>JAODUD010000107.1:12287442-12304896 GCA_026784285.1 Stomatorhinus walkeri
AGTGGAGTGGTGTAAAGCACGCCGCCACTGGACTCTGGAGCAGTGGAAATGTGTCCAGTGGAGTGGTGTAAAGCACGTCGCCACTGGACTCTGGAGCAGTGGAAATGTGGAGTGATCAATCATGCTTCTCTATCTGGCAGTCTGATGGACGGGTTTGATGGATGCCAGGAGAATGGTTCTTACCTGACTATTGTGCCAAATGTAATGTGTAGTGGAGGCAGGATAATGGTATGGTGTTGTTTTCAGGGGTTGGGCTACAGCCCTTAGTTCCAGTGAAGGGAACTCTTTAATGCTTTGGCATACCAAAACATTTTGGGCAATTCTATGCTTCCAACTTTGTGGGAACAATTCGGGGAAAGACCTTTTCTGTTCCAGCATGACTGTGCCTCAGTGCACAAGGCGAGGTCCACAGAGACTTGGTTGGGTGAGTCTAGTGTGGAGGAATATGGCTGGCCCTTAACCTCATTCAGCACCTTTGGGATGAACTAGAATGGAGATTTTGAGCCAGGCCTTCACATCCAACAACAGTGCATGACCTCACAAATGCTCTTCTGGATGAATGGGCAAAAAAACACACTCCAAAATCTTGTGAACAGCCTTTCCAGAAGAGTGGCAACTGTTAGCTGCAAGAGGCAGGGAGGACCAACTCCATTTTGTTGCCTGTGGATTTAGCACGGGATGTCCAAAAAGTTCCTGTAGCTGTAATGGCCAGGTGTCCCAATACTTCTGTCCATATAGTGTACGCTTGTTCACACTCATGTGCATAAGCTGCAAAAAGGACCAAGAGAAGCGTGTTGGGAGCTGTCGACATCGCCTTGACACTGATCAAGCGTATTTAACACCAGGGGTCTCTCTGAAAAGCAGTCGCACAAACACACAGCAGTGCTAACGGGGTGTGCCGATACAGAGGAGTCTAAGGGGTGCATATCCGCTGAGAACAGAGAGCAGTTATTATTTCCCACTGTGTGATAGAGCAACTGGCTGCAGATGGGTGGTTCCCATGGTGAAAATTACATAGGGGCTTCTGTGTCTTCCCTCTGGATGCAGCCGGAGGAAATTAAGTCACTGGGCCCGTTACTGGCTCGTTAACGGCGTCGCACCCTTTCGGTTTTCAGTGTCACTGTTCTTCATTTTGCAGCAGGAGAAAATAGGTGAATTACGTCGGAATACAACGTGAATAAGATAGGTCGCAGCGCAGAGTTTATATGGAGTCATTGAAAACTGAGTTTGAAGAATAGAAACGCGGAGAGCAGCATGTCGACTGCTACGTGTCATTTTTTTTTCTAGTTGTGTGACATGGTCGTATTCAACTTTTTTGTAAATCTGACCTTTTGTGACTGATTCCTTTTAATTGGCTATGAAGTCTCTAGTTAGACTACAGCTAATAGTCACAGTTCAGTCTTTAGCCTGAGGACATCCTACTCAGCACTTGCTTGCTCTGCGCAAAGCACTGAATCTCCTCTGGTGCTTTAAACATGTCAGTAGGTTTCTGCAGTACATTAGTGGTAATTAGTTTTAACTACACAAAGCAGAAAATAATTAATACCTGTAAGCAGTTGCCAGTGACAGTGTTGTGCAATAGATGCTACATATTGCATATATGAGAGCTCAGGTAACTTTGTGTGACTGTCTTTGCCAGCCGTTTTAAAGATTACACAGTGGCTGCAATTTTACCAGGTACTGCAGTGTTTCTCTGACACAGGATGCCTTCTGTAGACACACATGCCTGGCTTAAGGGCTCAAACGTCCCTGATTGGGGAACACTTAGAATGCAAAAGCGTTTTTTTTTCATGCGTGCACAATGGAAAAAAGGAAGGGCTGGGTGCAAGGAAGCAAACAATGTAAACAAATGAAATGTTATTTAAATTCTGAAGTAGTACACATATAGTAAGTGTCACTGTCAATTAAATATAATCATTGTTACTGCTCTGATTTTTCCGGAGCTCCACCTACTGAGAGATGACGCAGTTTTACAACATCCACAACGCCATCTGTATTTTTCCAGCTGCATGCTTTTCGTGGTGTACTGCCAGAAACGCTACAGGGTGTAAGATCACCTTGGTAAGGCTGGCTGTCACCACACATTGCGTTAGCATTCACAGAACTAGATTTAAATCTATACTGGTGATGTATTATTTATTCTCAAATAAGCAAACAAAAAAATAAAGTCAGTTTTCATACATTTCATATTTTGAATAATGTGAATTGAAAAAGTTAGTATGGAAGAAGGTTACTCTCCGCTGTTTGTACACGACAGTACTGTATTTTGGGATATTCTTTTGTCAATTCCCCTACTCAGGAATTCTCTAAAATTAGTTAGCCAGAGTAGGTCCATTTATCATTATTAGCAGTTTAAGGAATGTCCGGACAATCCAGTCAGTTCAAGGAAATATACAAATTTTGGGTGTTTTAAAAGTAGGAACATTTCCCAAAGCCAGGATTGAGATGGTATGCCCAAGTTCCCTAAAGAACAAATTAAACCTCTGATTTTTCAGTCCCATATGAGCAGCTGAAATTATTTCTTCTGACAGCTAAGATTGCAGAGATGCATTGTCTAATTATAACCTTGTGGGGTGGAAAATTCCCTGAATTCCCTTTTTTTTCTCTGTCAGTGTGTCCTTCAGTAGAATAACTCCAACTGCAACATTATTTTGTTCCTGTCAAGGAATATATGAATTCAGTCAGTGAAACTCTTTCTAATACATTTCTAAATAGCCCTGAAGTTTGGCACATCATGCATAAGAGTCAGCTGTACATCAGCTCAGCTATTGTTGAAATTGTCCCACTCACCTGCATAATGTTAGGGTTAGGGCCACAGAGAGTCTTCCAGTCCTTTCTAAAGAGGTCATTCCTGCACATGCACTCTCCAGCCAAATCTCCTACCTTAACCCAATAAAGCTTTATTTAATCAGGCTACTAAAAGAGATTAGGCAGAAGCAGAGCGATACCATTTTTTACTTAGTCTTTTTTAATCCGTCCTTTTCCTCAGAGCAGTCGATGCCCGCGTCTGCATTGCGTGAATACTGTGATCTGTGAACACGGGGAGTTTCCGCTGAATGATCAATGCACTCTGAACAGCACTGTCTTCAAAAACCATTTAAATTGTTTTCTTAACATAATTTAAGAATCGTCATCCATCCAGCCATCTGCTATAACCAGTCATCTAGTACAAAGTGATAGAGAGCCTGGAGGCTATTCCAGGGAACACAGGGCAGAACGCAGGGGGGGGGGCAGCCCATGGCAGGGCACGAGGCGGGGGACACCCTGGACAGGATGCCAGCCCATGGCAGGGCCCCACGCAGCATCACGCTGCATGAGCACTTGAAGGACACCAGTTCACACGACTGCGGGAAGAAATCGGATGTCAGAACTGATCAAATTGAAATTGTTTTGGAATAAATGTCTTGCGCCTTTTCTGTTTGAGGTCAGCATACAGAAAAGAGGAGCTTTGGAATAAGACTCTTTATTTGAATAAGTTATTCTGCATGGGGGCAGCTTCCAGCCCGGGGTTTTATTGGAAGCTGCGGTTGCCAGCGCTCTGCTCTTCCTGCTCACGCCTCCATGCCCTCAGCGAGGAGCCCAGGCTGCTCTGACCCACAGCAGCCCCCGGTAGTGTGGAGGGTGTGAAGTCACAGGTTTGGGGGGGGGTCCACACGCAATGGTGGATCCTCCTCTACTGCCGGCACTTGTGTTCTTTTTCCTTCCGATATGCGGAAACTGCTCATTTCCTTGGAAAGGAAATCCAGCCTGGCACGGCCCTAAGCCTCCGTCCCTGAGTCACGATCAGTCCAAGTAGGTATCCGGTCACACCATCTATACTACATACATGTTTTAGTGCTGCTTGCCCTGATAGTCCGATTCGCTATGTAGTGCAGTATCTTTGTAATGGATACAGGCGGAAAAGATGCTGTACTGAAGTGCGGAAAGATGAGTCTCGCAGGAGGTGCTGTAAGTCATCCTGTGCTGGCAAACGGGGGTGCCCGCAGCTTTATAATCGTGAGAGTCTTCATGTTTTTATTTTTGTTATCTTTCAGAGATTGGATTGGTGGGGCCTTTGATTGGGCATAGCCCGAAGCATATTAAATAAACTTTAGTGAATTATAAGATAACACTGGGGTGTTTGCCCTGAGGCTTCTGTGCAGGATCATAAAATAAGGATATTTTTCAAGTCATGTCCTGGGGATGTTCTTTTACTGCTTTCTCTTAAAGGGAATAGAGAGCCCCCCCTTTCAGTGGATTTCCCCAAGAGGCAGAAAAGCTGTGATGTGTTAAAAGGTCCAGAGGGGGCTTTTGTTTCATATTGAAGACTCAACTCTCTTATGTTAACTATAAGTGTGGTGCACATCATGTGAAATATGCTCTCTGTTCTGTTTTAAGCTGATTTTTTTAAATAGTTCACTGATTGGTTTCTGCTCTGTCACTATAAGCAGTTCAACCTTGTGAGCTTTTGTTAGAGCTTATTTTTCTGCAAAAATTCCTGATGATTTCTGGTTTTGGAGGGATGTGTTTCATTTCCTGGTTTTTGTTTTTTTTCCTTGAAATAAGCCCATATGTTCTGCACAGGGTCAGTCCCTCGAGCTGCCAAATGCGAGTGGGCAGAAAGTAAATCCTTTGCCTTTTCCTCCTGAGATCTGCCTGCATGGGGCACAGCAATCTGAATAAAGAAATAAAGTTATTAATACAATAGCTACCTATTACAGGAAAATGGTAGTAAAGCTTTAGATAAGTGGCAACCATTTATAGACAATGTAGAAAGGAAGGATCTACAGAGTTCTCGTAGCTTGATAAATGAGTGTGTTGAACACAATGACTGCTACTCAAAGGCTTTACAGTATGCTACTGGAAGGTACCTTTGATGACGCACATGGATGTTATAAAACACAGCACGGCCAGGGTGTGGGGGGGGGGGGGCACAGGGACCAGTGACTCTAGATGGGGTGATTGAGGGACTGCGCATGAGAAAGCTGACTGCCTCGTGGCATATGCGATGCATGAATCATTTCCTCTAGTGGTGTTCTGGAGATCTCCCACGGTACGGTGTGTTACAGGGGAATCTGCACCCCCAGAGGACCTGCACTGTCAGAGACATCCTTTCAGACCAGTGTTGCCCAGAAACGTGCCTTTCTTTAAGGCAATGAAGAAGGGCCCCTTCTCCAGTAAACAACAGCATCAGTGTATGCTGCCGCGCGCTAAATAAAACATCTAGGGCTAATCTTGGTGACCCCGTCACAGACCCCTGTGTGAGAACCGCACCCCTCTCCAGCAGAGTCCATCCCACAGATAAAAATCCCTGTTAATCACAGATTAAGGATGCAGCACGGTTTTGCTTAGCATGCGACGTGGGATGCGCCTCCTCGTGGGATGCACGGCTCCCGCGGCACCGCTGACCTGGCTGGGTGCTCAGCTTGAAAGCACTGGAGCCCTTCCTTTGTGTGGTGACCTACCCACAAAAGCCAGCTCAGAGAGCAGGAATGTTTGGGGAGACGCCGGCAGGTCGAGTCAGTCCTGACGTGGGGGGGCTCACTGCAGCTCACTCCACCCGGCCGCTCCTGCCCTCTTGTTGTGAGCCAGGACTCCCAGCTGCCAGGAAACCCAAGAATTCAAGGGCATTTTTTCCCTATTCTGTCGCAGCGCTGCCGAACACAGTGACGGCAAACTCCCCCTATATCCAAGGGTCACCCCCATATAATCAGTGTTCAGCACTCAACAAAGACCAGCTAATCATCCGTCTTTTGTGTTACCTCCAGCTGAACAGTGTGCCATTGTATGTTCAGTCTGTAGTGAAGCATGCCCCTCTCTCTTCAGCACCGCTTTCTACTTACTGTTTCAACCAAGCAAAAACCCACCCCTGTCCCAGCTCATAGCATAAGTCTCACACTGATGACAGATTATCTTGCCACAGATACTCTTCAAGGAGCACTTCAATTATTTACTCGTTTTTATTGGACTTTTGCTACTTCAGTTATCTCACCTTTTCCTGTTTCTATTAATGTTCAGTCTACAAAATTTATTTCAGTGTTGTTTTTTTGTGTTGAAGACTGGAAAAAATGCAATTGGCATAAAGACAAGTTGGTGGTCTGGAGTGTACACGATGAGGCCAGTAAAAATTGGGCATTGGGATTTCTATTTAGTCTTAACGGTCATTCCTCATGTTGTTTGTCTATGAATAAAAAGTCAACGTGTTCACCAGCAAATAAAAGTGACACGGCTATTTGGCTGAGTGTCTTGTCCCTGTGGGTACATTTCCCTTCCACCCGCACAGTTACACTAATTTGGGAAGCACAGCAAGCTTTTGGCCTCAGAATCAGTCCCTGTTACCAAATAACAAATCATGCCTAAGCTACTGTAAAAACTAATTATATCCTGAGATACCCCCCAAATGAAACAGACGCCTTTGAAGCAGACTGATTTAGAGGTATGTGAATGGTACCGTAGGGATACGTGTCGGCTGTGTATGGATCCATTTTCTTTACTTATATAATAAAACATTAAAACGTCCCTTAATGTAAAAATAAAAAAAGTACTGTGAGAAACGATTTTAACTTTGTTTAAAAATGTTCGAATCAATCATCCCTTTAGCGAGTTTACTTGCTGAAATATTTATTTCTGCGGCATAAAATGAGTGAAATCCAGCATATTCCGAACATTAAATTTACTGCCGTTCTACGGCTGTTGATGGGCAGTTTGCGAGGAGCGGCGGGCATTCCTGGCTGTCGGCGGCGAGCGAGTTAACCGCGTTTAGGCTGGCTCGCTTAACAGACTGGGGGAGAATAGACGAGCTAATAGGGTTGGGGGGTGTGTGGAGGGTAATAGGGCTGGGGGTGTGTGGAGGGTAATAGGGCTGGGGAAGTGCGGCGGTCTCAGGCGTACGGCGCTCCGCACCTGCCAGCACCTCACTGCGGACATTTGCGCAATGTAGAAACTTCGCCATAAATACGGATTCGTTTGGCTTTTAAGAAGGTTTCTGTTAGTGGGTGGTACATAAAACAAGAAAAACTACTTAGAAAAAGTATTTTTCTAAAGTTTTTAAACGGTAGCCCATTTCTGATCTGTCTATATTTTTCCGATAATATACCTAGTGATGAAGTTGTGATTGGACATGTTCAGGCTGAGCAGGCAGTGAGCTTTATTCCTGGTACCGAGCACAGGCGAGTTCAAGCAGCCCTTAGTTCCAGTTTGCGGACTGTACCGTCATTAAGCCGCAGCCTTACCTGCCACGGTTCTCGAGTCCTTCGCCTGCAACATCCGGGCGGTAAAACAGCAAGGTATGCCGCAGTATTTATTTCATTTTTTCTAATTAATAGTAATGCATACATTGTAGCTTCTTTTTAACTTTAAAATTATTATACGAAGTACATTTAGTGTTGCGGTAATGTACTGCAGTCGAAAAACTGGTGAGCAGGAATAGCGGAGTAACAGTTCGCTTAGGCTCCGAACCGTGCTGTTTGACAGCGAACTTTCTGGTATAGTCCGATATTTCTGCATTTGTTCTCATAGCCTTATATTTCCATAGGCATATATTGATTTTAACAGCCACATTGTTATTGTTGCTCATACTTTTTCGCTTTGTGTTGCGTTGACGGAAAGTTATCTGCGCATCAGTGTTCCGCCTATCCCCTTTGCACGCATACTTCAGAACCAGAATTTTGTCTAGCAGTGTCGCAGGGAAGCGCACCCCTTGCATTAGTAAGTGAAGGATTTCTAATGCCTACACTTTCAGCAGACTGATTAACATTTCGTACTTCTTTCTGCTGCTAAGACTATCTTTTGTGTTTGTAAGTTAAAGCCGCAAGTTTAACGTTTTTTTTTTTTTTTTTTTACTATGGTCCTGTTAAATAAATGTTTACATTCTTATGATTTTATGAACCTTACATCTTTATTTTTGTTGGTGTGTATATAAGAGGCGTGTCATTTCTATTTCATAATTAATAGTCCTATTTTTGTTCTTGCCAACATTAGAGGTAACGTTAAAGTTAAAAAAGGAAAAAATACGGAAAAGTCTTTATTTTGAAATAGTATTTTGTTTTCCGAATGGTTATGCGAACTGTGAATTTGTGATCATCTGTGAAAATGAGCAAACTTTCCAAGACATGTCTCACAATTAAAGATGAAATTAAAATCACATTTTCTTTCGGTGATCTGATCACTTAATAAGGGTGAGAGCGTAGACCTTGGTTGAACACTTGACCATACAAAGAGAATATCTTGATGGATTGTTAGATAAAATAATATAATGATGTGTGCAATTTCTTTTTGTCCGAATATATTATTCCCGATTATAGAATGAACTTTCAGCTGGCAGTCTACCAATAAAATATAAATCTAAAAGCAAGAGGCCTGTCAAAAAGTTTTTATATATATTCAAATTGCTCACAGAGTATTTCATTATATGTGTTTGTGGCATTCGTCCCTCCTGCCTAGCTCACAGCTGGAGAGGGGAGGTGGGTACAAAAATATTTGTATATTGTAAATGCAGTTTAGCTGATTGTCTCACTGGGGGTTCAGTCACTGCAAATGCAAACAATAAATTTGAGTCTCTTGAGAAATTTCATTATAAATCTGTCCTGGCATTCATCGGTCAGCTATAAGCTAACAGCCAATTTGTTTTTAAAGTATTAAGTTGCCTATTGCAAGCACGGTTTGCAAAACTTGGGACGTCAGAGTCGTAGAAATAACATTGAACAGCGCTGATCAGTGATGCATGTAGAGCAGGCCGGTTAAGGAAGAGGGGTTTGGACTTGTGTGCAGTTAGTGTTGTAATAATGCAGCAGTGTTGTTGGGAGCAGCTGCCTTTTAGTCTCCTTGCTGACTTGCTGGATCTGATCTGTGGACAGGTACCTGTGTTCAGATGTTTCAGCCTTTGCCCAAATCCCATGTTCTGTGACTAGCCATGAGGTGCGATCACCGGGACTGGTGCATTATATCTTTAGTGTAATTTTCAATGCACACTTAAGTGTACGACACATTCATCATAGTATTGGTTGCATAGTCATTCCAGAACCGATGGTTGACCTCTCATACGTTTTTGTAATGTGGCTTCTCAGTAACAGCAATCTACTGAAACTGAGATTTAATAGTGAGTTTTGAAGTTTTTGAGGATTATTATATGGCTGCCCTGTGAAATTTATTGTGTTTGAATCAATACTTGAATTGCCTGCATCTATGCAGTGCCTATAGTGAATTTGTCTTAATGCTATTTCTGTTTGAGTCTGATTACTTAGTTTCAGGAACATACTGGTGGATCAGAGGGCAGTATTCATATCCAGCAAGTCATGCCATGACAAAAGGATGTTTCCATTGGCAGGTTTAGGTTATGAAACTGTGAAGATTTTGATCCTACTCCATATCAGGAACCACTGAGGTCATAGATCTCCTTTAGTCTGGTTATTTTGATTGGTTCAGCATTGTGTCACGTGAAAGATGCCGCCTCGCATTCTCTGCTTTCTGGAACAATCTCTAGGTCATTTCAACAAGTGTACAGTATATGTGAATGCATACCAGCTTAGAATATTGTGGCTCTTCATATTCTGTGACAAAACCTTTAAATAATATTTAATCTTTTCCCCCAGATCTTTCAGTATAACTGTCTTTTCCGAGGAGGGTGTATGTATCACCTTACAGTTGCAGTTACTTCAATTTCTTAACAATTAAGGCATATATTGTTTTGACTATTTCAGTTCAAAAGTTTAATTCCTTTTTAGCGAAATGGATTGCTAGATTTAACAACCATGCTTTTAAAATACAATTTTCTCCTGAATGTTAGAACATCAACTTTTCAAAAACCTCCTGTCTCCCCAGTGAATATACCCAGGGCTGCCAACTCTCACGCATCTGGTGTGACACTCAGGCTTTCAGACTCTCACGCTCACGGAAGGAACCTTACAGCAAATCTGTATCATTAATTATAAACCTAAAATTAGCTACATTTAAAGTGTTGGGGTAGTTGGCAAACCATACTGAATATTTACAAGGTAATAAAACTGTTACATGCATGTAAATGAGCGTGCGGACTCTCATGGCAGCCAGCAGACCAAAGTTTCAACCCGGTATGCCGCAGTGATATAGCTAAAGTTATACATTCGAACGTTCTCTTATCAGTGTGCAGGAAAGAGGAGCACCGATGGGGTGCTGGGATGTATTAGCCCTGGTGACAGACATACAACTATGGCTTCATTTAAAAATTTCATATTGAAATAATAAGTTGTACCATCCTTTAGGAACCTAACTTTCTAACCTGTCTCGTTTGAATCCCGGCTGCTTTTTTGAGTGGGATCTCTGGTGCCTTTGTGATCAGTGGGAAGCGTTTGTCACCGTCATAAAAACGGCTTAGGTTTTGTCAGATCTGCTGATGAAATCCTCAGTGGAAGGAAGGGGAAGAAACACAAAAACATAAAAAGAAAACTTTTATCTGTCGTAACACCTTGCAACATCTCTGTAGGTCTAGTGTGCTGTTAAACACTCTGCCTTTGTTTGAAAGTGTATGTTATTTATAAACCTCATTTTGACCATCTTTAGAGATTTTCTGATCTTGTGCAGTCTTGTCTGTGCCTTCATGCTTTTAAAGGGTTAGAAATTAAATCACATTTTTAATAAACGAAGGACTTGGTAGTTTTTTTGGTAGATAAATATAGAAGTGACCATGTGTTCTTTATATCACTTATTATTTATTATTATTTACTTATTAGTAGCACCAATTGTTTTAGTTGGCCTGCTTACTGGCTCCAGGTATTTAACAGCTGCATTCATCATTTAATTTTTTCACTTTATTAAAATTAAAATACAGTTCTGGTGAAAATCTGGCAGACTAATAAAATCACAGACAAAAAGTTTGACTTTTTCATAGTATCTTGGTCTCGTCAGATAATGATTATCAAGCATTTTGTGTTTTCTGGAAGTTGCCAGGCAGCTCTGTACTGAACCTACAACTTGCCCTCCTGAGGCTGTTGCCATGGCAGCCCTAGGGAGGTGACAGAGGTCAAATGGGAGTCGAATGGGGCTCAAGTGGAGCGGAAACTGGCCTGGGTGCTGATCATACAGTGCCATTGCTTTAAACCCAGAGCTTTACTTATAGATGCGTTTGTTTGTTTATTAACTTCTCATAAATTGTTCCGCATTTTACTATAAAAATATTCAATATCCCCTCGAACTCACGCAGTAGGATACTCTTCCTCTAAAATGAGGCGAAGAACCCAAATTTTCTTTCCATATTTGAATATGAAACATAGTGAGTTGATTGCTGTAAGATGCATTGTACTGTTGGGACAGCATATTAGTGCAGTGTCCCAGAGTTTGCAGTTCAGCGGTCTTGGGAAAATGTATTAATGTTTCACTATTGAAGTCACAACCTGTGGCCTATGAGGACATGAAAAATTCACAACTCAGTGGATGTCTGGCTTCGTGCTGCTAGCATAGTGGCAAAGACGTTGACCAAAAGCCAAGTTTCTGCATGGCCCCGCTGTACTAAAGGCTATAGTTAAGCAAGGGCCCCAGGCTTAGGCAGCCTGCATACATGTTCAGCAAAACCCTGTGCTGTGTGAGCTTGCTAAGTAACCGCAAACTAATATGCAGCTGGCGCTGGCTGCACCGTGAGCTGCTACCAGGTTGCTGACACTCTAATAATACTTGATAAATGCTGTTTATTGAAAGTTAGAGAGCACTGGTGCATGACGGCAGGTCTTCAAATGCAGCAGCACTTGACACAGCTTCAGAATGTTAACCTCCAACTGCCCCCCCCCCCCCCCCCCTAAATTCTGGTGCAGCGCTTCCAGAGAAAGAGACAATACATGGGCGTCAATGACAGCGGGCAAGGGTAGCTAATCCAGGCAGCTGCCAGCGTCGGGAGGGGAGAAGGGGACGGGTGTTAAAACTCCACTCTGAAGATTCCTGGCTCGTAGCCAGCGACAGAGGCGGACTCGCTCATAGGGCTGGGGACCGCGGACCGAGCCAGTGCATTCTGGTCAATGGAACGGCAAAGAGCGGCAAGTCTTCACAGCGACCAGAGGCTGTTGTCTGCAAGTCCTGCGCAGATGCAGGAGCTGTCTGCATTCTGACTGTTCTCCTGACATCCTGACCGACCGTTCCGTCGGGGACACTCCCGATTGGTGGGCTGGTGGGCTGGAGAGACTGCCCCCAACTGGCCACAGCAGGTGCCTGCGCATTTGTTGGATGGCAGGCTGTCAGATAACTGTAAGCTCAGAAAAAGCGCCGCATGATTCCTGCGCATACATGTGCCTGCACCTACATTAATGGTGGGCTGTGTGAATATAAAAAAAGTTTTTTTTTTCCACCTGTGAATATTGATATCCTTTAGTGTAATTCATTCTGTCTTATTTAACTTCTGATATTAGAGAAATGTATACAGATAATTTAAAAATGCACATTAAAAGCGTTCAATAGTAAATGTAATTAGATAAAAAATCTGAACATTTTTCTTAATTTAAGACCTGTCAGTTGAAGCAAATTTTCCACAGAAAGGGACCTTCATTAGGCAACCTGATGGTGATAGATGACGTGACTGATTAATTAAACACCTTGTTTCACAGACGTCTATTTGGTCAGTAAAAGGTAGCTTGGTGGTCACAGTGATGGGTATGGGTTTGTAAACCAAAGATTACTGGTTTAGGTTCCAGGCACAGACTCCGCACATGTATCTTGTCTGATATTTCAGAAACACCTGCACACACTGTAATTTTCCAGATACTACCCCCATTCCACAGTGAACTGAATCATACCCTGCTCTCATTTATAAGAAGAAATTATAAGTGTGGTCGGAGATGGTGGACGGAAGAGTAACAAAAAAAATGAGAGGATGTCCTGGTTATTTATGTCACTGATGCTATATTCTAGTACGCAAACGCAAGCATTCAAATGAAATGAAAACTAAGTCAAGCGTTGCTGTAAACCAGTCTGATGCTGGAAAACAGCTGTGGAGTATAAATAGGAGCGCACGATGTGCTGGTAATTGTACAGGAATGCAGTGTTTATTGTGCGAATGAAAAGAGCAGGACCCATTGAAACAGGTGTTGGAATGTGACAGTGGTGCGAGGGAGATTGCACCAGATCGTCGCTCCTTCCCCTCGAATTCTCTCTTGCTTGTTTTGCACCATTACAGCAACAGGATCCTGAGCTGAAAGGCCCGAGCTTCGGGGGGGCGGCAGGGGTACGAGATTTGCAACATCGGCAGGCAGGGGGTAGCCAGTGAGGGGGCTGCGTAAGTGTCCCATGACGTGTGTGTGGATGCCTGCTGTGTCGCGTTGCTAAGGCGATGGCTGGCCCAGCGCCCCTGAACCCATTGTTGTCTCACGTAGGTCCGCAGAGGTACCTGTCATGCAGGAAGTGAGGTGGGTGACATGATCGGCCGTCTTACTGCCGCCTCATTTTTCTGATTTTGAAGTGGACCTCAGTGTGAGTATTTCACACCCTCCTGGAGACGAGCATTTTTGCTCTAACTCTATTGTTTACCTAGATTCTTGAGAAAAGAACGACTGAGCCAACTCAATTAAGGTTTCTCCGTAATGACAGCAGCTTTGGGTGAATCTATCTATTTATTTCCTTTAGGAATTAAGCAGCATTTGAGAGAATCCCTTTGGTTGGTACAGCTCACAGAAGCTCACGGCGTGGAATTACGTGGGGCAGTTCCGGTTATTACTGGAAAGGACAGGGACATCACCCAGATGCAAATGCAGACCGTAAAGAGCCATTTTGCTTCAGAAGATCATCTTGGCTGGGGGATTTCAGGTGGAAGAGCCTAACTTCATAGTCTGGGCCAAAGGAAACCATAACATAACATCCTACAAATAATCCTTTTAGCGATGAGGGACAGGTAGAACTAATCAAGATGCAAGCCCAGGTCGTCTGGCTCTCCCTGCCACAGTGACTGTGCCCCTCCCCCTGTCCGTTTACATTAAATGCAATGCTGGTGCCCTTCAGCAGAGTCCTTCCGACGTTCAAGTTGGTGACAACAGACCGGTACTTAGACAGCAAGTGGAAGAGAAGGGCTGGGAGGCCAGTGGCTTGAAAGGGGGCAGATTAGATTGCAGGAACTCGGCAATCTTTGAAGAGAGGTGCTCGAGCCGGTATTTAGAAGTGAGGGAGCTTAGCAGCCAATTCCAAAGTCTTCCATGCAGCCTGGATTAAACATGGAACTCCGGATCAGTGTATAAGGACTGGCAGCCTACACCCCCCCGCTTGAGGGGAATCGCTATCCCTCCATCTGTAGGCTCTTCCAAGCCATCCGTCGGCAGACACCTTTAAGTGTGCAGTAATTTGACTGGCCGCCGCGTGCAGTAGTTGAGTCCATTGAATAATTACATTTGGATCAGGCGTAAGCAGCTAACACTGTTACCCACAGAAGGGGGTCGGACTCCCCCCAAAGCGCAGCGAGGAGGGTAGCTCGGCACAGTTCACAGCCTCACTGATAGGGGAATGTGCACTACGTCCGCGAATTAGCCTGGAAAAGCAACATGATAGAACTTTGTCACAATGGCCAGGCGGGGCCCAGTTAGCTTTGGTTGGAGAGGGTCACCGCATGACAGGTCACGCAGATGACGTCCTGGGACAAGGCACGTCACCAGGCATATATTACACGCATACAAGACCCTGCCATGTCCCCAGTACAGGCCTGCGTTTGTAAAAAATATCGAATAGCAGCTGTTGGGGCTTGGGTAAATAATTAAGCTTTCCGCCACCAGCATGGTAATGTGACCTGCTGACCCCTTGACATACCCCTCCCTGCAGACACATAACGGCTGACCTCTAAGAGGTTGCGCTAATGAGCTCTCACGTTGACGGCTCTCTTGCCCCCATTCCTGTGTGTCTGAGGAGGGAGCCGTGTGTCTCCCAGTCCTGCCACAGTCTCCGCTTTGCTTGTGTTTTACCCAGCAGGTTGGAATCAGTTACTAATTGAGTGCTGTTTGCAGACCTGTAGGAACCCTAAAGTCACATATCTATATAAAGATCTGTACTGTTTAAGAAGTTGTGGTAACGTCATCAGAAAAATTTGGTTGGTACTTTATAACCTAAGGCTGGGTGACCCAATTTTGCTTTGATATTCTTAAGCAACTGCATCAACTTAACATGCATTTAAATCCATTAATTAAGGCATCATATTTTAAAAGTGAGTCAAAGTGGGGAAAAAAAATCCTGCACTAAAGAATATTTGAAAATGTCCTTTTTCTTTTGTTGTTGCAGAGAAAATTAAAAAGTTTGATACTTTTATTCCCGGATAAAAACACTGAATAAGAAACTACCATGCCAGGTGCACTAAATCTCTGCGCTGCCCTGGGTTCCAGCGTCTGTGTTTTCAGTCCTGCTAATGACTTGGAATTATATATGACCTTCCATTCACGGGTCTCGCTGCTCCATTGCTTCCATTTTCTGTTGAATAGCGTGTAACCTCTGGCAGGAAAATATAATAACAATGAATGCGAGGCTGCATGAGCCATTTTTCCACATCCTCGTGATGTGCAGAAGGAAAATTTCAACACGTATAATTATTATAATAATAGAATTTCATTAACCATGTGCTGCCTTGCTTCTGGGAGTCTGTCCAGTTCCTGCTTCCCTGTTGAATTTGTGGCCTAGATGCATAAGACGGCCATGTGGAGGCAGCACCTAATCTGTGCTGATGCTCTCTAGCAGGACGCCAACAGCACAGCCGCCCTCCTACTTTTATGTTTCTACCTCAAATGTGCAAAATACTGACAGACGGCCTTTTTCGGGGATGCTCTGCTGTTCTAAAACAATGGCTTCTGGATAAGCTAACGGGAATTACATCGTACGCATTAAGCCAAGGAGGGGGGTGTTGGGCTGCAGGCCATTGAGTAAACAGATATTCATAAGGCATGGTGCAGGTCACACGTACAAGCATGTGGGATGTTCATTTGCTCAGTCATTCTGTTGTTTGACACAGCAACACTTATGTGAGGACCATGGAATTCTGTTATACTGTTGGCAGGCTATTCGTTGTTATTATTTCACTAGGAATCCTTTTCACTAGGCAGACTTGGATATAAACCTTAGATTTTGCACTATGGTTCTGCAGTGCCAGTGGAATGGTTGAGCTTATACCTAAGGAAATCCAGTACTTTCATCTGTGACTTCAGGAAGGTGGAATACAATGGCAAGAACAGATTCCTCACGGTGACCTAAATGCCTGTAGAAGAAGTCAATCTCAGATTCAGTAGAATTGTGCCTCCGTTTTTACTGAAAACCTTTATGACTCTTATGCTGCGTTCCATTTATCTCGGAGGTCAGAACTCAGAACTGAGAATGATGTCACACACAAGTTAAATGAATTCCAGTGCAAGAAGTTGGAAAGCCGTTTAACAATACCAGGGACCCGTTTCAAAAAGCAAGATTTCTTGCTTAGCCGGACAACTTGTCAGATATAAGGTACTTCAGTTTAAATGGGCTTTATCTTTGTTCACTTACATTTGGTGTGGACTACCTTAAATCCAACAACTAATCCGACATAGCATGAAATACAGTTCTAGCCTGGTTAATTGTTAGCCGTTGTTAGCAATATCAGTTGATAACAAGACATTACGTAATATGTTGCACATAAAACTCATAAAACGTAGCAACACGTCCACAGATAAGTTGGACAGTATTATATGCCCAACTGATTTAATGAGCCACAAATAAGTGTAAGTAATAAACAGTATATAACTACAACTTTCACTCTGTTGATAAATGTCGTAGCCATCTTGGATTCTGAGCTCGAGGTTGTGTCGATTCCTCCGAGTTTACCAGTCGGAATTCCGACTTGAGGGGCTTTCCAGTTGAAACTCAGCTGCGACCTTTATCAACAAAAGTGAAAGTTGTAGTTTTCTGAGTTACGGGTTCAAATGGAATGCAACATTAATCATTGTAAAATGCAAGGCTTCTATAGGACCCACTAAGGTTCTAGACCTCTGGGAGCATTTCTTGTAGCCTATAGGATGATCGTTGTTTGACAACTGGATATAATTTGATTCACACAGCTCTTTGTCAAGGGATGGCATATATGATATTATGGTATATGTGGTATATGTGATATGTCCATTCAGCCATATATCCAATCTAGGGATGTAGCAAAAGCCTGACCCAGCAAGTGAAGGGCAAGAGGCAGGCGTCTCCTGAACAGGGCATCAATCCACCATAATGCACTTTTATCTCATTGTTGGGGCTATTTGGTCCCCATGATGTAATATAAACCTAATGCAGACACACACACACACACACACACACACAGGGCAGTTTAGAGATTGTGGTTCATATTAACCACATGTCTTTGGACTGTTGGAGGGAAGGGCAGCAGGATATCCATTCAGTGATGAGAAAATCCCCGTACTCACTCAGCCAAAGCAAACGCTGCTGCTTTCCTATTACATTTCCTACACAGCTGCACCACATCCCATTTGCAGTGAACCTTACCGCCCTGTTGCGACACAGCTGCACCACATCCCATTTGCA
>JAODUD010000107.1:12320172-12338271 GCA_026784285.1 Stomatorhinus walkeri
CGTGCCCAGACTTGGACAGTGTATGAGTCAATGCAAACCTAAGTTTGCATTCAGACAGTGTATATGTCAACACTGTACGAGTCAGTGTCTCCCTCGTGCCCAGACTTGGACAGTGAACAGCCCCAGAAACGCACAATTGGCATGACCTTTCTGGCCAGCAGGTGCATCTATAAAAAAATATTCCCCCTCCCTCGCCGAAATTGTGGATTTTCAAGATAAAGCCGCTTGGAATGGGATGAGAGGACTCCCGAGAATAGCAGGCTCTCCCCGCCCCAGACAGCGAGTGGCAGGAATCCGTTGCCCTCCGTCAAGCGCTCCGGCTGGAATTCTGCAGATTGCCTGAGGATCACCCGCACAGCTGTGAGGGAGACAGACAGACCGGCCGCAATTCGCCACCTAGTTAGGGCCCCACCCCCCAACACACACACATGTACACAGGCTGTCATTGAGGCACACATACATGTGGAATACAGTCTGTCACTCTGGACCAAGTGAACACGCCATTGAGAATTCCACTGACACGTAAGCAGATCATGAGGTTTTGTAAAAGACCCTTTCACTCAGCTTTGTATATTTGTTACTGACCATTTTAATATTTACTTCCACCACCTACATAGACATCGATGTCTAAAATTATTGTATAAATTGTGAAGGGTAATACTAATCTGTACTGCATTTAATATGTCGATTTGAGTCTGAGGAATTAATATAACGTTCCTTGGATTAGAAATGCTCTTGTGTGTTTGTGTTGGGGGAGGGGGGACATCTCTTACTAAAAATGAAACACAATAAAAACTGAACCGTTGTCTGCAGCCTGTTCCAAGAATGGAGAGCGGTGTATGACCGTGACCTTTTCAACACCGTTGCAAAAGCTATTTTTATTTATTTGACGTTTTGAGGTCCAGCCTGGACAGGTTAGCATTTGGAAGGGTGTGCAGTAATGCCGCAGAGATCAAAGTGCTGCTGGAATGGGGTTAACATGGGTAATTTATAGATTTGCGCCGTCTCGCTGTGTCAGACCCGATGCTCGTCTGCAGTCGCTCGCATACTCCCCGTTAGCGTCTGTCAGTCGAGGGCAGTGATGTCTTCCCGTCCTTCTCACTGGAGATTTATGTCTAAAGTCGACATTCGTCTCGCCCACGGTTATTTCACTGTACTGTCTTACTAAATACTGTCCTCCTGTAGACATTCTGTCGCTAAATGGAAATTCTAAACATCTTAATGACAAACTTCAAGCAGTGTAGGTACTTTTTCTTAATTCTGTTGCCTTGTTTGGTGGAAATCTTTAGCCAGGTCTGTAATTATCCAATCATGGGATGTTTTAGAGCTGCAATTTTATTTTTAATAATTCCATGGAAATAGCATGTCTAATGCAGCATGCTGCTGGCCTATTTCTCTTTAGTGAAAGTCAAAATGATGATTCAATATCTGGTGGAACGGCCCGAGGAAGAGGGCAGAGCAAATTATGTTAGCACCTCCTGCTAGCACCTCCTGCTAGTACGCAGTGCACTCTGGTAGTAGCCATTCAGCACAGGCATGCCGGCCATGAGGTCACCCAAGCTGTGCAATGACGGTATCCCTGTGCAGCAGAGCTGGAGAATTCAGGTCTAGAAAGTAAAAATCCAGACCAAGATTTTGTTTCCAGTTGAGTACTCTGTAACTGTGACTCTGTATATTCAACTGGTTGGTTGAAACAAAATCTTGGTCTGGATTTTTACTTTCTGCACCTGAACTTTCCACTTCTGCTGTAAAGTGGCACTCAGAAACATTTTCCTGTTTGCCGAATCGTGCAGAACTTCTGGAGACCAAGACAATCCGTCCGTTCAGCTTTTCCTTCAACACCAGTGACTATCGCATCCTGCTGATGGACCAGGACCAGGGCCGCCTCTACCTGGGCAGCCGGGAGTACGTCGTGGCCCTGGACATGCAGAACATCAACAAGGAACCTCTCATCGTAAGGCTTTCATCTATGCTGGTGACTGAGTCCAGGTTTAGCCTCAATCCTTGTCTTACACCAAATGGTCAGACTGTGGTCTCATGTCGTCTGTCTGCTGAATGTTCTCGTTATTGGTCCTTGTCATGTCAGGTAGCCACTGGTGTGTTTATCTGTACATCCTGGTTCTGTATGGTGATGAGTTTAATTAAAGTCAATTCCCTAGTTTATTCCTCTGTTCTATCTTGCCATCCATCTAATTATCACTTCTGCACATGTATATATATATAATCCTATTTATCTTTTATTATGTGTTTCCACCCCTCCCTACTTTTAATCATTTAAATTCCTTTTTTAAATTTTGTTTTCATTTCACTGCTGCTTGTCTAAGGAGTAACAAGATTTGCATTCCACTGCAAGTTGTATCTGTATAACCGTGCAAGTAATAAATATATCTTGAATCTATAGTGTTTACAATATAAAATCGTCCATAATGTTGAGTCAAAATATTTTTCACTTAGGCTGAGAAAAGAGAGAGTTAAATCATATAAAATATAATTATGTTTATACACTGCAAAACACATAAATGGTTAAGGTTTGTTTGTTTCCTTCAGATTCACTGGCCGGCCACTGCCCAGAGAAAGGGGGAGTGCAGGATGACGGGAAAGGGGGGGCAGGTGAGCTTTGCCTGTTTATTCCTCTCAGGCTCACGGGCAGCCGTCCGCATTTCCAGTCACGCGAATGACATCATGCGGTTCTCCTTCGGCTGCGGATCATTGGCTGTTTTACAAAAATATAGTGCGTTGCTTGTGGGAATAATGCCGTGTTTTACTTCCCTTCACCCCCCACGCCAGGGTGAGTGCGCGAACTTCATCCGTTTGATCGAGCCGTGGAACCGGACGCACCTGTACGCCTGCGGCACAGGGGCCTACAAGCCCATCTGCACGTTCATCAACCGCGGCTGGCGAGCGGAGGTACCGTACGCTGCGGGGGGGGGTGCGTCACCTGCCCCTGGCATCGGAAGACCATCCTAACCCCCCGTCTTGCCCTCTGATTATAGGAGTATCTCTTCCGACTTGTGCCAGGGTATGTGGAATCGGGGAAGGGGAAATGCCCCTACGACCCCCGGCAGGAGAACGTGGCTGTCCTTATCAGTGAGTCACTATCTGTATCCTCATGGCGCTTCATGGCCCATGCAGACCCACGAGGTTCCCAAGCATCAGGTTTCATTATTTCATCTTTCCTTCTCCGACTGCAAACTTCCCCCCCATATTAGATGGAAACCTGTATGCTGGGGTTCATGTGGACTTCATGGGCACGGACCCGGCTATCTTCCGGACGTTGGGTGACAGACCGGCGGTTCGGACTGAGCAGTATGACTCTCGGTGGCTAAATGGTGAGTTGCAGGCAGACCGCATGGACAGCAGTGCAGACCCTGAAAGGCGGGATCAGCCATTAAGCATGTGTTCCTGTCTACTCCTTGCTGTGTATCTAGAACCGGTTTTCATCCAGACCCATCAGATCCCAGACAGCTCGGAGAGGAATGACGACAAGCTTTACTTTTTCTTCCGTGAGAAGACTCTGGACACGGGGGGTGGGGGAAGCCCTAGTGTTCTGGCCAGGGTGGGGCGCATCTGTCTGGTGAGCTCAAAATGGAGTGCCTGGACTTCAGTGCATGGATGAACACACTAGGGGTGTATCGGTGCACGAAATCCACGGCTTGGCACAAACCTCGGTTTCGGTGTAGTTTCTGTACAGCAGGGAAAATAGAATTTGTTTTGAAATCACTTTTTATTAAAACTGCAAGCACAATTAGGAACAGTTGTAAACCGAAGGAGATGTGTCCGTCGACGTGTTTGAATAACAAAACCTTTTCGCGCATTGTCAATATATATGTAAAATACATGTAAAAATCAAAACATACCAATCCGAAACCCCGTGTTCTTTATTATTAATAATATTAATAATTCCCTGGTAAAAGTGCCAGGGGCTGTTTCAGCCTTGCTCTGGTCAAACACACACTCTCATGATGTCGTCTCAAGTGAGTTAGCGTGTTTCCAGCAACACATCTGACATATCTAAAGTCAGTCTTGGTCATCAAATACTTCCTCTCCATGCTGGTGTAATTTATCGAATAACCAAAATGTTCCCAAGCGGCCGACCATGAGTGACTGTAATCAGCTGTAACCGTAACTAAGTCACAGCCGCAATTAGCATAATGTTTTCTATGTTGGACATCTGCTTGTAAATTTGGGTTCTTCCCGTGTCAGTAAATGTTTTCACTCATTTTATTATGCATAAGAAATTGAAAATAATGTACTGAATGGTTCATGTACCGTTATCGCCATAATGCACACACCTAAACAGAAATACACGTAAAATCATTTCATCGATTAATAAATTTCCCAACTGTATCAATGTATAACTGAATCTCCCTTGTTACCCCGTGTGGCCAGAATGACGATGGGGGTCAGAGGTCACTGGTGAACAAGTGGACAACATTCTTGAAGGCTCGTTTGGTGTGCTCCGTGATTGGGGACGATGGCGTAGAAACGTACTTCGATGAAATGCGTAAGAGCTGCTCCATTTCGGGACATTTTTCAGACACTTTCATTTGTGTTCTATCCTGTTTTGACCTTCTGTTTGCTTTTTTATCTTTTCATAGGAGATGTTTTCATTCAGCCTACTCAAGATAAACACAATCCCGTGGTTTACGCTGTCTTCACTACAGCTGGGTAATGTTTTTTCTCACAAATTATGCGATATAAACCAGGCCCGTACCCACAGACCTACTCATGGGTCCTCAGTACAGTCCTCCGGCCGGTTGGGTCCCCCACAGTGGAATTCGACCGGCTGGACGGGAAGCAAATTTCGGGGGTTGGGGGGCTGTGTGCCAGATCAGGGCCAAAGTTCAGGGAAGGTTCAAGCATGTCATTTTGCTATATGACACACCTGATACAAAAGTATATACTGTGGACTGCATGCATTGCACGGTTTGTTGATTTCCTGAGGAAAACATGAACACAACATCTGCAGTGAAAAAGAGTTTACTGCAAATAAACGGCTGTGTGTGTCGTACGTAGGTCTGCTCGGTGCTGGTGTTCCCGGTCCTATTCAGTTGTATCGCAGCTCCCGTGTGCAGGGTCACTACTGCTGTGTCAGTCTCGCTTTCTGTGCTCTCTAGTGCTCAACAGCACGACTAACATCTCACCCTTCTTCTCAGCTCGGTGTTCAGGGGCTCCGCGGTCTGCGTCTACTCCATGGCTGACATCCGTAACGTCTTCAACGGCCCCTTCTCCCATAAACACGGCCATAACTACCAGTGGACACCTTACACCGGCAAGATTCCCTACCCCCGCCCAGGCACAGTAAGTGGCCTGGTCTTTTTTAGATTTAGTATTTAATAAATCTTTGTATGCCGAACTTGTGAAGTTTTAAGTCTCCTTTTCCATCTACTCAGTGTCCAGGAGGGACTTTCACTCCTGGCCTTCGCTCCACCAAAGAGTTCTCAGATGAGGCCGTCAACTTCGTACGTGCCCATCCACTTATGTACCATCCAGTTTACCCACTCCATAAGCGCCCCCTGGTGGTGCGCACTGGTGTGGACTATCGCTTCACCACCATTGCAGTAGACCTGGTGGATGCGGTGGATGGGAGGTACGAAGTGCTATTTTTGGGGACAGGTGAGTTTCCGGCTCAGCAGTGACACTTCATCACGTTTTTTAAGCCGAAACCTTTTGGAGAGTGAAACTTTTAATTGTCCTTCTTCTTTTTTTAGATCGTGGCACAGTCCAAAAGGTGATTGTTCTTCCAAAAGACCCCAGCACCACGGAGGAGCTCACTCTAGAAGAGGTTGAGGTTTTCAGGGTAATTATAGTCTGCTTTTGCTGTTTCTAACTCGGATAATAATCTGGTCAAGGAAAATTATTTCCTCCCCCCACATAAAATTCACACCAAAATGTTTCGAGGTGGAATAACATCGTTGTGTCCTATTCCTCTGCAGAGTTCAGCTCCTGTTAAAACAATGAAAATCTCATCAAAAAGGGTGAGTTAAAAATAGCATGCACTGTATTGGTTAACACTCTCAGGTGTTGTAAAGTTCTAAGTATGTCGATTGTGCCTTTACAACAGCGGGGCCATATTAACATATACAAAGCTATATCCGCTTGTTTCTCTGTGTTTTTCACAGCAACAGCTATACGTGTCATCTGAAAGCGGCCTGACACAGGTGTCCCTGCACAGATGTCCTGTCTACGGCAAGGCCTGCTCAGACTGCTGCCTCGCCAGGGATCCGTACTGTGCCTGGGACGGCGAGAGCTGCTCAGCCTTCACCCCAGCCACAAAGAGGTGGGGACTCACTCCATGTTGCTGTCGTCTTCATTCAGCAGTTTACTCTTGTATGAATCGTCGTCTAAAGCAGTGTTTCCCAAACTGGAAATCGAGGACGCGCAGACATTTTTTGCTCCCTCCCAGCTCCCTCCTAGACAGTCCACATTTTTGCTACCAGGGGCTGGGAGGGAGCAAAAATGTGGATTGTCTGCGGGTCCCTGAGGACTAGATAGGGACTAAAGCGAGATGCATCCTCTCTCTCTGATCTTTGTGTGTCTCAGGAGGAGCAGGAGACAAGACATCAAACACGGAGATCCGCTCCGGCAGTGCCGAGGTTTCAATGCCAAAGGTGAGGAAGGGAAGGCCAAGCGTAATCCTCTGCGGAGATGCGGCCCGGAGCGTTGGCTGTAATCTGAGCCGCCGCAGGGATCCCGTGGCGGTGTCTCTGAAGAAAAATATGGTCAAATATATAACAATATGTCACAGTTTAAGATTACAAAATAAGATGTTTTTTTTTTAATGGATTTTTTTTTCTGCTTCTACTTTCTGCTTTTCCACTTTTTTCTCTTTACATTATTTTATAAATATAAATATCACTTTTAAAATACTGAAAGCATTTAAACTGAAGTCGCAGTCTTGATTTGGGAATATGACTAAAGTCCAACAAGGCTGTTTCACAGGAGTGTCGAAAGTCAGTATTTTTATGTAACAGTGCAGAAATGTTTGCCAATCTCACAGGTTGGGAAATTCCATGCGAAGGTGAAACTCACCTAAATCCTGCCATGACCCCCCCCCCCCCCGCACCCTGAAAGAAACTTGTTCTGTTAGCACTTAGAGCTGGAAGCTTCTTTGATGTAGTTTTACTGAGTCAAATTTACTTTTGTTAAGTTGAATAGCAGATCTGCTCTCTCAAATCCTGTCTTTCACCTAAAATGATGTGTTTTAATTCCAGTTTCCCCTTTCAGCGCGCTTAGTCTGTACCTTTTCCAGTATCTAGTAATAGCTTTAATCCGAAACAAATTTGCATAAAGATTCTAAATAATTAACAGGGTTGTAATCTTTGTTTCCTTTGCTGCCCCAGTAGAGAATCGGCTCACAGAGACTGTTCAGTTTGGGGTGGAGGGAAGCGGTGCGTTTCTGGAGTGTCAACCCAGGTCCCCACAAGCTACTGTCAAGTGGCTTTTCCAGAAGGATGGCAAGAGGAAAGTGGTGAGTCAGGCCACAGCGATTCTCTCCTAAACGCCATTTCTGTTATAATTACTTGGTTAATCTGCTATTAACACATTCCTAATCTTGAGTGTGACAAGTCACGACAGAGCAGGAATGAGTTGATGTTAGTCTTGTCTTGCTAACTTTTGATTCTGTCTCTGCGTCCCTTTTTCATATTCGATGGCTCCTGCTCTGTCAGCTCAATCGCGACGCCGGGGTGGTTAAAACGGGTCACGGGGTCCTGCTAAAGTCCTTGACCCAGTCAGACAGTGGGCTGTACCACTGCCTGGCCACGGAGAACAAGTTCAAACACACAGTGGCCCGGGTGGCGCTGCGTATTCTGGATCGCGAGATTGTGGACGCCCTCACCGCCCCTGATGTCCCATCCGAGGAGCATCGACCGCACCTCCACCCCTACCTCCCACCACCACCCCCTCCTCAGACAGTCACGCCGCAGCTCCACCCAGAGCCAGAAGTCCGGCTCATCAACCAGTACTGCCAGTCGTATTGGCAGCAGATCCAGCCTGGCCAGCAGTCTAAGCGCACCAGCCGGCGGCATGTCGCCAGCCACGATTGATGCGTCTCCCCTCCCACTCCCAGCTGCTGCACTTATCCTGGGCGTAGACACTCCCAACCACAAGATGGCGCCATGACAGAGTATGACGGGTGCAGCAGTCTGAGAGAGCAAACGCAGGGAGCTTTCAAGACTTCACCCCCTACATGGCCACGGTTGGACCCAATTCTGGGAATCAGTCCACCAGAGACTGGCACGCCTTCTTTTTGTGCATCATAATATTGTTTCATTTAAGCTGCACTGTGTTATCAAACAGCCAATGCACAGAATACCCACTAGAAATCTGCTCACATCTCAAAAAGCTATGTTTCTAATACCGCTGCTCTAGTATAAAGATTTCTATTGGTCCTGGTTTATTCCAAAGTCAGAATACGTAAATAATTCCAAACAGAACGACAGTGATAAAAATCATGAAAATTAAACCAAAAATCAAAATGCTTCACTAAGAAGCTGAAGGACCGGTAGCATTTTACTAGTGTCTCATCAGAGCAACTACATTGAAACGTGTCACGCTTTGGTTTCTCACTGACCAGCTTAACATCCATATTCACAGATTACTCAGTTAATGCGAGGAAGCCTTCCCTGATTTAAGCTGTTAGGTGCGCTATGCCAGTAGAATGGTGCCCCTTTGGCGACAGTATTGTAGACGAACACCGAGTACTATTTACCCTTTTCCTGTAACTACCGCTTATGTAAGGGACGTCATGAAACAGGGAACAGCACCCGGCGCTCTTCTCTCTGCACGATTGACCTCTTCTGCTCCACAGCTTTACCGTTTGAAGCAAATGCATTTACCTGGTATGTTGGACAACCAGCATATACACAGCTGTGATCATTGGGCATTATGGACACCTAGCCAGATGCATAAGGTATAGTGAAAACGAAGCTGACTAATGATCAACCTCTGTGGAGGTCTGATGTAACCAATAATAGCACTGTATACCAAAACAGCATATTATGTTGAATAGTAGTGGGACTAGGGAATAAGAACTTCCACTGAACCAGCCTAATCCAATGGAAGGGCAGGAGTGGACCAAAAAGATGTATTGGGTTATACCTTTGACCCTGGAATGGAGATAACAGTGAATGATCTACTGGTATGTATCCTGTGGTCATAATAACAGTAACAGGATTTTTGTCATGTGTAATAAACACTTAAAAAGTCAATAAAATGTGTAATGTGGAGCAATAAGGGCAAAATACTGCTCTGGAAAGAACTAAGAGACCACTGATCAATGGGGAGGGTTAGTACCAAAAGGCTCTTTCTGTGACACAGGACTTGTTTAGTGGACCAAAATGAGTTCTCGTTTCCTGCTAAAACCAGAGGGATCCAAGTAAAGCAAACAGAATCAAGCTACCAGTCTTGACTAAGAGTGCTTTATTAACCAGCATTGGAGTATATATTAATAAATAAACATGACATTGTTCTTGATAGTCAGCCATAGTTTAGTTTGCCTGTCATTCGCAGGTGTTGATTTAAGGAGGGAGGGCTAGGCAATGTCTTTCTGTGGTTGCAAAATTGTGCCTCGGATGGTTCAGCTTGCGGTGGAGCTACTGTAACTCGACTTTTGTTAACTGGCCCCACCATCCACATGAAACCTTTGTCTATGTTGGGATTGTGATGGAACTTGCCGAAGCCACCAGTAACAGATGCTATAATTAAGTAGAATACGATGCTACATTTTAATAGAAAAGCTGCATTCAGTAGTTGGTAAATCCGTCCAAAGAACTGCTTTGTCTTCCCACAGATTACATTTTACGTCATTAATATTGTCATCAAGGTCAGCACAAATTCTGCGTTGACCTTCTGAATCACGGAACGCTACACTCGGCTGAAACTCGTCTTCAGTACCAATGCTAATTTATAATTGCTTTCTTATTTTTGATTGCTGGGAATTCAAGATTTTATAAGAAGCCTGAAGAAATTGTATTTAGCATCCCTATGAGGTATTGCATAAATAAGTCGTAACCTGTTGCTTCCGTTTTGAGAAGGTCACAGTTCATTATGGAAAAGATACTTCATAGGTACATGAGAATGTGCCATTAATGTCACATTGGTGTCAGGCTGTTACAGTTGTTATGTCATATTTTTGTTTTTATTATTATTATTTGCTCTCACCCACGCCATGACATATTTATTTTAAGAATGTACATATTCCTGTAAATTATGCACTTTGGTGGTGGGGGTTTGGGGTTGGGGTGAGGTGGGGACATTTATGTGTGTGTCTATGTGTGTATGTGTGTTTTAATGAACAGGACCAGTACTCACAGTAAGTGACTTTGAGAAAGGACACTTATCTGGCTTTGCATGCACAGTTGGCAAACTCTGCCTGTACGAAATACAAGTAAAAAATTAAGAAAACTCACCTTGGTCTAAATATCTGTACTCTAAAACTTTGCCAGTTTCTGATTTCAGACCATTCCAGATCGCCGTATTAATGGCACAATGTTATTTGCTGGATTTTAAAAGCATTTATAAAGCGCACCTTCTGCGTTTCTTGGATTGTGTCATACTTTTCAGTTTAAACATGGACGTGAATGACATCTCTATTTGGAAAACGTTGACTTTTCCCATGAGACTGTAGTTTGGGCTTTTGGTCACCAGATTTTAAACAAGTTTCACGTCTCATTTAAAAGACGACGATAAATGTCATGCACCAGCGCCTGCTTTTTTCCGCGTCTTCTAACGAAAGAGTCACCCTAAGAGGGAAACAGAGAAAGGACAGCTGCCACGTTCCTTTCGTTCGGGGCAGCAATATCTTCCCTCTTGGCCTGCTGTTCGAATCATGAGGAATCGTATCGAATGAGTATCGCTGATGTGATTTTTTTTTGGACGCAAATCTCTTCCAGAGTTGAGACATTCTTGCATATAAGCTGGAATGACACTTGCATGGCCCACCGGTCAGCTAACTGACAACTTTTGTGGCTGAAATTTAAACGCACCGTCGAGACCATAGGTCACAGAAGATGAACATGAATGCAGATTTCCCCCTTTTACACCCACTGCATGATGCTATTTCCACATGATGACTCAGTCCTGCTCCCACATAGTGATCAGTATGAGTCTTTGTCCTAGAGAGTCGCCATCTCTCCCATGACTCCAGAATGCGCTCCTGACCATGACTGTTGCTGCTGCTGTGGCTAATGAGATGGCAGAAACCAACCAGAGGGAGTGTGGTTGGTTCACCTTCTCCCGGTGTCATTTCGGCTTGTGTGTTCGTTGGACTAAGTTAAACACATCTGTATTTTGTCATGTGTAGGTGTACTTATGCTAGTTTAAATTAATATGGTTGTTTGGTGTAGTAATATTATTATTATTACATGTTTTGATTTGGGAGTTTGTATAGTGAAAATAAATATTTTATAAAAGTGGGGACATTTGTTATGCATGTAACTGATACAGTATCGATTGATTGAGTACTGAAATAAGCGTTTCCCAACCATGCTATTAGTTTAATTATCGCCAAACACTTTTGGGCCTGTTTGATTAATAAACACAGTACATCATCAACATCCTTTACATGTGTTGGAAAGATCACACATTTTTTCCTTTATGGAAAAGGGCACCTCAATATTTAAAAGGTCTGGTATAAAAAACCTGGAAAATCTAGCAGGAAAACTCAAGCACTGCAAATTTGATCCTACAGAGGGAGCGCCGTACACTATTTGCTTGTGTTATTCCTGACTTGCTTCATGCATTCTCAGAGAATAGTGAATCACTATATTGATCTAGTTCGCTTCACTTGGATATTTTTAAGATTTTCTTTTCTTTTCCGGCATAAAAATTATTAGTGTGAATGTTGGTATGAATTGCGTTTTGCGTTGCAGAGGAGTCAGGAGCCTATCCCAGAGGCTACGGGTGCAAGGCAGGGAACAGCCCAGGATGGGGCACCAACGCATCGCAGAGCACACTCACACACACCTTCGTAGTACCGGAAGTACTTCATTTATATTCTCAATAATGAAGATTTACACACACTTGTTTGACAGTGTTTGATACACAGTTTTAAGTAATCGGAAAATATGTTTTTATTCCATAGAAATTAATTAAACAGACACAAGAATGCAAGTAAGTATACATACTAGATACACCAAAGTTGTCTTTTTCAGTAACTGTGCAAACGCTTCAGATGCAGGATGTAAAAGGCCATAGATAGCTGGAGCCATGCAGAGGGTTTATACTCTGTGTAAATTATACTTATACTCTGTGTAAATTATACTTATACTCTGTGTAAAATTCAGAGCACTTCCATACTTCCATTCTGCTTGCACACAGTATAAACGCTCATGTAACGTAACACCAGCTCTGGTCGGGTGGTGTAAAGGGGATGCGGTCGACTGACAAGTGCCCTGAAAAATTTGGAACATAATTGGGTTGGTCTTGGTTGGGGGCCCGATGTAATTTCTTGGGGCCCAAAATCTCTAGGGGCCCCCTTGCCTGTAGTGCTGGTGTGTTGCCAGCCTCCCTGCAGAGGGGTGCCCCACCCAAATGTCTCATTGTGATGGCCCCACCCCTACCACAGACGGGGCGGGGGGGGGCTGATTTTGATCAGCATAGGAAGAAATGCCCTGAGTGAAGCACACTGCAAAAGCAGGAAAATAAATATGAAACTGATCAATCGTCCCATTCGTCATCGTCGTCATCGTCAACTGCCTCGTCTTCCCCTTCATCTTTGGTGAGAAAAACAGCGGGAATTAAGTTTCACAAGCGTTACTATCCGTTACGTTAACTATAGCTATAGCTTTTTATATATTCATATGCACTCAGCAGCCAAAGCGAACTTAAACAGTAAATCCTTTGGGTATAATTGGATACATGCAGCATGAGGACTGGCTTGAGAGGTTCCACTGCTACCTAATTAAGTTTTAGTACAACTAAAGCACTTGATCTAAGCTATTTTAAACATGGTGTGATGGTTGGTGCCAGACAGGGTGGTTCCCACATCTCAGAAAGATCCAGGGATTTAGAAAATTGTGTGATGAACAAAACACTGTCTGGTCAAAGGCATTTCCGTGGCACAAAAAAATCTTGTTAATGGCGAGAGCTGAGTGGAAAATGGCCAGACCGAAGTTAAAAAGTAACGGCTCAGTGTAGAAAGCTGAACTGCAGGAAGACATGACTCGCCAACCCTTGAATTAGTTCTGGGGCCGGCAGAGAGTCACACTTGGGATGGTGTAGGTGTATGTAAGGGGCCACTCGGCGCATGTCTGCTGTATTTGCTGTTATATCTATCATGCTATGGCACAAGATCACTGAGGCATGAGCACAGATGCTTGTTTCTGTTTTGTTGTTGCACCTGATGCCTTGGTGCAGCCTTTTAGCCTTTAACTTAAAAAACGCTCCACTGTGCATATAACTTACCGGAGGAGTGGATCGCTTTGCTTCTCTTTTGAATGACCATCATCAGAGCTCCCACAATCCCTTCACTCGAATCTTGCACAGGGGGTGGAGGCTCAGGATTCTCTGTCACCTTGAATAATAATAAAAAAAACAGGCCATAATTCTGATGGGAGGAGTCAGTGGCTCATGCTTTGCCTGTCACAATAAGGACCACCGCATTCTTCTGTGTAAATGAAAGTTATTTAATGTGCCACAAATGTAATTCGGTCTTACTACACAGTCCTTTGACATGAGTTGTTTATGTGTTTAGCCTTCTGGGGTGATGTTTACTGTCTGTTGTGTGAGAATATACTAAACGTCATATCACATGTAGCATAGCATGCAGATATTTTATGCAGAGGTGGAAAGTTCAGGTTCAGAAAGTTCCAATCCAGACCAAGATTTTGTTTCAACCAATTAGTTGAATGTGACTCGTTTTGCTCGGATGGTGGAACCTGAACATTCCATGTCTGGTTTTATGCTTTCTGCAGTTTTCCTTACGTTTTTAAGTTTTGTGCCGCGCCTGATCTGGTCCAGCAGTGCCCCTCTACCTTCTCCAGATGGAGACGGGCTCGGTGTTTGTGGACTTCCACATGAGGGTGGAGGAGGAGGAGGTGGACCTCCACCAACACTGGGAGCTGGGGGAGGTGGTGGCGGAGGAGGGGGAGGTGGCGGACCTCCTCCTCCTCCCATTAGCTTGGAGGCCTCCGGAGGAGGTGGAGGGGGGGGCCCAGCAGCACGCTGATTCTGTGCGGCAGGAGGAGGTGGAGGTGGCGGGCCACTCCTTCCAGCGGGAGGTGGAGGAGGGAGCGGACCGCGGTTTGGTGGGGGTGCAGAACTCCGAGGTGGACCTGGAATAGGGGGGAGGGGTCCTGTGCGTCCTCGGGTGGGGGTCGGTTGTGGCCCTACTCTGTCTGGTGGGGGTGGAGCACATTCTTGGAGGAAACCAAGGATAACATTTATCAGAAGTAATACATGAAGATCAAAAAGGCCCCCATTCGTAGACCACCAGCTTCAATAGCAGGACTGTATCTCACACAATGCACTTCCAGAGATTGTTCTCACCTTGTTTCCTCATTTCCATTTTTACTGCCTCAAGGCCGCCAGACTGCTCAATGAAGTCGTAGATGATCTTTGAGGTCTTTGCGTCTGTCAACTGTGCATCACTGATGCCAGCACAGTTGAAGAGCTTTTTCAAGTCAGGATCCAGGTTGTTTGTCTACAAAAAAGCAAGCAGGCGCTGCAGCCAGGGTTTGTTTTGCAAGGTAGGCCTTTCATTGTTGAATTATTGATGGGCAGAAAAAAAATCATTAAAGAAATACATTTTAAGAAATACCAATAGTCCTTCAAAAGTCCTGTAGGATTGTGGCCCTGCAGCACTGTTGCTAAAGTAAGGAAATGGATCGTAGTGCTTTGTATGTTATATAGTGCAAGACACCGCTACCGCAATGTAAGGAGGGTTAGTTTTGGTCAGGACAGGAAGGAATCTGGCTCTCTGACAAAGTAATCTTTGAAGTTGCTTTCCTTTAGAAAAAAAAAAATCTTACGTCAAATCCTGCGTTAGGATCCCATCCTACGTGTGTTACATGCCTGTAAACAAAAGCAAAGGCAAAGATTATTTTGGTACAATTTATTACAAAATATAAGTCTGCTTGACATCAAGTCTAAAAAAGTGTTTGTTTTTTTTCAAACTAATGAGGATTTGGTTCGCAAAGGCGTTAAATATCTTCCGGACTCATTCCAGATCCTGCCGAATTATCTCAGCACGTCAGTTTATCTGCAGGCAAAGACTTACTTAAAATCACTGGGAGCCCCAATATCAGCCTTGGAGATTTTGCTCCCTTTCTTCTTGTTCTTTTTCTCCTTTTTTCCCTTGGAGATGCAGGCAGGCGCTGGGGCGGGAGCCAGCGTGGAGCGATAACGCGATGGCAGGATGTCTGGATTCTGGATGTCCACTGTCGCCATTCCGTCCACATTAGACATTGATCCTGACAGAGCATGGAGAGACCGTGACTAGGAATCACACGTCACAGATGATGTGACAGATAAAGGCGCTCGTCGACGTTCAGGGTAAGAGGTTTGTAATAGCATATACTGCCATTCGAATTGCATTGTATTTTATTTACAAACAACTGGGCAGCAATTAAAAATGGTCAGTGTGACTACACTCCCTTCTTTTCATCTTTCATGACTCACCATTCGGTGGAGGAAGAGGTGGAGGCAACCTTCTGTCTAAAAGGAGAACACAACTGGCTCATAACGAGTAAGAAGAACATTTACTAGTCCTAAATAAATGGATCAAAATCTGTGCACAACCGCATTGATTACATATCACCAAACCGCAAGCCAATAATTTGCCAAGAAACCGGCTGATTTATACAGCTTTAAAAGCAAGTTTAAGGTCAAAATTTGAATTTAAAAAAAATAATTAAAAAGATGACTTTCTTGAAATAAAAAACATAGAATTTCCACTAGTCTAAAAGCTTTGCAAAGTAGTGCTATATCATTGTGAGGTCAGCAAAAGGCGATGATAGAAAAGTCAGAAAAAGGATGTTACCATCAGCAGGGGATAATGTAGGATGTTGTCGCTTCTCTGAAGTTCAAAGAGAGAGAGTAGAAATGAGATGTGATTATCAGAATACTAACAGACGCTAATACTCACTAATAGATTTCTCCATCTGTTCTGAGAAACACGGGGTTTTATAATAACTATCCATTAGCATTAGGAGTCTGAAATAATTTCAATTCACTTCTTGAAGTAAACAAGAGCACCTTCTGCTCGAGTTGTACAAACCTTGCCGATTGGATCTCTGACTTATCTTCTCCTCCACAATTGTTCTGAACATTTCTCCTTCCTGCTCGCTCGCAAAGCTCAGCCCCACCTGACAGTCCTGCAGGACAAGAACATCTCAGTTTCTCAAACCCATGTCAGACAGCTGTCAGACAATAGAGGAATTTTTTGACAGTACCTTAAAAAATTGGGAAACCCTGCACTCATAATAATTCATAGCAGATTCATGTTAAGAAGTATGTAAGATGCATATCAGAAAATTATGGTTTTAAATTTTGCAAAAATTTATAACTATACTCAATATTTCCTACAAGTAAACTTGACCTGACCTTAACTGGATTTAATGAAGTCTTAATCACATACCCACAGTCATATTCTCTCCTAGTTACTTAGCATCAACCCAGTGTTCCACTATAGTATCGCTTGTCTGGTCTTTAGCTGCTGACCCCTTAGCTTGAAGGATTAGCTCAGACTTTAACAGGGAGACATATGGAAGCTGAACACTTACATCTGCAGCAAATGTATGGAAGCAGGGCAAGGGGCAGCTATAGGACAGCTGATTGTACAGCTCCTGTTCCCAAACCTGCTTTCCTTGCTGTGTAAAATACACAAAATTCAAAACCCAAAAATTCAATCATTGAGTCATTATTTGATTTGATATGTGTTTTTTAAATCACTTCCCATGCAAGGCTATTCCACACAATAAAACACACACTGCTATTTAAAAAGACAAGTAAATTTTTGTACCTTCACATCAAAGAGACGGATAAAATAGGAGCGCTGTGGATTGTCCTTGACGAAACACACCACACCACAATGCTGGACCTTCCACTCATTGGGACTGTGAGGCAAAGCCATCAGCAACTGCACCACAGCTGTGGCCAAGCTCTGAAAAGACAGGAGCCGCTCTCACAAATAGGCTCTGCTAAAGTAGGTAGCAGTGCTAACTTAGATATAGAGGGACATCAGTAAAAGCAGAGGATAATCCAGGTCCTGAAAGTAAAAGTCCAGACCAGGATTTTGTTTCAACCAACCAGTTAAGTATAAAGAGTCACTGTCACAGATACTCAACTGGTTGGTTGAAACCAGATCTTAGTCTGGTCCTGAACTATCCCCTGCTGTACCCTTGATATGGCTGGGCCTGGCCTTCTTGCAGGGGTGGTTCATCCACCAAGAACATTAAAGTCATTCAATTTTTTGAGAGGTTTTCTGTCCTTATGAATTTATTCAGCATTTGTCGCACAGGACTGATGGGATCACACAGGCCATGAATAGAGGAACTCATCTTCTGCTTTTGAGTCATCCCTTCTGAAGGGACGTTCTGGGGGCCTTCCAGCTCGGCCTTGCATTAACATCACGTTTTTTTCTTGATTAAACAGAAGCCGATGATACCAGACATCTCAGCACTGTAAACTGTTATACAAAAAAAATACATCTGTGATGTGGTGCCTCTTTACTGAAACCACAGCTTCCCCTCCAACAGGGGATTAGGGTGCACAGTGCAGTGACATTAATAGCATAAACTCTGACAAATAATCAGTTGTATGATTTTCTTTCAGAGCCAGCTGATGCTCGCACATCACTCCTACTCTCACTCCTAAAATCACTCCATCCCTACAGTGACTGTATAATCTTATAAGTGCATCAAATACATAAAACCCATGGATATATCCATCCATCCATCCATCTACCCATTTTATGAAACCACTTATCCTGTTCAAGGTTGCGGGGGCCTGGATCCTCCCATAGACATATTTAAAGTATTTTATTCACTTCACTGCATATAACATTTGCCAAAAAGTATGAGGTGGTGCAGGAGGTAGCAGTATCGTTCGGCAACTGTAGGGTTGCAGGTTCGAGCCCTGGTTCCTCCTGACCCCATC
>JAODUD010000107.1:12339059-12371672 GCA_026784285.1 Stomatorhinus walkeri
TTGAGGGTGCCCCCTTCCTGTACCAACATGACTGCGCACCAGTGCACAAAGCAAGGTCCATAAGGACGTGGATGAGTCTGCTGTGGAGGAACTTGACTGACCTGCACAGAGCCCTGACCTCAACCCGATATATAATATTGCAATTTTAAAAAACGTTTTCATTTTAAAAAAGAAAAGTGACATAACAACTTAATCAAACAGAAGCAAGCACATATCTTTTTTGTTACAAGCAGTCAGTGTGTTTCTGTGTGTGGCTGACAGAAGCAACAACTTCTGATTATAGATACAGAGGAAGTGCCTCACTGAGCACTTCCTGTACAATTTAAGCCCTTGCAAGCTAACAGAGCAAAGCAAATTTTGTTCATGATCCATGATCATAGATTCTTTAGAGAGGAACAGGAAGTATGTTCATTTTGAAAAAAAAGTGTATTTATTGCTCTCAGTGGTAGTCTCATTAATAAAATATTTAAATCATTGATACTTTCCTTGCTCTTAATTAATTAACAGTTAACTCTCCTAGTTTAGTGCCATTTCTTAGATTATTATCATAGATTAAAAAATTCTTATATAATCAAAATAAATGTAAAAATACCAAATATCCACAAAAATTCTACTGTCTTATTTCTTCAAGGTTTAAATCAAAAAAGCAACAAAAAAACACCTTAAAACTGGTTGTAATCGGGGATCTCCAAGCAGAATATTTTAAACCATTACAAAAACTGTCAGGAATATACATTTTTATCCTTTAGATCATATCAATTTATCATTTTATGGACTAATGTCTCACATTAAACTGGTGTATTTTTATCACTAAGGAACATACTTGCATGATATAGGCCTTAAGATTAGTTCATTGCTGTTTATTGTAAGCGAGCCTTATAAATGGGTTTTGGGTATTTACTTTATGTAATCGGTACATTCACGATTAGTGCAACAGTCTGGTGCGTTTTTAAAATGCAGAAATAGGGTAAAAAGTATACTAGTTTAGTTATGTAAAAAAAAAGCCCTTGGTCCATTGGGCCCACTTGTAAGGCTGACAAGGCCCACCGACCGGGAACCCCCTACAGACAGGCATCTTCCACTTACCACACATCTCCGCCCCAGTAGGTCGATTATGGTGTCGTTCTCTTCACTGCTTAGTAGAGGACTTGGGCTGTTTTCCTGTGTCTTGGACTTCTGTCCTCGACTCATCGTCTCACGCGTCCGTGTCTCCTCCGCAGAGGAGAGGATAATGGCAAACTTGTGGGATTTATCACCAAATTCTGCCCGGCTCTTACCCCAACCCGAGCACTACTCCGTCAGGGAGGGAAGGTTTAAGCGGAACTTCCGTATTCTGCAGTCTGGTGTTACAATACAGTACCAAGACTGAGAACAGGAAATGAGCAACCACAGAGCATTTTTTCCACTTTTGTCTCCTCAGTGCAGAATACATTTCACATCTTCTGCTTTTTGTGAGGAGGCCACTAATGGTGAGTTTTCATTTAAAGTTCCCTGCTTTGCACAAGATTAATTCTGATTCAACAGCAAGGCAACAGATAGTGTTTGTGCATTGACCCAGCTTAAGAACATAGTGGAAGTAAATCAAGTTAAACTCATAATGGAAACAGTGCACCTTTAGTTACATAGTGTCATATACTGCTTCAGTTGGGCTGTCAGTAAGGATGGCAGCGCATACCTGAGCATTATCTGCTGTCATGCACAGACCGGCCATCAGGAAATTCGTGAAATGGGGGCTGGTCGGGGGCAAAATGTATCAAGCTCCCCCAGATGCTGGCTGAATATGAAACTGAAATCGGTGCCGCCTGACAGCAGATTCCCAGGCTGCTCTGCGCTGCAAGCCTGCCCCTGTCTGTTCTCCATTCTGACAAGGAGCCATGCTTCTATTTTTCAGATTAAGTTTCCTCTGCAGCCCTGGCGTCTTTAAAAAAATGTGAATATATGCTGTTCAGATCATCTGGTGGTTCTACATTGTCTGAGTGTCACGTGACAGAAGAACATCTCGTACGGGCATCAGCCTGCCTTTTAACCAATACTTTTTGAGTTAACTCCAGTTAACCAGCCATGTTTGCCTAAGCAGTCACTGGCAAGGCATTCATGGGGATTTGGCACTATATTTGTGAAAGCAGAGTCAGAATAAAAATGACTATAAGGACTAGCTTCTGGTGGAGTTTTATTTATCATTCACATCTGTATTAAACAACGCCAATTATAGCCAAAAAAGTATTACCTCACAGCTAAGAGTAAACAGCAAAACAATCACAAAATAATGACAACCATTCACCTTTATTGAAAAGAGATATATAATTCATAACCTACCACAAATCAAACATGGCCTTTGGAAGAGTCCAAAGTTTTTTTTTTTTTAACAGTATAATCAAAATCAGCAATCACTTTCCCTGTGGCTCCTGAAATCTGAATTTCTGAACTGTGGGGTGATGGTGTGTCTGAGTCTGGTCAGGCATGGGATAAAGCTTCTCTTTTTGGCATTCATCTTTGGTACAAGTAGTGTATTTGGTACAGGACATTCTTCATCCACGACGTATCTCATTTCCAGCCGAATGAATACTGTACACATGTACTGGCATGTTCCCTTTCAGAGATAACAATGAGAAATGCTGATGTGCAACATCTCCCTCTAATAAAAGTCACCTTTGGGTTGTATAAATGCTTCTGTCTGGGCCTTTGATGGACTCCCCTCCCCCTACAAAATATGTCACCTATAAACAGTGTTGATTTTGGCACTACGGTGGAAAGTGGGAAAGTGCTGTGAAGTATGAAATACTGAAAGGTACTGAGAAAAGTCAAATGCTTGTTCAGCTTCATATTTGTTATAAATTCAGACTGCAGCATCGATAATGAATAATCAACTGAACCCAAATGGGTGAATGTTCTACTGGTACAAATCGTGAAAAGCACCAACCTCTACCCAAATCAACTGGCAGGTAGAGATACAAAGATATCCCAGCAGGACCTAAGTTATATTACTATACACACATCTTCAAATTACTAAATTCTAATTTTAGTCCTCCTCATGTTATTCAGAAGAGAGATGAGGGTACTTCTGATTGCCCCTCCGAATAAATAGCCTGAAAGAAATATTTTTTCAGCAAATTTCATTTCAAGTTTAAGGATACAATATAAATAAATCATTCAGATATTCTTTTATCTGAATCTACTTGGCTATTTTTCCCATTTTTAGAGCTAGAATTCAGTTGAACTGTAAAAAAGTGAGGAAGACTTTGGTCTGGATTTGTATATCATTTGAGTCACAGGTGACCTGCTGTGACCTGACCTTGGAAATAAGTACTCTTCTGTTGGTTCATACAGTTTTCTTGGCAATAATACTAATTTGCATTTTCACACTCTCTGTTCTTTCTGTCAGGTTCTATAAACTATTATTGTGTTGGACACACCTTGATGAATCCAAATAAACACAAGTCTGACATCTTTCTTGGAAGAAATACTCTTTGGTCATTGATGAGTTCTGCTTCCACCATAGAGTGTTATGCACCAGACAGCTGGTGGGAAGGTCGTCTCTCCATGGCTGCAGTTAGGGGGGGGTTCAGCCTTTCAGGTGTTTAATCTGCTTGTCATACGTTGGGCTATATGAACCATATCAGGGGAGGTGTTCAGGAAAGGCTTGCTGCTTCTAGTATTGGTTTCCCTGTTCAGCAGTAACGTGCTAGTGTCCGACTCCACTATGGCTCTCCCCGTTCACCCAGTCAAGGACGATGAAAGTCATGCTCATGATCATGAAGAGGAACCCCAGAGCTGAGAAGCAGGCAGCCTGAAGACAGCAAGACAGGGAGAAAAGGAGAAAGTTCACATTAAAATGGCAGGACCTGGTATTGGCAAGGGTGCAGTAGAGGAATGGGTACTCTGGCAGATCCTGGGGCTCATACTTGGGCCCTTAAACGTGTTAAAATCTAATATTGGGGGCCAATGGTGACATTTTACAGGGGGCCCAAAATTTCTGGGTATTAATATTTATTATTGGCAATAGTCCTGGTATTGGAATTGTGTAAGTGCATGCGATTGACATATAAGAAGTGAGAACATGCCTGAATCTTCGGTCTAGAATTCATTGGCTCTTGGTCAATGGGGACGATCCGAATATAGAACAATCCAGGCAGGATGAAAATTAGGCTGGGTGCAGAGGTAGCCCCTAGACAGGAACCAAAGAGAGAAAAAGATCATTCATCTACATAATTCGATTGAACTTTTCATGAACTTGTCCAAATGAATTGCCCTTTTTTGGATTAATAAAATTGTTTAACTAACTGACGACTTATTATTTCATTGTCAGATCTCTTCCTTTAACCAATCAATTATATAGAAGCAAATTTTACTATAGGTCAGTGAGAGCACCTTTCTCTTGTCTTAGAAAAATAATTAAAATGGTTCCTTTCAGAAGGTTTTAGCAAAAAATGTGTGTGATATGGGCAGTAATTCAGAAGATGAACAGAATCCTTGACCTCATATGCAATCAATGCTTTAAGAAGAGCAATAGCTACAACCTGTACAATTTCTACTAGAATAGGGTGCACAGTCTGGGTAGTCATGTCATTTGGGGAAAGCCTGTTCTAGCCAATCTGTTAGTAAAGATATTTATTTTTAATTTAAGAACCATACAGCTGTATTTCTACAGTCATGCATCACTGATTTTGTGGATACATCAGAGTGTAATTACACAGATTTGGATGATACAGTAAAATTTGGTATAAGCAGAATGAGTACATTCTAAAATGATTTTAGTTTAGTAAATACATAAACCAGTAACATGCTTATTATCATTATCAGGTATTATGTACTGCACATTATTGTACGTGCAATACTTTGTTACAACTGATAGCAGAGTAGGTTTGCTTACATCGCTAGGCGATATGAATTTCTCAGCTCTTTTGTACTAGAATATTATTGGACCACTTGTTGCATAAGCCGTCCCTTGACCAAAATGCCGTTATGTGGTGCATGACTGTATAATATGTCTAATAGTAAGCCGTGATGTTAGATAAAAGTCTGCAATGAAAAGATCAAAAAATCCTACTAATAAAAAAAGACACTAACCGATGATACCAAAAATGTCCTTGATGTTTGGCACAAAAATAACAAGAAGGTTGACGAGGAAGAGGAGGATGCCAGCGATGCCAACGTGCCGGAGCCAGTGGAAGGGCTTCTCAGGAAAGAGGAGCTGAAGGATGGCTCTCCGAATCTATGGGAGGGGAAGTTTCAACATTCCATTCCTACAGTTACCGTGCAAAGGTAATTCCTGTAAAACAAAAAATCCTCCAATTTCTGCTTTTTTTTTCTTTTTTCTCCACAGGTTTTGAATTCTTACATACCTGTAGAACCATCCCTCTGCTGTTCATATCCTCCATTGAGACTCAACTTATCTACAAGTTAAATCCCATAATGCATCTGGCTGCAGTTACACGATGCTTTGTCTAAAATATCAAATAGCATGTCTAATTTTCACCCAAAATAAATGATATCTCTTGCTGACGTTGAAGCGTCATGTTAACTAAAGGTGACAACTACACTAATCACGCCACTTTAAGAACGTTTATGAGTCATTCCAGGCAAAACCAGAACTGCACTGAAATTCAGACATAAAATTGCAGCACAATAAGTTTGCCCGTCATGGCAAGATGGATTAACACGAGGCTCTAGATGACAGAGCAACCTCCTACCGGGAAGAGGACCACGGGGACAGTCAGGGTGACAGCCACCAGCACTGCCAGACGTACGCACAGGATGAGGACATCCAGAGGGTCCACTCTGCTGTACATGTGGAGGAGCTCCGCTTCCACGGTGACTAGAAGCACAAGCGACAGCAAATGGCATCAGATTACCTTTACAGTCCCATCACATCTTGGCATGAATTATGGCCCTGCATGCTAGCCTAAGAATAACCTCTATAGTTAATTTGGTAACACTCTACTGGAAGCTGTCATCTATAATACATTATACAGTAGGTACCTTCATAATGTATTATAACGGTTGGTATAAGAATTAATAACGCCATGCAGCATCTTTTATTGATAATTATAAGACATTATAGTGTTGATTATAATACTTCATAAGCTCCAATGAAGCTCTCATCTATAATGCATTATAGATACCTATATAATGCATTATAATGGTCAGCATACAATCATAGGGCATCATAGTGTTGCTTATAATACTTCATAAGCTCCAGTGAAGCTCTTATTTGTAATGCACTATGGATACCATTCTAATAGTCACTATAAGAATTAAGGATGCTTTGTCCTGATTATGAAGGTATCTAAAGTGCATTATAGATGACAGCTTGCCTTTTTATAAATATTTATAGCCATGTTTATAATGCTTTATGAATGCATTATAATGCATCATTTACCGATTCTAGCATTGGGTTTCAGGCTGATACGGCACTCATATGCTCATACTCATATTCATAAAACTTGTCCAATACCTGGAACCGATACCACATAATTGCAATATTACATTGAAACTCAAAGCCACTGTTTTTTTTTTTCTTTTTTTGCCACCTAATCAGATTTTGGTATCTAGCAAAAGATCTGTCAACCCAAAAACATTTTGGAAGAATAAATGCGGAGAATACTGGCATTGGTAAATTGGTGAGTAAACACGCAGGGCGTCAGCTATCTGGACATATTGTTAGATAAGGAACGAAGAAAGAAATGAAGTAGACTGTAAGCTCTGTTCTGCTGAAGTTTCAAGCAGAGGGAAAGGCAGCTGCGACTTAACACAAGCAATGTGGCAAACATCTAAAGATGCACCATAGTGCAGAGAACATGGAGTTTATTAATCCTCGCAGAGAAGGACCACAGCAACACACTTTAGCGCACATTCTGGAGAAGCGGGAGAAAATGTAAGTTATTTAATGTTAGATATAACTAACACTTAAAGTCCAATCACCAATATACAGTAAGTACACCTGGGTGTGCGCTTTCTTCACGCTCCCAAGTGGCCTAATCACAGTCCTTGCGGTCTGGGTCTAGTAACGATACATTTGACGCAGAAAATCAGCCTTCACAGTCAAGGTTTCGTTCCTCTGGAAAGACCATTCAAGCTGAGAAATGGGAATCCTGATACAAAAGATTGCGTGGAAAACTCAGTTTTCAAGTAAGGTAAATAAAACCATACATATATGTATATATATATATAAATGTATTGAATTGTCATTATATATATATATATGAACACCCCATTACTTATATGCACTTTTATTGAATTGTTTCGTTTTTATTCTATTATAAAATGATAATATATATGTTAATGACACAATTCCGTGCTCCAAAGTGACAGCAGACACTCGTGAACCACCTTCAAGTCTCACTATAATTTCCTTATTAAGATCTACAGTCACTCTCACTAATCTCCTCTTTGGGTTTCTGCCACACTGCTCACTTTCTTAGAAGCCATGATTACTGTGTCACTAAATGTACTGTAGATAAAGCACAAAAATTTCACACTGAACACTGGAATACAGCTTTTGCACGTCGAACTTGGTCAGGAGGTATTGCGAGACTAAGAGTGATTTACGGGCATCAGCATCCCAGCAGGTCCGTTTGTCTCAATCCAATAGGTTTTAGCAGGTCTGCTTTGTTTCGTCATGTTCCAGTTTTTTGTTCAAGTTGTGGATAGATTTTTCTCAACTGACCCGTTCATGGTCCAAATTGGTAGAGTTGATCACATCTTGACCCACACAAATTTTATCAGGAACGATTGAGTTCCAAGGTCCGAGGGGCAAAGTCGAAAAAAATGAAATAGACCCATTTGATGTCCGAGTTGGTCAAGTTAAGAGGTTTTCGAGTTCCAAGGTACAGCTGTAGATCTTTTTTAGATAATGTTTTCTTCTATTAGCACACAGAGAGCTGATCTTCCATGCGCAACTTGAAGGCAATTAAAAAACAAGTAAGGGGTAAATCACGATGAGGTGTGAGGTTATATGAAAATAACAGACTGCATAGTTGGCGACACTAAACAAGTCGAAGTTGATCATTTTCATATAACTGCTTACCTCAAAGTGGTTTATCCTTCTTAAATCATGACTAATAAATAAAACAATAATAACTACTTACAGTTACTTTTTCAGAAGAAAACTATTTCAATTAGCATTTAATAATGTTCCATTGTGCTCTTAAAAATATAGTCCATATAATAATAGAAGGCTTGGTCAGGCTACTGGCTGGAAAGTCCATTAAGTTACCATAGAACCATCAACAGAGAGGCGCTTCCATATTGAAAACCAAGGAAAACTATGCTGATAAAAATGACTCCTTATATATGGGAATCAGAGGTTTTTATATTTAAAATTTTACTAAAACATAAAGACACATTAATGTAGAACTGCTGTTAGACTGCTGGAACTATAGTACCTGTTACATGAAAATAAACATCCATGTGACATCTCTAGACCAACAAGAAAACAGTGTTTACAAAGCCATGGTATAAATGCGTTTAGTCTCCAGCAGTAATGCCCACTCCGGGCCTTTGGAGATGTTTTTCCGACACAATCACATACAGTTATCCACCTCTCAGAACCCTTAGCCTAAAGCTGTGAAACGTTCACCACTGCATATAATGCATATAATGACAGGTTAAATATCCGCCTGCACTATAGTCTTAAACAGAAGGGTATACAAGGGTTCTGACTGATTGGGTTTGTATTACGGTGTCTTGTTTTCTGACAAATTACTTAGGAAGCTCACACTGAATTTTATACAGAGCTATCACTCATTCCTGGAGCAGCACCACAGCCTAGACACCAGCATCTGGCCATTGTTGATTTCTCATTTTCCACTTGATGACACCGTGTTGGTTTGCCTAGTCATATAGATGCTTAGATAAGGCCAGATAAGCCCGTTTTCTCTTACCATAGAACGTGAGGTAGCCGAAGACAGCCGTGAGCAGGTACATGCTAAACATGCCTAGGATGGAGATGTTGGCAATGTTCTGCATGCGCTTCTTGGTGGGGCTGGGGGGGCACAGATATATGCAGTTCAGCATGTGTGAGTCACACACCAACAGAACACTGGTCAAGAGGCGCCAGTGACTGCGGATGCATTTCCCCATATGAAAGAATCTGCATGATTTATATTAGGCTGTCAGACATTTTTGTTTTTCAGTTATATATAACAACACTTGATGTTTTGTATATGTTTACTGCAAATCAGTGTTTTTTCTTGTATGATTATGGCTGCATTCATACCAAAAAACACACTTGGCATGTAAGACACATAAGGGAAACGCCGACAGGAAAATAACACATGGCTCTAACAGGAAATACATGCATATTGCTTGTACAGTAGTTTTGTAATAATTCTTTATATTATTCTCATGAAAAATATGTACAATCTCTCCGCATTAATCTGGTTTAATTAGACATGAGAAAATTCAGTGAGGTTAACTCAGCTGTTATTTTCTGAGAACGCAAAAAGAATGTTTCCTTATCAAAAAATTCATTCTAATTGTGTGGAACCGTTATCCATGATTCAACTGAGTTCATTCAAAGAATTGTGCATATTAACTGTACTGACTTGCATTAATTTAATATGCATTTAATATGCATCAGTGTAGAACTTAGATGTTTGATAAAACATTAAATTGTTATGTACTTTTACATGAATAAAGGACATGCATGATTAGCAACACATACATTTAATATGGATTGTAGAAGTCAAGACGTCTACCTCAAACATATGTTATTAAAGCTCATAATAGTGCTACTGTGTTTCAGTGGGTAGAAATGAGTTACAGGGGCTCGGGATTTCAACAACTCACTTGCGCAGTTCCGTGTAGATAGGCAGCACTTCTGGGTGACACACAAAAGCAAAGGCCAAAATGGGGACTGTATATGCAGTCTGAAAATAGAATAGAATAGAGACACTTCATTAATCTCTGTGGGCAAATTCTCTTCTTGCCTGCCCTGCTCTCCATGAGACACACAGACACATCTACAGGTGAGAGCGAGCCTGGGGGAGGGTCACAGCTCAGGATCAGCCAGCATGCAGAGCCCTTGGAGCTGGGGGTTAAGGGCCTCGCTCAAGGGCCCACGGACGCGACTATCCCGCCAATACTGTGGCGTGAACCAGCGCCCTTCTGTACAGGGGCTTAGTCAGCTGAGCCAAATACCAAAGAGAGAGACACAGCAACATTGAGGCAAATACAGGCGTGGACACAAGTCTGAATAAAATCACTGAAATTCTGATTGTGTGAATGCACGCCCTCATCCAGATGGCAGGAAATAATATCTATGGCAAGATGCCCGAAATCTCCTCCATACTGAATAACTTTCTCAGTATGGCTGTAAATAACTCCTGTCCTTATGTGGCTACAGTACTGAGCCTTGAGGTCACGAAATATATATTGACATGGTATCCAGATAGTTATTCGTATAGAGTAATGAAAAAAGTCCACCGCTCTCACCTGCTGGTTAACGGTGAACAGTTTAGCCTCACAATCTCCCTCTGCAGTGGCATTGAGAGAATGATTGCCGAAAGTCTCTAAGGGGCAGGGAATGTTGAACTTCTTGTATATAACCTGCGATGGGGTTAAAGCGTGTGAGAAATGTGCAAACCAGAAATTAAACGTTAGATCCATGGAATTCTGAGATTGATCACTGGTTTATATTTGCACTTATTTGAAGTTACTTATCACACACAAAGGCTTTTTAGTAATGTTTCAGGTATTTGTTTTTAGATGTATTTTACAATAGTCTCACAGAAATCAAGAAGCATGACATTTGCACATGTGCTTAGAGAGCATTTCATTTAACAACATGCCAAATCATTGTGAGGCAGCTCAGTATTGTACAGATGTAGGATCCCGTGAAAGATCAAGTGGATCCCAGGATTGTGTCGAATAACAAAGACAGATCCAAGCAATGACACATATTTCAAATGTTTTTTTTTTTACTTCATAAGTATTTTATTCAACCGATGCAGCCAGATAGTTTTTTCAGGCTGCACTTCTTTATAAACTAAATCCTCCCTGAGTATTCATGTGGGACTGGTGATGGTTAGCGGGCCCTCACCGACAACCTGATGTGCCGATGTTAAGAAAAGTAAGGGCTCCTTTCCCTCCTCACCGTCCTACTCACCGATATGAGGAAGAACACCATGCATGTGAGGGAGAAGCCGCTGGTGTAGCCCAGGTACCCTGCACGCATCAAGGCAAATATGTCACGATGAGTCGCGGGGCTACAGGTTGGGGGGCTGCAAGGCGACTGGAAAAGGACGGCGAGCAGAGCAGCGACATACCCAGGTGCCTCATGAGAGCGAGGGGGAGGATGATGAGGACGCTAACGATGATGATGAGGTTATTTCCATTGAAGAACCACTCTCTGCAAACGGAGATTGTATATGGTCAAGTACACCTCTATGAATAATTCGTTATAATTGTAGCATCGGGACAATGTAGAATTTTGTACCATTTGACTGTGGTTCTACCATGTCCCTATTATCCAATGGGGTGTTGAGCAACAGTGGATGTCAGACTGTAGTGTCGAGCTTGGCCCGTGTTCGGTTCGTGCTGCATTCACCCTTGCCACGTCTGCACGGTGCCCTCACACTCACCCAGTGCTGGTCGGCCTGCCCAGAAAAGCCTGGATAACCAGAGGCAGCTCATACTTCACAATGAAAAGGTAGCTTGACATCGCTGTGGAAAAAGAACACGCTGCTTTTGATTGGCTCAGATTCTCTTCATTACCCAGAACAGCTTTTTGTTTTCCGAGCTGCAATAGGTCAGACTGTCACGCGGACAGTCCTCTCAAGCTCAAGGTCTCATGTGACGCATCATGTTTGCACTCAGACCCATTCCATTCAGAGTGTTATATTCTGTTGGACTTCCTGGTCCATTTCCTCAACAATGTCCTAACTAATTCTTTCTCGGCAAGAGAGAAAGACATGTTAGTTCAGCAAAGTGGGTTGCATTGCAGAAGTTGACACGCCACTGTCATTCAAGCACTTGGCCTAATCCCAGTGTGGCTGACCTCCAATGTTGTGCACGGTGATGATGACCGCTGCCAGCACTTTCCCAGTATGACCAAAGGCCCGCTTGCCTAACTGTTCATAAGCACGAATACCTGGAAAAAAAAAATCTGGTGAACTCAAGCAGACAGGTATACAAATGCAATAATAATGTGGCGCTAAATGTTACATTTGATCTGCATTTCTGTTATCTCCTTACCGACGACTCCAGCACTTTTCAGGAGAAGGTGGACAGAATAGGCTGACAAGGCTGCGATACAAGTCAACAAGATTCTGTGAAAGACAAGGAAATACATTTCTGGTAACTATGATGCATACGGTTTGTGTCACATAGCCTCAGGCAGACTGGTGTGAACTGGATCCAGCTTTGTTTACACAGAACCTGCATGTTCGCTCTGGAGTAGTGTAGTGGTGCAGAGGTTTGCACTGTTGCCTCACAACTCTGGTGTGTGTTGCCCTAGGGTTCCTTTGGGTGTTCTGATTCCCCTCCCCCCTGCAGTTCGAAAATACACTAAAGTGAAATTGCTCTGAGGGGTGAGTATGCCCTGCTATGGATCTGGGCCCCATCCTGGGTTGGACTGGGAATGTGGCTGCTGCGAATGGATTTATAGATGGATGGATGAGGTATAGAGACATCATTACACCCATAATCTTCTATGGCAAGCATAGTATGATGGTCAAAGCCAAATATCCTTCACATGACTCCATATCAAATTACCAGCCATTACAAGCCTAATGACTGAAACAAGACCTTGTGACCTTTTACATCCCAGGACACTCATCACAGAGAAATATGTGACCATTGCAAATTATGCTGCTGTAGGAGAAAAACTGAAAACAATTATACTGTCAGGACACCAGCCCACTTTCTATTTACTATAGTAGGACCTCTTTGGTGTTACACTCTTTGAGAATCATAGACGTATGATTAAAGAATAAAGTCTAAACAATGGACTGTTCCTATTTTTTCGAACAGGTCTGAATCCATAATGATGTCCAGGCATAATCAGAATATGTTCGGCATAAGAAACATGCAAATAATCAGCTACCTTCACCCAAGTGGGATCTTGACTTTTCAATTTCATCACAATATTACAGTATGTACGTTTGCAAAGAATTATTCCTGGAATACATCAGGAAGAATAAACCACACTTTGTATTAAGTAAGAAAAACGAACCCTACATATTCAGTCAGTTTCACAATGGATTATTTTAAATTGAATCTGAGGAAAACTTCAGCCATCTGTTTTTACAAATTATAAATATTCTGGGTTTATGTACGATATATTGTTCCAATAACACTGATCTTTCAGTTGCCAATGAAATGCATCAATGCCAAACAATATTGGTTTGGTGAAGCTAACTAAGTATAATTATTCTGTAGATCGAGAATTGAGCCATTTAATCACTTTCAGACTAATGCTAACAGTGACAGAGACCTGTGTGGAAGCATTCTTTGTGCCAAACAGGACAAGGATACAAAACTACTGGTAAATCACCAGTATTAAGCCAAAACACAGTAGCAAAAGCAATTCAAAATGCACAGACACATCACAAAAACACTGAAACATTCATGGACATAAGCTGACACCATGTCATGAGCTTTGTTATTTGCTGAGAAAAGTGAGGAAAGATCACCAAGCAAGTGCCTGAGCACTGGAACCAGCTGTGGAAAGTCAAACAGGAATGGCTGTTTGATCTCATTCAGTAAGACACATCTGGCACCTGAATGGAATACATGGTTGTTGATCATGCTGGGAGCTCATGCTAAAGCAAAATAATGAGGAAGCTCATTTAGCCTTCAGCAAGAATCACATCAAGAAAGAGGAAGGCTTCCAGGAATCTGTCCTCTGGTTGGTCGAGACCAAAATGTTTTGGATCTGATGGCATCCAAAAGGTATGGTGTACCTCATGGGAGGAGTACAGTGGTAAGTGCATGCGTCCCACAGTAAAGCATGGCGGTGTTAGAGTTCTAATCTAGGGATGAATGACTGCTGATGGTGTGGAAGAACTGCTTTTCATCAATGGCCACTAGGGCTCACATATGTACTGCAAGATTCTGAAAGAAAAGATACGACCTTCTCTCCACATGTTGGGTTTACTGGGCACTTCTTCAACATGACAACGCTGGCTGCTCTATTCTTGGCAAGTAAAAAGTGCTGGAGTTGGCCAGGCACGTCAACCAAAACACCGTTGAGCACTTCTTTTGGAAGACAAAAGCTGTGCTGGGTTTTTGCCCTCAAACATCACAGCACCCAAGGAGGTCATCCTGCAAGAGTATTTCAGGGTAGACGAAACACTGCTCCACAATCTGCCACACTCGTCGCTAACAACGATCGGCGCACCCCTATAAAGTAATGATGGACATAATATGTAATAGGAAATTTTAGTCAAGGGTGTACTCATTTTTGCAACAGTGAATTTAAGCAATGTTACACAATTCCCTTCTTTTAGAAATACTGTAAAAATATCCTTCTCTGTTGTCATTGAGTCCATGTTTAATACATGTTATTTTTGCTGCTTTTCCATGAATTGCAACAATCTTTAGAGCCGTGTGCCACAAAACAACGTTTTGGTCGACGATGGACCGCATATACGATAGCGGTCCCATAATTACAATGCTTGATAATGATAAGAAACAACTATGTTACTGGTTTATAAATGTACTAAACTGTACTTTTTAGCATTATTACAGAATGTACATTTTTACTTATTAAAAAAGTTTACTGTAGAACAGTATTACGCATATTGTGTTCTGTGACAATTGTACCATTTGTACCAATGCATAAAACTGACCAACTGGGTCACTATTACTTTATGAAAAAGACCAATTGTATCTGATTTAGGAGATGTCTGTATCTCTCATCTAGTCTGCATTAATGCAGATCATATTCCAAGATGCTCCTGCATTCAGTTCACATAATGAGACTTACAAACTCCCACTTATTATTCAATAAATGACAATTAAATCATATTCAGAAGAGTGTCAAAAGGTAAACATCTGGGATCATCTTGATTAAATTTTAATGTGTTTTTAATGAGTTTTAGAAGGTTGCACCTTTAAGGACTGCATTTATTAAACAGCAGCCCTTGTCTCAACCAGTTTGTGACTTCAGAATGAAAACTGGTTTATCAGTATACTGAGGACATCGTGACTGTCCTGGTCTGATGTCACACAAACTGTCATTAACAAATGTAAACATTAAGAAGCTTGACTCTTAGCCAGACATCATCCCAGCCAGGGTCGTGTCACAGCCATTCAGCAGGCTGAGATTAGTGAAGAATCTGAGTACATTCTGATTCTTTTTTTAACAAAATATGCAGGGAGGGAACCCTCAAGAGAAACATAATGTGGCAAGAGAAAAAAAGAAAGTATGATACAGTTTTGTATTTCAGTGGAAACATTGTGGTCATACGAGCTTTGGGGTGGAGAAGTTTCTTGGCAGTGACACATGAGAAAGTTAGTATGGAGCCTATAATCACATTAATACAACAGGTTCAGCAGAACAGAAAGATGAATATTTAGCCTCTTTGGAAACCAACAGAACAAACAAAAAGCAGCAGGAAGTTTATATTTCCACAGTCAGCACTATAATTACCAAAAAAGAAACATGAAAACAAGGCATGTCTGTTCCCATCATGAATTCAGCACATTTTTATTCTCAAAGACAAAAAAATCTGCTATAGTATGTCAAATGTAAGCAAGGAACAAAACCACGTTTACGCATGTTTGAGCAGAACGATAAACAATATATTCTGTGGTTTTAAAATGTCAGGTCTTTACAATGTAGAATATTAGACATAAACGGGTGCATAACTGTAGTAGAATTACAAGAGTAATGCATCTGCTGGAAGTTTTGCACATTTTGTATTTCTTTTTATGAATCATTTCTACACATTTTAATATGAATGAACACTGTAAGGTATATTTCTGGAATAGAGCAGACAGTCACTAACGTGTGTTATAGGGGTGCATTTCTGCAATAGGGAACATAGCCACTAATCTATGGTTAGAGGTATACTTTTGGTATGGGGCATACAGCCATTAATGTATGTTATAGGGTACTTCACTTACAGTAAGTTCACTGAAACTATTTAGACAGGACGAACAAAATCTCTCCACAATTGCTAAACCAACAGTAACTGTGCATAAGGCCTCTCAAGAGACTGGGAAGTTAAATACTGTGTGGTGCAGTGGTTTGGGAATGTATTTGTGGCCATATGACTTGGCGACCATTTAAACTCAGTTACAGGCTTCATTCCTGGGTTGGAAATGTCTTGTATAATTTTTCATAACGTAGATAACTATAGTTGTTTAAAAATTTCTCTCTTGTGCTACTTGAAGTATATTGTTGTATTCTGCTACTGATGATTTGATTGGTTGTTATATGTGAATTGAATGGCATGTTAATTCACAAATGACTTTTGCGAATTGCTGTTTGAATGAGCTCTGCTGTGGTTAGAGCTTCGTTGCTAGTGAATATAAATTGCTAACAGCCAATGTGTTTGGCCTGTCTTTTGTTGTATTATTTTGCATATATGACGTAGTAATGCATTACAACACACCCATGTAAAGAGCCTTGAGGCAGCTCTGTTGTGAAAGGTGCTATATAAAATAAATCGAAAGCCAATTATGTCAATATTTGCTCAAACCAAAGACCTGTTGTATTACACGTAGAACTGAAAATTCATGCATTTATTCCATCCATTTTCAGAAACCTCTTACCCCAACTGTGGTCATGGGGGGGACATTGGCCTATCCTGGGAACAACGGGCACCAACCCTGGGCAGTTGCCAACACACCACAGGGCCAATTTAAACTCACCAATCAACCTGTCCTGCCCCCAGCAAAAACCCACATGAATACAGGGAGATCGTGCAAACGCCACACAGAAAGGAACCAGAACCGAACCACTGTGCCACCACACCACCCTTGAATTTAAACAGTGATTTATTGTTTATTAATAGAGTTCTTTACATAGTTTTGGTATCATTCAGGTGGGGTAGCACGGAGCCTTGGTATTTAGCACTGCAGCCGTGAACCTCCTCGGTTGCAGGCCTGATTCTGGTTCCAGCTCTGGGTGTTGAGCATGTAACTAGTGATGGACTACCATCCATTAAGGGTGTGCCCTTAGCTTTCTGCAAAAGGTTCAAGGCTCACTACAGTCATGCACTGGATATTGGTTCAGAAACTGTAGCATTCTTATGCCCGAAGCAATTTGCTGAGCTCCGTCCTACTGTCCATTGTCTTTGAATTGGACTACTTACAGGAAGAGAACGATGCCCGTGTTTGACATGGCGTAGGCCAGTCCCAGAATTCCACTCCCCATGATGGCGTTACTGAGGTTAAAGACAGACATTCCAAAAGAGGTCTTCCCTTCAAACTGCAATAGGAAAATGTAAAAGTGCAACACTGAAGGACACTATAATAGCTCAGCGAGGTTTTTCAAAGTGACAGTTTTGTATCAAATATTTTACGGATTTTCAGGCAAGATTATAACAAAAACAATCATATTGCACATGCAGTATCATTATATACCCAATGATATGTTAAGGTGGGAGTAAACTTTGAGCTACACTCAGAAATCTTTTTCAAGTGATTAACTTCACCTTGGTAGTGTGTATACCTGGCTTACAAAGAACAGAAGCAACATGTTACCCAGGCATCACACTCACATCTGTAAACTGTGGTCTCTTCTTCCCATCGGTCTTGTGAGGTAGAAACTCTTCGCATTCTGCTGCATCAAACATGCTAGAAAAATGGAAGGAGGTAAGAGTTAATCACTTCACTCACGGATTATTTCATACAGCTAGTTGTGCTATTCTGACAGAGTTGGTCATGAATGTGAAGATTGCTTGCAGTTTATCTGCGTTTATCCATAAAATTTTAGGTAACTAACTTGTGCAGTGAACTAAAGGCTGATTTATACTTTTGCAAAGAAGGTATGGCGTAGCTGCGTTCTCTGCTCCTAGCTAGATGCACAATTCCCCAGAAATGTATCTACAAAAATCGCAGCAACACCAAGCTGCACACAAGTATGAATGCTTATGCAGGCTGTGGCATGAGCTCTGCGCAGGCAGGATGCAGAAGCATAATCAGCCTTAAACTGAAATTTATTTAACTTGTTATCTGGGATTTTAAATAAGTGAATAAACAAAAAATGCATGCCCTAAAATAAATATAAAAATATGCAGTTTTTTCATTAAATATCGTTTCCACACTGGTATGAGGATATCGTTCATATGCAGTCATCATCTTGTGTTATACCAAACCAAAGCGAAACATACCCTTCTTCCGAAGTCATCATCTTGTGTTATACCAAACCAAAGCGAAACATACCCTTCTTCCGAAGTCATCATCTTGTGTTATACCAAACCAAAGCGAAACATACCCTTCTTCCGAAGTCATCATCTTGTGGTTTCCATTGGGAATCTTCTGCAGCTCCATGTTGCTTTAGGACAGGGTTACAGTATCTTCAAGCTGAAGCTTCAATCGGTGTGCTGATGAATTTTCGTCGTTTGTGAAGCTTCAGTGGCTATAAGATAAAAATAAAAATGCACTTTAGATTTACTGTTGGAAAACGTCACAACCATAGCATTGCAAACTTTTTAAGTTCTGTGTTCATCTGGGCTGAAAAGGAACTTGGCTATTTTTGGTAATTATTAAAATTGCTGTAGAACAATTTAATTTTTGACTGAAGGAATGTTCCCGGGTGTCATAAACACTGCTGTAAGAGACCACAAACTGTGCCCAGGTGTGGGCAGGACCATGTGTGGACTTCCCACAGGCTATGAGCTTTGTGTACGAGCCTCACACTAACGGAAGGAGCCTGGCCTGCAACCCAGAATGTAAGCGACAGCACTACGGACACGAAATAGGAGTCACTGTACATGAGGTAATCTGCAGCAAGAACACACACAGAACACAGTGCTATGTTAGGGATTATTTCTATATTAGTCATTCATTAATGGTATGTCTCTCATAAATATCTCGGCTTCAGAATAACAACAATAGCTGGAAAATACCATCCATCACATGTTCTTTTTCCGCTAAAGGCTCCTTTATTGTCTTCCACTCAGGATGTGCTGAGCTACTACCTTGGCAAGACTCCGATTAGCTCATGAACAACAGCAAGGAATGTAGTAAAAAAAAAAAAATTATAATAAAAAAATAAAAATTAGTGCACCAGGGGAATTGACGAGCTTCCAGGGGACTGGTAAATGACCTTGTTGCCCTTATCCTGGAGCATTTCAGGAAACAAATCATATATATGTATGAGCAAACTAAGGTTCTCTTCTTCCTGAAGTCGAGGAGATTGTTCTCGACTAAGTTATTAACCTTTTCTCAAGATTTACACTCTTTTACGTGCCTCATTGCTGGGACAGGCAAAAATAACATTTGCATGCTGTTGTTTTACGTGCGATCGACGGCAGCCTTACGCTGACGTGGAAGCTGAATACAGTCCTGCTTCAAATTAATCTAGGGCAGGAGCGTAAACTGTTTTTCCCGAGTGCCTGGTGGAGCCAAAAAAAAGAGGCAGACTGCAGACTCCTCGGCACATTGTGTTTCATTGTGGGGACCTCGCGTGTCAGAAAAAGCGCTTATTGTCATACCAGCTGATATTCAGGGGACCGCGAAAAACCAGTTATTTACATGCAAATAAGACCGCACCTCGTAAAGTTTTTATTTCACCTTTATTTGAAAACAGTTTTCTTTAGTTGGAAAGGGTTGCAGTTTTTTTAATGGTCTGTTTAGTCTTTTTTCGCTACTGCCACGGTTTACAGATGCATGTGATTTGGTTCCACGCCAAACGGTAATAATTTTGCTCCCTTGGCGAAGCATGTAAATAACAGTCCTCCGTTATGCGACGGCTTCGTTACTTTGCCAGTAAGCCAGAAGGGGATGGGGTGCGTGGCTGAGTGGAGGGCAGTGAGTTCATTGTTGATGTTTCCATAACTAGACTGTGAAACAGTTGATGCTAAGCAGACACTATGAGCTTACATTAACACTGCTCAGTTTACCTTGCATTATTTTAAACTTGTGACAGTCGAGGCATGTGGGGAGTGCATGTTTCTCCATGCAATTTAGAATGGACGCTTTTTACGACGGTTTCAGCCAGAGCAACAGCCATCTAGAGGTTAGTAAATATGAACGATACATAATTCCCAGGAGGCAACGGTCCATTATTATATTTAGGAAGTTTTCGTTGCTATTTAGATATTTGCCGTACTCAGTAATCTTGCATGTACAGTACACGCTTTTAAATTAGGTTATTCAATTAAGAGCTACTTTGACGGCGTTTGCAAACATTAGCGTCACGTATGGTCATGTGCATTTTATTTCATCTTCATGAATTCATGAAGTTATTCTTTTACTCGGTAAATTTAAGGCCAAATTACCTTTCGATCTGAAACCAATAAATTGCAGTGTTGCAGTGCATTACATTTGAAATGGCATCCTGTTGTACAAATGTCATACAGCAACATGCAGGATAAATAGTTGCAAAGAGCTTCTGCCATTGCCAGGGTCTGACACTGCTGTCACCTGAAGCAAAGACGCTGGAAGTATTTGATCTGCCTCAGGCTTGTGTGTATAACCAGCTGCTGGTGATCTCAGCCTTGTAATCTAATGTGTCAGACAGTGCCAGTAAGATAAGACTCACCTCACACCAACTGCAAATGTTCACATCGACTTTACTAGATTCTGAGCACTGCAATTATAGCAATATAAGTACATTTAATATGATTACAACTGGTATCACTGGATATTTTTCTTTAACAGTACTTTCCCGAAATTCTGTTGTATTGTCTGATGACCATATCTATCAAACCTCTGCCATCATTTAACTAGTTGCTTGGGAGACAGCTTCCAATACAAGTTACATTGCTACTGATTTATTTATGCAAAGTATGTCTACTTGGGTTTTGCGCGTTATCAGGATCTTGGCTGCCACTCGACCAAGGCCGGTGGAAATTTTTGTTGGCACAGCATGCTGCTTTTAGGGACATGACAATAGACAATTAACAATTACAGACAGAATAAATACAAAGCAGAAGATACACAATGGGGAGGGGAAAATGCGAGGTATGAAAAATACAGTGGTTTGTGTGCATAAGGGTGCAGAATAAAAGCCAGAGTAAAACTATGAACCTCACAAGTTCGGCTTCTGAATCACAATGCGATCTGATGTCACAAGAGGTTGCAAAAAAAAACCAAACATTATGTCACTGCAGAAACTGGGCTGGAACAGCATGTCAAGTCAATATTGGTTTGTCGCAGTTCTGTTTGATGATGCGAAATAGGAAAATAGGAAATTAAGCAAACCTAAAAGCAATATAATCAAAGCCAATTTGCAGCACACTCACGTGCATAGCACATGCGATTTTCATTCATGATGTCTTACATAGATTTATGATTGTTTATGTGATTCCATTTTATGCTTTAATGTATAAATTTGATTATTTGAAGAAAATAATAAGAGCAAATACTTCACTTGTGATACCTGAACTATTGTTCGCTATTCACTACTACTAACAAAAATGATTGAACATGTAATTGGCTTCATAGTCCAGTTCCAAAGACAAATTGTAAATATTGCAAGAAGACATGGGCCTAGACTGCATTATGGATTTTTTAGAGGTATGATTCATTCAGGATGACTTGGTTACCTTTATCTATTGTAAATTACATTGTATAATTCTGCCAAATAATGTACATGACAATGTCTGCTTTTCAAAGCTGACTGAGAAATGGCAGTCGAGTTACGTTTAAATTACACCTTTAAATCGGTTACTGGCATAACCGCAATATTTAGAGTCCTATCTCATTATTCACTGATAGTGAAATATTGTCACGTTACAAGTTTCACCCTTTCATATCTGGCAAAGTGCAGCCACAAGATAGTACTTGTTAAAGAGTGTCAGTTACGTTTTACTGCCGAGCCCATGGCAGCTCCCAGCAAACCTCGGCTTATTTTCTTAAAGTTACATAATACAGGAAAATGAAATTTTCAAGAGTCAGGCACGCTGCATTGTGTTTCTCTGATTGCACAGCTTGAAACCTTCATGCCTGAAAATGGAGCAGTAAATGGAGGAAATACATAAGGCAAGTTTCTAAAAATGTAACTATTGAATACTTCAGAAATATTACTTTCTGGAAATTTTACGTAAAGGGTTTCAGGATTAAAAGATGACTTTTTTAATTTGAGGAAAAAAGTCATTTTGAAAAAGCATAAACATAATTGACTTCTTTGCTTTGGAAGCTGCTGGTTATTAATCTTTGCTGTCCATACAATGGTCTCGACGTCCAATTTCATCACGGCTTTAAGTGGCAGTCCATCAAGAGTTCACTTCAGTATAAATGTACTTGCTGGTTCAGGCAGCAACAGGTACTCTTCCATGCAAATCTAATCATATTCTTAGAGGATGAACCTTGAGTGTTTCGTCTCGTAAAAATAAAGTTATTGACAAATTATAGGTACATGAACATTAATGACATCTAATGATGAAGAACAAATAATGACCTATGAGAGGGTGTCCGAACATATTTAATGAGTCACAGCCCACTGTTACAATCCCAGCAATGTAAATGTACACTCTGGAATGCCAAGTTTGTACTGTTTGTAAAACAGTAACATAATCCCCAACTTATCTCTAGTATTGCCAATGCTTTCCAAACGTAGTGACTTAGCATACACTTTGACTCACATAGCCTACAGTTATCGCCATTAGATGGCTGCCTATATTACTTAAGCATTTACATAAAACTGTATGTAAAACAGTACAGCTCAAGCATACGAAGTTGCTTTTTCCTGAGTTTCCTGAAACTCTGCAATAAGTTTCCACTACATTCAAACTCCCAGAGAAACTTACCCGATTTGAATTTAAGCAACCCTGTTTCGGAGTAGTCTTCGTAATTGATATTTGTACCTGTAAACGTTTTTTTATGTTCCACCAGCTTTTGGACAGCCACAGTGTTGATATCCAAATTGTCACTGAGGCTTTTTTCAAACATGTGAACAAAACGTTAAGTGTGGTATCCATTCAGCGAATGGTGGGAGTGTGCATGGTCACGCCCCATTTTAACTATTCATGCTGCTAAAGTTCCATGGCGTTTTCTGACTTCTAGGATTTTGTAATTGCATTTAAAGTGTTAGGTACAAAAATACAAATAGAGCAGAAAAGAAATAAAGTTATTATGTAGGTCAAACTTAAGTTGTAAATAACCCAGCATGTTTTCCCTGTAAAATGTTGGGCTGCAGGCATGTTTCTCAGTTTGTTGAATGAAAGTATCCAGCTTTGCAGTTTCTTCAATATCTATTTAATACTGCAGCCGTATACTTCACTTTGTCCAAATCGCTGCCGCTTCCCTCCAGCCCGGATCTTTGCGGTGCTCTGCCCCATTTGAATACAGCACTTCTATTCTTACCCATTTATGATTTTCTGCAAATATTACAATTATAGATCAGGTACTGAATGTTGGAACCATAAACATTATACTGTGAACACTTGCCCACTTTATTTACATTTCTTAATACTTTCAGTTATGCGTTTGCGGTCAGTAGAACTTAAAATACTATCCCGTTTTTGGATTATGTAGATCCATATATATACACAAATGCACACACAATGAGAACATTTGAGGACAGTGCTGCTCTTATGATCAGGAACATCCAGTGAAAGGGCCATTTCTCCCCCCAGGGTTATGTAATGCATGTTCTGTCCACACTAGGCTGTGGGCCCCCGAGAGGTGCCAGCAGCCAGTCTGATGGCAGTGCAACACGGCTGTGAAACTGTGGCCAGGGACCTGAAGAACGCCCACTTGTGACTCTGTGCGTCAGGACAGTATGTTCTCATTGGACGGAACCAGAGAGGTTATGAAAGGATTCTCGTTATTTACTGAAAATCTTTTTTTTTTTTGGAATTCTAAACAAATATCTGATTGGCCAGTATACCTTTCTTTTTTGTATTTCATTTAGGGACGTAACTCTACCTGTTTACTCTAGCTGATTTAGTCTTAAAAAGTTATTGGTATCCCATTTATGAGAGTTTATCAAAAAAACAGTGCTTCTGTGGTTTGTGTGGAACTAAGACCAGGTCAGTATTCATAAGAAAATTTATGTTGGTGTTGGGCTTTTTGCCAAGTCAAACAACATTTTTTCTTCTTTTTCTCTTTTTTTTACTGGAGACTCATTTGCTTGGATTTCTCAACAGACATCACACATGACTTACTCTTTTACAGCAGCATAATAGAAAACAGCAGTATAAGCTGTTCTCTTATGGAAAAGTTTTCTTTTTCTGCTTTACTGTGCTGACAAAGAATGGATATCAATAAAAGTCGCGTTGCATTGATCCATGTTTACGAGCTGCATGATCCCAGTAAAGAAATGCCCAAACCAAACTCCAGTTTGTGATTTCCTGGAGAAACCAACAGAAAAAGCCAATTATGAGTAATTTTTATGTAGTATCATTTTTCAAGATTTTAAACATTTGTAACTGCAAACTTGTCACCACTAGAAATGCTCTTAAAACGTAGGGAGTTCTTTTGCCAAACAGAGTTCAAACATCATAGAAAGCATAGTTCGTATTGCAGTTTAGTGTCCTTAGACATGGTCTACAGCTCAACCAAGTTACCAACTTTGCACTTTACTGTCACTTTTCACCAAAACAGTGCCAAAATTTTAATCTAACCAACAGCTATATCCTTATATACCCACTATTAAAATTTCTGTGCATTAAAAAAAACAAACAGAACAGCGCTGTGTTATTTTTAATATATTTATATAATTATATTTACATACATGATTTGTTTTCATATTGAGTCAACATGATTCCTCAGAGCAAATAACATTCTATATTACTTATCCATGTGACTGTAGAAGGCCAGTCAAACAGTTAATTTCAAAGAAAGGCGTAGTCCACAAATATGACACTGAATGCTATGCACAACACAGTGAGCTGCACTAGTGGGTCATATCAAATGATTTAGATCACTTAAGCATGACATCATGGATCCAAGTGTTTTTACCTACTAATTAATGACATATGCACACTCGGTGTCCATGTTCACTATCCCTTTGCTTCGCCATAGACGATTGACATGAACGCTGATATCTTATCTCAAGTCTATCCTTCTTATTCTTTTTCCCCAAACTTCTTTGGTTTCTGGAACCGTCTGCTCTCTTCTGGGACACATTGTTTGATGAGAGTAACGAGTGGAGATGACATTTCCCGAACAGTTTTCAACCGGCCAAGTAAAACAAAAGTCATCTCAACCCCCCCACTTATACGTTTAAAGGATTTTATTTTTCAGAGTAACCATCCATTCGTTCTCCACACCAGGCTATCCTATTTAGGGACATGGGGGTCTGGAGCCTATTCCAGAAGCTATGGGCGTAAGGCAGGAATAACCCGGAGCAGAACGCCAACCCAATGGCAGGGCACGCTTGTCAATCACACACACATGCACATCTAAGGACATTTTGGCAACTTCTGTTCAACTTATCATGCTTTTGGACTGTGGGGGGAAACCAGAGAACCTGGAGGAAACCCCACAAGAACACGGGGAGAACATGCAAACTCCGCACACATAGAGCCTGGGCAGAGACTCGAACCCTGGTCTCAAGAAGTGTAAGGCCACCACCGCCCATTCCTCCTATTCATTGTTTTTTTATTTTGTTCATTGGCATTAACCATTTGCATAGACAGTGTGAACAATTTCTAATATAAGGAGATTTTGAAATTAAGGTGTGTTTGCAGAGATCCAAATGTACTGCAAGTGTAGAGACAATTCGAAGCTTTTCAACTAACGTGGGACATTAGAAGTATTTACTGGAATTATAGATAGAAATTTCCTTTCAAGTATTTGAGGACTATTTCTTTATCATAAATGTTAGCCAAACAGATTACTTTCTTGTGCAGTTTGTTTATTCGTCGCTTTAAAATGCCAGAAAAAGACCACATAAAATTCAAATTACCCATTTTGCATGCGGAACATCATGAGGTCATTTTTGAAGGCTCCTGTGAGACCCATCAGAATTTGAGCTTTTTGGAACGGGGACAAGTTTAAACTGGTCTTGAAACAAGGCAGGCAGTACTTGCCTTATAGTCTTGCAACACATGAAATGACTTGAAAATGAGGGTGACTGCACTAAAATAGTAGTGAACAAGAATGGAAAATCTTGCCTGAAAACCTGGAAAAAACATGTATTATTCTGGCGTGAGCTTGCTCTGCCTGTAGTTCACACCCTAAATAAACCTTAATAGTCTACTTTTCTTCTTCCTTTAAATGGAAACCTTTGCATTTGCAAGCAGAATCCCAACAATGAAAACAAGAAAAGGGACAAAAACTATCGCAGTGCCTCAGTCAGGCCCCTGTTTTTGTTTTTCTTTTCCAGCAACATTCGGACATAATCTCCTCCTGTCACAAGGGGTCGTTACACTTAAAGGCCCACGTGGCACAATGGCAGAGGGCTACGAGATGAATGTTCTTTGTTGTCCTACCTTCTCTGAAGCGGCAGATGTAGCTTTTTCAAAGCGGAGAGACGTAGCCACAAGTATTCAGATGTGTTTTTGTTTGCGTCTGGTGCTTTTCCTGAAGTATTAGAGGTGGATAATAAATGAAAGCCAAGGCAAGAAAACACGACAGATCTGCAGAAAGGAGGAGAGCCACATGTGGGCTAAAAGGAGGAGCTGCCTCTAGCAGGAGCTCATGTTTCTTGTGATGTCACACAGTCACTCCTAGCACTGGTCAAGAGGAGAATGGATCCTTCCCATAACAGCAGCACTAATGATCTGAACACAGGCTGACTATAATCCATGGCTCTGAGACCACTCAAAATACAGTAAGCTCACTGTCTAAATGCATGATCAACTCTGCTTTCACATATTAAACGAAGCATCAAGTTACATGAAATATGCTCCGATAATTAAACTGCTGCGGCATAAAAGCTGGGCTAATTTCTCAAGTTTTCTGAGTTTTATGAATCGCCTTGCGCCCTACAAATGGTAGCAATACTACCAAGAAAATGTTAAAAGAATAATGAAATAGGAATGCTGTAATAAATACATTATTCAAAGTTCTTCCAGACAAAACCAGGAAATTATTTTAAATAAACCAGGAAAAAATAAATGTTAAACGATTTAGTGTTAAACACGATGCAAATTTTAGAATTGATTCACTACAGTAAAAGAATGCAACTAAGACTTTACTGCAAGACACTGCCCTATTGCTTCAATCAATGATCACTTCCCAGATAAACACCATTAATAAAAGACATCGCTGCCAATAAATAAAAAAGCTGTACAGGATAAACAAAAGTTTCATAAGTCACAGTTTTGGTAAGGGTGTCCAAAAAAAGTACAAAAAAATAAAACTGACTTGGCAGATTTCCGTGGTGCAACACTGCCACTCAGAGACAGCATTAAGAAGCTTGGGATCACACATCAGGCAGCGCGGCATCTGCGTGGCACAGAGATACTTGGGTGGCACAGTGCCTCAGCAGCTTGTGCTGCCCATCTCCAGGGTTCCAGGGTTATGGGTTTGCATAGAACCTCATATCCATAGGCAGGCCTAGGGAGAGCAACAGTTCTGAAAAGCTTACACTAGGTATCAGACAACAAAGACCGACAAGCTGTCTGGGTTAGACCCTGAACTATTTCAAGGTTACTTCCTGGACTTGCTTTGGGATTGTCATGGCTCTACTTTGATGAATAGTTTCCAAAAATGGATGAATAAATATACATTTGCGAAGCTGAACTAACAAGATGAAAAATGCGTCAATAGTTTAAGATCACTCTGGGACACAAATTTGTTTCTGTTGCCTCTCACCACTTAAAAAGAACAATAACATAAGATATGGAAATATATTTAAGATGCATTCAATCCAGATGCACAAATATATAGTATATTGTTGATAACATCTACATACAATGGCTTACCCTAACTAAGCATATTGTCTAAGCATGGGCGTAAATTATGGGGGTGGGGGGGATTGTAACCTCCCCCCCAATGATCAACCAACAAATACAAACCCCTTGACCCCCTTAAATGGGTAGAGACCTCAACCCCTGCAATGGTCAACCCAAAGTTATGCCCTTGTGTGTAAGTATAGGCACATCATAAGCATGCTGAAATTTGATATCTCTAGTTAAAATAAAAAAAGATTTGCTTAAAAAAAAGATTTTCAAGCAACTGAAATGACAGAGGCTATAACATTAATACTTCTATGCTGATTCCATTCACATCAAATAACTGCTTTCAAAATCTGAAAGTCATTTTACATTCAGCTTTTCTGTGTGCTTTTTGGAGGATTAATTTAGTTAGCAGCTCTGCCAGATCTAGCTGATAGCATTTGGTTTCCCCAAGTGTGTCAACTTCATGCAAAATCTGTTTGGACGATGCAGGCTGTAGAGCATTGGAAAAGATATCCATAATGGTACCACTTGGTAAATTAATGGGGTACAGATACTTAATAATAACTCAGTTACTACTGAAGTTAAAATCGTCTAGTCACTGCTTGAGATAATATTAATGATGGACAAACATGATTAATAATGGACAAACATGAGATCAGTATTTGACTTGTGTTATTCATGACTTGTTCCTTCAGTAATTCACAAAGGTTTACAGAAGTAACAAAGTAACAAACGTAATAACTGTATGAGATCAGTATATACCTAAGACTTGCAGTGCTTTGTGGTTAATTAGTACATAAATAATTTCAAGATACTATATTATTTGTGCCCCGTCAAGTAAAGTGTTACCAATATACCTTTAGAGACAAACTGTCAGAAATTCAGTTTTGCACATAGGAATGGTTAAACAGCAGTCTAGCTCAGGGAGGGCAAATTCATCTAACACTTCAAAAAATCTATACAGCTAAATTCTATCTATCAGTGTTTCACTGACGTTGGTAAATGGAAACTAAATGGAAAAGTTACAGCAGCAGAAAAACACAAAGTACTGATTCATAATTTCTTTGTTTGGCTAGGTTGTGAATTGGGAGAGAAGAATCTAAAATGCTGTAGAATTTGACAAGTATGCATTCCTGTAGGGCTGTTTCTAGAGAAACAAAACTGACCCCCACAATGGTAGCTTTTCAAGGTGAGTATTATGTCTGCTGCAAGGAATCGTCTGTTTTAAATTTAATGCCATAGATGTCACAATGGGGTGTGATGGAAGGACGACCCCAGTGCCACTTACAACTCAGGGCACTTTATTCAAGCAGAGCTCAGACATACATGTAACAAAACAGACCACAAGGGGTCAAAACAAAGGCAGGTAGGTTAAGGGAGGACAAACACCGGCTGGAATGCAAGAATAGGCAGATGGAACATGAGCTAAACTATATATTACAAGTACAAAAAAATTCAGGCAAGTAACACGTACAATGACCTACTAAATAACACAGAAAAGGCAGGCATGTATACGTCTCTGGAAAAATTGAGATCACTCGATATTTCTAAAACTTAATATCTGCATTTTAAGTCCAGGTTTATCATGGTTCTGCTAGCAAAAGGTTATACTGCGAGGCAGGCGGCTTCCGGGCTGAGTGTTTCTAAGGCCAGGAAATATAAATATGTTAAATAGACATAAGATTAAAGTAAAGCAGGAGACACCGGGAACAGCCAGAAACTAGATTCATTACCAGGAAGAGGGCAGAGGCAACCTTCTGAGATGACCAATCTCGTAGAAGCTGGACCGAAGACCCATAAAACAAGGAAGAAGCGCTTCATTAATGAGAAACAGGGAAGAGCCAGACTGGAGTATTTTGCACATGTGCATGGCCATAAATTGTGAACCTGAAAACATGGGACTTGACAAAGAAACAGGTGTGGGCCATAATCATGAACCACTATGAATGGGATTGTCAGTGACACCTGCTGGTCAAGCAGGAAAATGATAGACAGCACAGGGCGGGCCAAGCGCCGATCCTGACAACAGAGCTGTAGTATCAGGGACCAGCATACTTCAAAGGACTTGAGCTACAGTCAGATCCATAATGTCCATAATGGAGGCCAAAGTGATTATGTCCACCTGCACCCTCCAACAACACCGTCTCTCACCCTGGTTCCCCGTGCCGGAATAGCTCAGTTGGGAGAGCGTTAGACTGAAGATCTAAAGGTCCCTGGTTCGGTCCCGGGTTCCGGCACGCACACAGAGAGGGCTCCTCCTCTTCGGTTCCGTGGTGTAACGCTTAGCACTCTGGCCACTGAATCCAGCGTTCAGTTTTCGGTGGGACCAGCATGTTCTTGTCCTCGCACTGTTTCAAACGTTCCTGCCTAATTTCACATCTTTCTAACCTATGCTGCCTTATGTAAATACAGGCATTATATTTTTCTCATTATAATGTTTTATTTCATTCTAAGTATTATTTTAATTTTATGCATCCATCCTTATTTTACAATTCAGGGAGTAGCTAGAAAACGTATTCACTGCACACTTGTAAAGTGTATGTTCGCATGTAAGTCAGTATATTTAAAACATTAAACCGTTCACTACGGCATTACATAAATCACGAGCTCGTTCCCAAACGCATCATACTACAATTCCCAAACTACACCGTGCAAACGCCTTTTGTATCATGCGACCAAAATGAACGGTGTTTCTTGGGAATTGCAGTTTCATTATCTGTTTCTCAGGCCGTCTTGTACAGCGATTAGAACTCAATTTCCCAGATATCAACGCCAAGGATTCCTCCTTGCATATGATTTCCTGCTTGCATTCAGATGCAGAATTTAAGAAAGTGTCAGTTGTGCGAACTGTTGTTTAAGTATCTTTTTGTGGTTGAAGAAAAATGAAAAAGCATTAAAACGAACAATTAATTCAATTTGCACAAATGAGAAAACGAGTGAAAATGTAAAATGAGCAACTTGTTCGACTAGCTGTTGTGTGACGCTGCAGAGAGTTCCTAGTTAGCTAGCTACATAGCTACAGTTATGTCAGCCTAGTAACGTAGGTTGGGACACTAATGAATTAATTTATTGTCGTATGGTGTAAGATTTTTTTTCAAAAGAGGACACGCGTATAAGATAACGGAAAGAGGCACCTGTTTAATACGATGGAGGAGGTTGATAGGATTTTAATTCATTCACTCAGACAGACTGGAACGTAAGTATCGTCGCTTTTCTATTCAGCTACCAAACCGGGGTACAAAGCAGGATTATCGCACAAAATCTCTGACAATTAATTTGTCATTTGGGTAACCAGCTGCCCTGATTAATATTTTTTGGGTTTTTGTTAGTGACAAGTTTCTTTTTGTGAAGATGTGTGTCAAAGGCTAGGCAGTTCCGTTAGCAATTTAGCTGCTCTAATTTTGTTTGCAGAAAAGTGAGTAACATTATCCCACGTTTCATTCATGTTGCTGCGGCTTTTAGTGTCACTTGAGCGTAAGTCTTAAGAATTGTTAGATTTTTATATCTGACGTTAAATTAGCAGTAGCTGATTATATGTCAGGAGCTGATTAGTCTCGTATTTACATGTAGTTGTATTGGTTTCTAGTTCAGTGTCTGCTCCGGGTAAGTAGTTATAAAACATCCGTTTAGGCGTGTTGTCTGAAAGTAATATTCTCGTCAGCAGAGCTGGCGTGTTCTTGTGTAGTAGGTAGTAATTGTTCTTTTATTGGGGACTGTGACTGGACGCAAAAGTACAGGTGCGGCGCTACTGCTGTAGTAGCATGGCAGAGGACCGAAATGTTTGGTTATGTTATTTCAGCTGCAATGGAAACTGGATTGTATTATTTCGTGGGGAGTGTATTGCCCTGAATATCATAACGTTTTATTTAATCTATGTGTAATCATGTTTATTGTAAGACCCACACAATTCACACATCGCAGGTGGAGTGTATGGCTGAGGCCACATGTAGGCAGTCTTCGTTTTCCCATTCTGAGTAAGAGCTGGATTCAGATAACGTCTCTAGTCGGAGGAGCGCTATAGTTCCTAAGGCTAAATTATGTGCATCTCTCTATTTTCCAGTGGTTGTAAGTGTTCTCCTGTGAGCTACAGGCTGTGTGTTTAGGAGGATGTATGAGCAGGGTGAAGCAGTGATACACGCAGTCTTCTCTCTCCCCTGTTTGCTTAGGGACGTTCCAGAGGATGTGGACAGTGTGAAGCAGTTCACCAGTGAGCTCATCGTGGAGGCAGTGGTGCGATGTCTACGCGTCATTGATCCGGCCTTGGGCAACGGCCTGTCTCCCTCTCTGCCGCCCGGCATGTCTGCTCGCTTCCGCCTGGGGATGAGTCTAGCTCAGGCTTGTCAGGTAAGGGATGCTCTGTAGTAATGGCTGTAAAGTTTGCAGCAATCTGCATTAGGTGTACATCCTGTAAATCTGTTTTAAGTTTGGTCGAGTACATCTAAAGGGGTATATAAGTTATCTTTTTTTGTTTTTAGATTACCCTTTGGTGAACTTGTATGATTTAGCCTGTGCTTATATTTCATATATTTGATAATTCATTTCAGGTAGTAGTTGTTTGTGGAATCATTTTCATATGGCTGCATTCATCTTGTCCTGAAAGACTCTCCTGGCATCCTGCATCAGAGTCCCCTGTGGCTGCCAGTTGACATTTTAGTCTGAAAGTGGAACGTTTTGTGGGCTTACATAAGAACATAAGAAATTT
>JAODUD010000107.1:12371772-12383982 GCA_026784285.1 Stomatorhinus walkeri
ATACTCCAACTACACGCTGTGTGAAGAAGTGCTTCCTCAAGTTCATTTTAAATTGTTCTCCCACTAATTTCCACTTAGTATGCTTGCTTGTGTGACATGGCAATGTGTGTCTAGGACCTTGGCTACAAAGGGGAAATCGGCTACCAGACCTTTCTATATAGCAGTGAGCCCGAGATTCGCTCCCTGCTCATGTTCCTGGTGGAGAAGTTGCCGAGAGAGAGTGCGGAAGCCTCCAGCCAACCTGCTGGTATGCAGAGAACCGCGTTGCTCAACCGAACAGCCATTTTTCACAATCTCATGTAGTAGATCTTACGCCATCAGGGTATTTGCTGTTTTACCATTAATGTGGTATTGTGGCAGTAGGATGTCCACTTTTTGACAGTCATGACTTACTGTAGATGGAATACACTCATTGTCCTCTTTCTCCTGATAGTGTTTCACATTTAATTGACCAGGATGTTTTAAGAAGTTAAATACTATTAAAGTAGTATTTTCGTTTATAGTAGTTATCTGTATTCATCACCATTGTTTATGTGCGTTTCTTTATATCGCTAATTTTAGCAGCTGAATATTAACTAACTAACATCATTAATTGTGAATATAATGTGAGATTGACAGTGTTAACAAGACACAAACTATACTGACAACAGTCTACGTATGTACATTTAAAACATTCACTGATGTGTAAAGATATGTTTCTGTTTGTGGTGCTGGGGATGTCTCATTTCCTTGGTTTAGGTTTATATTGTAAGGTAGTTTCTGAGAAAATGCATTTTTCACGCTACTGAAATAATGGATTTTTGGAGACGCGCGTTTTCCAGCCAACAGTAATGATTTACTGTTAGGAGTTTCTTGCTTCAGATACTGTGCAGTTGTGCCTAATTTTGTAAAACTGTTCAAGTACTCTAAAAAGTACAGTAGGCAGGTAATTTTATAGCATTAACCAGTGATAAATTTACACTCCCCCACTTCTCCCTCCCAGGAAAGTCAGCCCTCTTGCTGAAGTCTATTGCTGCTCAGATCAAAGCTCAGCTGTCCTTACCCTGGGCACCTCCATCCTGCCGCCTGCCCCTCCTCTGCCAGATGCAGGTGCATCAAGACCACATGCCATTTCATTGTGCTGTCAGATTATTTTATTGTTTATTTTCGCCTGACAGGCATCACCCTCTGTAACCTGGTTCTGGTGGGAAATGTTCGGTAAACGCTGATCGACAAAATGTCTGTTTCAGAGTCCAGGCCTGTCTAACGGTTTCCATGCCCAACCCTTGAGTTTACCTCATCGTTCAAGGTCCTCTGGGAAAACCCTGAAAGGTATATCGGCATTCACGCTGAGGAAGATCTCACACGATGAGAAGATCTGTACATGGTCTTTCTGTTACAGTAGCAGCAGAATCATGACATGCTGGGGTTTATCTTCTCGTCAATGTGTGACCTTTTGTAGAGGTAAAGGATTACTACAGGGATTTCTTGCTGCCCGTGACTGCCCAGCCTTCCCAGAATTCCTCAGTGCCAGCTTCCCTGCTGGAGCAACATGCCTTGAACCTCAGTGCTGCCCAGGAATGGGAGAACGAGTGGAACAGTCAGGGCCTGCTGTCCAGACTGAGTCCTGAGGTACACACATGCCCCACATAGAACACACAGGGTTGTACGTCATTATGTTGGCATATTGATCAAAGTGTATTATAAGGCGTTTAATTTGTACTTTAGTTTTTAGGTTGAATTCTACATAGTATGCCTCTTATGCAGGTGAGGAAAATTTTCAATGAGACATTGCACCTGGTAGCTGAGATTAAACTTTAAGGTTACTATACAGCTATGATTTTACTGAACCAGTCATCGATGACCGAACTATGCAGTGTACTTATTCTTAAGTCATATTTCTTTTCTGTTCTGAACTCTGTACTCTGAACTTTAATAACAAATTGGAGATGTTCGGAATGTAATTGCATGAGAACTGCTGCTAACTTTCACTTTCTCCGCTTTCCGCTTGTTGCTGCAGGACTATCGGGCCCGGAAGCGCACGCGGCTGCAGAAACGCATGGAGGAGCAGCTTCGAGCTGCTGCCCAGTCCTGCTCTGACGCCCAGAATGCGTCAAGATCGGGCCCCGATTTGGTGGATCTGCTGCACTCCTTTGGCGGGGGCACCGTCGGGGATAAGCTCCTCGCCAAGGGCACGCGTTTCACTCACACTGAGAAGTTCACCTTCACCCAGGTGGGTCTCCTTTGTGGTAGCAGTGTGGGACTCTCTTGTTTTAAACCGGTTCAGTCAGCATAATAAACCACTGGATGTTTGTTATGAAGTTTTCACGAAATCGCCCGTGTCAGGATCCAGAGAAAGCTGTCCAGCAGATGGCAGCAGCAGTAAACTCGCTGCCGACTTCCCACCAATCGGAGGAGGACATTCGGGCCCGGCAGCAGGAGGAGCTCGCATCCATGCAGCAGCAGCTGCAGCAGCTCTCCCTGCATGTGGATGAAGTCGGCGGAGATATAAAGAAGCTCACTGCTGCAATCTGCAAGGTGACTACTACAATCAGCACTAAAGTATATTTAGTCTATTTGCATCTTGTATATCTGTCACAGTCTGTAATGTGGTATGTTCTGCTTAAACTTTATCTAAACCTTCCGCCCGTACAGGTATCAGAGGAGCTGAAGCAGCAAGAGCAGAGTAACACGGAGAAAGAAGCCGCCATTCGGATCAAGAGGCAAACGGTCGACCTGCTGCCTGACGCAGAAAACAACCTCGCCAAGCTGCAGGTGACTGAGGCCTGGCGACGAGCAGCACGCGCGCGTCTGTGACGGTCGGCCAGCACGCGCGCGTCTGTGACGGTCGGCAGTCCGTTTAATCCCAAGGAACGTGCAACTGAGAAAACGGGGTCAGACGGTCCCTCGGCCATTCGGTGGAATAAAGGCTTTGCTCATGGGCCGAATGGGATTACAAACTGTCAACTTCCGATCACAGCAGTGTGCTAGCCTGCTGAGCTACACACTGCCCCAACATTTATGGTTTAGGTTCAGAGTGAGCCCGCAACTAGAGTGCAGTGCACATGGCAGGGGACACTGTGGACGGGATGGCAATTTAGTATCATTTCACAATAATAACAGTAATATTTCTTAGTACACTTTTCTGTGTTTTGAGGTATTCACGTTCAAACAGAATATGCATTTTGTGATTATGTGGGTATAACACTGGTCTGGAGCCATATGCATATTCGGCGTCTCTGCACAGGCCTTGGTGGATGCCAGCTCGCGGCGCGTGGCAAGCCTGTCCTCGCAATGGGAGAAGCGTCGCGCCCCGCTGGTGGAGGAGCAGCGGCGACTGAAGGAGCTCTGCAGCAGTCAGGAGGTAGCTCCTTCTGCGGAGCGGGTTGGGTGCTAATACCCCATCTCAGGGTGACCCCATTTCGTACGCGTTTGTTTTCATGCACGCCTCGAGCGTCTCTCATGAAAATGCATCAGATTTTCATTGCTGTTCTAGCTGGAGTCTTCACGCAGGCTTTCCGAGATCAAAGGCCTTCACGAAAAAATAAGACAATCTGCTGAAGATGCCAAAAAGAAGGAGGGACTCTACAGGCAGCTGGTGAGTGATTAGAGGATGGACGTCCAGAAATCGTTGGTGAAGGTCACGCTTATTGTCATGCCAGGTCCTGCCCCTTATCCTCCTGCTTCCTTTGACATGCAACTCGGTACTGAAATGCAATGACTGTGCTGCTGCTGCTTCTCACCAGGTGACGGAATTCGAGAACCTGCCCAAAGATGTCTCACGATCAGCCTATACGCTCCGGATCCTAGAGATTGTTGGCAACATCAAGAAACAGAAAGAGGAGATCACAAAGGTTCTGCCAAATGGCTTTTGGGTCTATTCAGTCTTGCCATTGCTTTGATTTTAGTTTTTAACCTAAATCATTGGTTTGAATTTGTGGCATAACAACTTTATAGAATAGAATCTGGAATATGAATCTTGGTAAAGGAGAAATTAAATTCACTTGCAAAGATTCCTATGTTTGTGCAGAGGTTTTGATAAGCATATTTACTCTTTTCTTGATAGATCTTGTCGGACACTAAGGAGCTGCAGAAGGAGATCAACGGTCTGACTGGCAAGCTGGACCGGACTTTCGCAGTAACAGATGAACTAGTCTTTAAGGTTGAACGTTTTAGCTTATAATATTGCCCTCTGGTTCATGTATTAATTTTCTTCAGCCATGCTCATGATCTCGGCTTCTAAATTTGATATTTGTGTTGGTTTTGTATTTGCCCCAAAGCCGTCCTGTCTCCATTACGTCCTCATTCCTCCCACCTAACCCAGAAAAAGGGAGACTCTCAGTACACGTCTTCCTTCAAGCCAGATACCAGCATCCTGTGTTTTTATGCACCTTCCCTGGAGATATTTTCAGCAATGTTATCTAGCTTATGTTTTTAATGTGCTTTGTGATGTTTTTTAGCCGCCCGATCTGTTTCGACTAACAGAGATTGTGTGCTGCTTTGCAGGACGCTAAGAAAGATGAATCTGTTCGCAAATCGTACAAGTACCTGGCAGCGTTGCATGAGGTGAGGGAGAGATTGGTGTCATCCATGTAATGTGAAATGCAGTCAATATGCAATCATTTGGTGGGAAAATATTCTGATGTGTGTTGATAGGAGTCCTGACTCGTAGGAGATGCCTAGAAGTGAAATATGGAGAGAGAGTGAAAAGGGTTTTAAACAATTCCAATTAGGGTTCAGTGTTGGGAATTGGCGAAATTCTGATAGATGAAAACAAAGAAATGGATACGACTCTTGATCACATCTGCTGTATGCAGGCAACTGTTTTGTTACTGAAACCCGGTAATTTTCTTTTATCCAGTAAAATAACTGGACAGTGGATTTATAAGAGTCATGTTTCCATAAGTCCCGCTGTTTAACCTCTGTCTTTTTTACAGTCTAATTATAATGGCCTTGTGTTCATCTTAGAACTGTACCCAGCTGATTCAGACCATTGAGGACACTGGTACAATCATGAGAGAAATCAGAGACCTGGAGGAACAGGTAAGAACTGTCACCATGCTAAGGAACCTAATGAAGTCTATGCACATTCTGTAGTACTCACACCATAATGCACATTGCAGGCCCTGTATATTTACAGGCTGTGGCCTGTGAATGGGAATTTAACATAATGCATGAAAGTAAATATTAAGATGTGTGTTTAGATAAGGAAGAATGACTCATTCTGTATTGGATCTCTTTCAGATTACCGAGCTAAAAATGTAACTATTATAGAATGACTTTAAAGTGATAGACTGATAAAAATGTTTTTGTGAAGTTAATTAAATAAGGCACAGGCAGCAAAGCCTTTTTAAACTTACCAATCAAGAAAACTGCCTATAGCTCTATATAACATGGGTGATTAGGTCATTCCATGTCGAAGCACCACACTTTGGGACCTCATCGTCACGGATTTTAACTAAAATTGCCGTGCTGATCTGGTCACATGAGTAACTCATGAAACTGAAATTGGACATGTTCTGAATCAATATTGAGGGAGATTTAAGCAAAGAGTTTTTTTTTTTTTTTGGAGGGGGGACTCTGATTTGATTGGCTATAATTACCTACATATAAGCTGCACAGAAATGTTCCTCATATTGTTTTAAAGCTATTGTCCAGTGCTATAGATTGAACAAATAATATGCCATCCCTATATGAATAATTACTACTGTAGTTACTATATATACTTTAAATCCAGGACATGCCCAATTTCAGTTTCATGAGTTACTCATGTGACCAAATCAGCACGGCAATTTTAGTTAAAATCCGTGACGATGAGTCTAAATGTGTGGTGATTTGAAATGGAACGGCCCAATCGGAGGGCTATACCCAGAGGTAAAGGTGCGCTCCAGAGTTCTATATGTAAAGGACAATCAAAAATAAATATCGCGTGTGGTGGGAACAAATATTTTGTTAAACCAGGGACCTCCTACGACTGCCACATTATCCCAGGGGACTAAGGGCTAAAGTTTTCCTTCTCTGCATGTGTGGTCCTCCTTGAATGTTACGCAAACACCCCCAGCTCCATAAAGATAATGATACTGACTTTTTGTCAGTTTTACAATATGTGCTTGCAGACAATCCGAAACTGCTTTATTGACCTTGGGGGGTAGCACAAGTACCGATTGGTCTAAACACAAGTCACATGGTGGGCAGTGAAGCCCAGCTTGGGCTAGAATGACCTTGCATGCCTAGTTCTTTTCAGCTGAGCACCACTGAACACACTGCCAAGAACATGTCATGCAGTGTGTTATTGCTTTGAGTGTTATTGTCCAGTGAGAAATGCATTAACACTAAATATTCACAGATCGAGACTGAGAATGGCAAGAAGACCCTTAGCAACCTGGAGAAGATCCTAGACGACTACAAAGCCATTCGCCAGGAGAACTCAGCTCTGGCAGCAAAGATCAGAGATGCCTGAGGTTGACAGATTGCTGCAGTGCTCCCATTGGTACTTGTTGATAATCTTGACTGGCAATCCACCTTGACTGCCTGCTATGGAATAAGCACACCATCCCCAAAGTGACGGGCCCGTCCAGCTCTGCAGCAGAATTTTCTGTAGCGTCATTGCATTGCCTGTCCAGAAGAGTACCAAACTGGGGGAGGGAGGATTTTTTTGTACTAAAATTACTTTGAGATCATTTTTAATGCACATATTTACATAACGCTAGTCTTGAACATCTTAATCTGTTGCCATATGATGGGGAGCTCAAGGGGACTGCTTTATGTATAAGTTGGTAGTACCTACAGCACTCCATATGTTGCCTTTAGCTTCTTTGATCACAGTGGAATTGATTGGATTGATCTAGTGCTGGATAATAAATATTGCATTATACTCAGATATTCTACAAGGGGAATTTTTTCTCGGATTAATTATTGGATATTGTCAATATTTCCAGATTATTTCTTTTCCCAATTTATCCAGTTTCAGATAATTTTTTAATAGCAAATATACTGTCCAGGATACATTTTAGCTCACTGAAAATTTCAGTATGCTTGGAAGTATGACCCACCTTTTTTTTATATATATATAAACCAAAGGAAATTTTAATTGAATGACTATAACAAGGGTGTAAATTAGGTTATAAAGCTGCACACAGCAGTAAGTGGTGGCCATTTGCACTTCTTGAGAGGGGATTTTGGATAATTTCTCTTAATAAATATGAGCGTGCTTGCTTTGGGTATGTCCTTCAAGGTCCTTACTATGTATGACTGGTCCCATATCATAAAAGGCTCATTCCATGATAATGTGAAATGCTGGTGACTTGGTTTGAGGGATATGTCAGATCCTGTTCCATAATAACTAACATCAGTATCTTTTAATAGTAATTTCTGAATTTACCAGGGAGTTTGGATCATTTTAGAGTATGTTTTTCTGTTCTCCCACAATACAATCTACAAAGCATGCTATTAAAATATTTAAATTTGATTTTATAAACTCATTTTCTTGTTACTATATACCAGTACATTGGATCTGCAAAATTTTGTGTGACTTGCTCTTGTGATTTTGGAGTATTAGAGAGATCGTGAGTGAGTTGTATTTGTCTCGATTTTGTTTGTTTTAGTTTGTTTTGATCCTTTGAGCTCACAATGCTACTTATGGGTTTTTTTTTGTTTTTTTTTTTGCTGCATAGGAACCCTTAAGCGTTAATTTTGCTATTCGGCCATGAATGAGGGGTGTTCAGTTAGTCCTTAACTATCTGGAAATGACCAAATATGCAGTCGCTGACTAAAGAGTGCAGGAGTGGTCATTGTGATCATTTTATGCCTGGTGCTAAATGGCAACTTAACTGAGTCCCCAGGAGGCCCTGGGACAGTTCAGCTGTCACGTTTTATTATCAGTATTTTTCATTGAGAGAGTACGCAGATTTACATCAATCCCACAGATAGCAAGTTCATCTCCTTATTTAACAAAACCATATAATTTACACAATGATTAAAACCATATAATTTACACAATGACTAGCTGGAATTCCACTCTCACAAAATATTGCTGTTTAATCGTGTTTCATTCAAAATTTGTTGGGTACTGTGTTTAAGTGATTTTGATATCTGACCAAGTAGACTGGAATAAATATGGTTCTATTTGCAATCATCTTTAACTAGAATTTTAACTGGTCACATGAATGTCGTCATACTCTCTAATCCTGGGGACACGTTCTCCCAAAAACATTCAAGCTCTCCAATATTTCTTGGTTCTTTTTTAACTTTGATGCAATTTGAAAACATACATTTGTTTGGAAAGTGGGTTCAGATGAGTATTTGTTCACCACTTGAAACGATGGGATTTTTTACACTTTCTTTTTCTGCGTTCCTCACTCCCTCTATAGTGGTCATATTCTGACCCTACACCTAAAGGGTTTAAGTATTGTGGGTCTGTTTCCAGTATAATGAACTGGGAATTTGCTCTGGTTGTTTGTACAGTTTAAAGTACAGGCTTTAGCATTGTGTGATAGAACCATAACTTGTTAGTCTTCCCTGGATCCTTTTCCTAAATGAGGTACAAAGCACTTTTCTTCTCATACAAAATTTAGTTTCATATTCAGTGTACTTTGGTTCAACTAATTTTATTCCCAATGCAGTGTTTGTAATCAGTACTGATTTTACATTCATTTAATAGTGAGTTTGTCAACAAAATCCAATATAAAGTTGAAGTAGGGGAAAATAGTCTTTTCTTTTTCTTGGACCATGGTCAGTAGGAAAGGGTTTTGAATAACGAAAACGTTTGGGGATTTAAAAGTGTTAATTATGGTAATGCCATAAAGCAAACAAAAGCACCACCTCTCTGCCTTTGATTGACATTTATGAAATACATCTACATACAAGTTTTTATTAATGTTTTCCATATTCTGTGAAAAGTATCAATTGTCATTCATGCATCTCTTCTGACTTTTTCATGGTTGGTATTAATGCGGAAATATTTTAAATGAATCTATACCGTCAAGTTGAACTAGCACTGTGAATCACAATTGAATGTGGCTTTTTTTGTTAGGTTCATTAAAGCAAGAATTTTAAGTTTTTGGGTTTTGGTGTTTTTTTTTTTAACGTAATCTCCTTTCATTCTCAAAATGTTCCAGGATTATTTTCTATAGCAGACGTCCTTGTAATTACCAAGAGAAATATATTACCAGTCCTTACTAACTACATAATATTCAAAACACCATCACCCTGTTTGTGATGAGTGTTTATGGAACATGGCTGACGAGAAGGTGAAACTGTGTAGAAGCAGTTTTGTCATGTATCAGACTGGGAATACAAATGGTTTTGGAACTGGACTGCCACAGGCACTTATCTTGTTATTGTGATTACTCAAAAAGAATTTGACTTTTTTTTTTTAATCTGGAAATTTTGAGACAAATCACACTAAAACTGAATTGATTAGTGGCAGAAGGACGGGTGATCACAGAAGTCACTTGAAATTATGAATGTGATAACTCAAGAATGGATCTTATTACCATTTCAGAAAAACATTATATGGATGACGATCTGATTTTGTTTTGAAACAAATTACACAAAAATTGAAGCAGCAGCGCTGGGTGGCACCAAAGGATGCCGAGAGTGAGGAAGGGAACTGGATCAAGGGCCATCCAAAAGGGTCATTTGGCCTTTAAATAGCCTGCTGCAATAACTAGTCAAAAATACACAACTGTGAAAACTTCATATTGTATTTGTGAATTCCTTGACATGAGGGGGCAGGGGGGCTTGGAGATCATTTTGTCCCCAGTCACAAGTATGACACACAGCGGACCTAGTGACAGCAAGAGTAAGAAGGGGTGGCTGCAGAGGACACTAGATATAGTGAACACTCTAGAAATTTGATGTTTCCAGGGACATTTCATTTTGAAGCCCCAAAATTGAAGCAGTGCTACTTAGTGATGGCAAAGGCTAGAGCAACATTTCTCAAACCAGTCCTTGGGGACCCAAACAGAATCCACAATTTTGGTCCCTCCCAACTCTCAGGGAATTATTATGACAACATCTAGTTTCATATGGTACATATTTGTATTTCCACAAATCCCAATGAAAGCAACTGTCCTGAGTTTTCAGAATTTCTTAATATGGATTATTATAATATTAATATTAGTTTTAATCAGGGTTGGGATCAAGTCATTCCTTGGCAAGTCTGAGTCAAGTCTCGAGTCCAAACATTTCAGACCAAGCTAAATCTTAAGTCATTTGCCCCGAAGTCAAGGTCAAATCCTGCTCTTTCCCCTCATTTTTGCTGTCAAGTCATAAAATTTGTGACTCAAGTCCAAGTCAAGCTGTGAGCCATGTAACTTCACCTTTTGGGATTAAAACTTGCTGCAGTAAAAACCCACCACAATACGTCAAAGAATATGTTCTTTATAGGTAGAAACAGGCTGAAAAGAAAGTGTCCATTTATGCTTGTTCATAAACAGTTTTATGTCTATGCATATGCAGAAAGTGGTGCATCGTTCCAATAGACTATCTCAGGAGATCTTGCATTCAGGAAATTGAAAATGCAGACAACAGAGAATTAATATACATATCAATTATAAAATTAACATTACCTCGACTTTTCTCGCGTCATAGGGTCCAAGTTAGGACCCAGTCATGAGTCGATGCCCTCAAGTCCAACTTGAGTTCAAGGCTTTCCATCACTTTTGTCAAGTTGAGTCACAAGTCATCAAATTTGTGACTTGAGTCCGAGTTACAGGTCAGTGACTTAAATGCCCACCTCTGGTTCTAATCAGACCCAGACATGCATTGTGCCTTTCCAGCCAAAGTATTTATGCTGTACTGCTTGTAATTTTCATATTTTACTGCTGTTTAAGGTGATGAATCCATTTATGGTGTTCTTGGTGCAGGTCAAAGTACGTTATGTTATGTACAGTACGTATTATATGTGTAATATTCTTTGCATCAAAGCAAAATATATCATCTGTGAGAAGACTTACCATCACGCTGCTACCAATTTGAAAAAGCCGAGCAAATACGGGAAAATGGCAAAATGTGCCAATTTGAGGCTTGCAGTGGAATTTTCCCAAAGGTTTCGTTCACGAAATAATGAGTGCATTACGTTTTAAGGATATGGGTATATGTCCAAGAAACCAGGAAACTACTTTTAAAAGTGCATTTGCTCTTTATCACGTCGGATGAGCGTTCGATACACAATAATGCCTCGAGGAAACTGAAATTCCAGCAACATAACACAAGCAACACAAGTCATCAGCCACAAGGATGCAGTTTGGGTTGTCGTTTGATTGGCAAGCTCGTCCTTCAACCGACATCAAACTCGCCGAAATGCACTGCGGCGATTGGCGGAAATAGTCCTTCGTGCCATACGTCTCCACCACACAGCGCGTGAGGAATTTCGAACGCCCTCAGTTACGTGGCTCGCGGCCGCTGCCCGGCTTAGAGCTGCCAAACGGCTGCCGCTCTTCGGAAATAACGCGGAATCGACGGCGCGGCCACTGGAAACAGACCATTCTGCTACTGAAGGAGGAACGGATATACACCCGATCGACTAAGTGAGTAATGAACGAATACACGCAACACGTTAATGCACAGAGCGAGGACTTGTCGAGTTATTTTGAATCGGCCACCTCACGGTTCCCCGGAAAGCACCGCAGAAGTCACGACAGGTGATGGTTCCCGCGAGTGGTATCAACGGTCTGTTTGCTTAAGTTTTATATTTTCGACACCATGGAGTTTGTTTTCAACCGATACTGAGCCAGCTGAGCGCTCGCGGTTGGTGTTGCCGACCAGCTAGTTGGCTAAACTCGTTAGCCTCGTCGTCGGGAGGCGAAGTTCGGCGTTATCATTTAGCACCAAGCTCTCTAATTACCTCTGAAAATAAACAGTAGTGTCCTTAATGGGGAGGGACGCCAATACTCGCTGCCAAGCTCTCTATAGATTATACATGTTTGTATATAAAGAGTCTTGGGCTGTTGGAAGCACGGCTACTCTTTTGTCCTGTCGGCTGTGATAAAGTAGCTCCAGCGCTCCGTGTTTGTGTGTTAGATACCGGTTTCCTACCTCCGTGTTTGTGTGTTAGATACCGGTTTCCTAACTCCGTGTTTGTGTGTTAGATACCGGTTTCCTAACTCCGTGTTTGTGTGTTAGATACCGGTTTCCTACCTCCGTGTTTGTGTGTTAGATACCGGTTTCCTAACTCCGTGTTTGTATGTTAGATACCGGTTTCCTAACTCCGTGTTTGTATGTTAGATA
>JAODUD010000107.1:12395292-12410559 GCA_026784285.1 Stomatorhinus walkeri
AATTAATCCCCCCCCCCCCCCCCCTCCAGTAGAGGACAAAAAAATCTGCATGGGGAAAGCTGTTCGTCTGCCATCCATCACGTCTACTGGAAACATTCATCTTGATGGATGTCAGGAAACCTTCAAAAAACCTTGCAGCTCACATCTTAGATCACTACAGCAAGCCAAGGTACTCTACAGGCTTTCCACAGAAGATGTGTGTTTCCGCTTTAAACAACGTGTTAATGGGCTACTCTGAAAATACCGTTTAGCAGAGGCGGTCCCAAACGATTTCATGGAGGACACACAGAATTATTAAAATGCCTAATGTCATTTATTTTCAAATATACGTTGATCATGTATAGCGTAGCTGTTCAGGACATTCTGTAATCAAAGTGCTTGGCCACATCTTTGTGTAGACAGTACTAAATAATCCAGAACCATCTTTTTGTTTCTATTATGCTTTCCTTACTACATGAACCCCAAACGTCCTTGGATCAGTTCTGTGTTTCTCTGCTGCTTCGCACTTTTTTTCAGGGTGGGAAGCAGTTGGAATACTTGTTCACAACAAAGAATACATTTCATAGAATAAAACTGTATAAACTAGTAACATAGAAATTTCCCATTTCTGCTGCACTTTTATTCATTGTGTGTGCGTGCGTGCGTGCCTGTTTGTGCGCCTGCATGATAATCCTGTGTGCCTGGGCAAGCTTGACAGCTAGCTGAACAACCACTGTTTGTTTTTTTTGTTTTTTTTGAAGGAGTTCCCTGTGCGATTTATACTTTGCACAGGTTAGTGCAAATGCAAGGCCTGACTTGTTCTTCCTAAAGGTGGTGTGCTGTAGGGCAGAGGATATTCCTGCTATGAAGCGCGAAGTGAATGGGGGGATGCTGTTTATTGGGGATTTGTCATTTGAGAAAGTGCCTTTATTCTCACTTATTAAACTCGCCTATCACAACAAACATTCTTAAAGCAAATGTGTGCGTGTGTATGTGCGTGTGTGCGCGCACGTGTCCACGTCCCCATATATTAAGTATATACTGACTGTTAAGTCTGACAAAATTAAGATTTAAGGCATTTGAACAATGTGCCTTGGTGCAATTGCATTTTGTTACCTTTCTGTGTTTGAGACTGAAGATGGTCTGTTTTATCAACTGAAAATGCACAATGAACATTTTAGAAACATGGGTGGGGGGGTGTTATGTTACAGCAAAGTTTGTATTTTTTTTCTCTGTCCACCAAAAAGAGCTGTAAATAATTTTGTCTTTTTCAATTTGATATGAAGTGTTTTATACAGGAATGATTTATGTTTAACTCCGTTTATGTATGTTATATAATAAACCCTACCAAAATTGTACGTACTGCAGTTGGTATCCCTTCTCCCCCAGCTCGAAAAATGATCAGTTCATTTCCTCTGCGATGTGGGCGATTAGGCAGCGGAAGGCGACCGCCTGTTTTGCCTAGAGCTAGTGCTAGAAAAGTGTGCAGTTCAACACATTTTAAAATATACAGAAATATGAGTCGCCTGAACCAACAGTTAATAAACATACTTGTATAATTAACTTAATCTTTATGACTATTGTAGTGAATATATTTTAAGTCGGCAACACAAAAGGACCATCTTGTTTGGCCACTAGAGCGCAGTCTTATCAATTTGTAAGCATACGCCCAGAGTAACGGGTAATATGGCATTATCGCATTTTGGACGATCCCGTGCTGATTAGATATCGTTGTTTACTTGCACTTTATCATGTGGTTTCCCCCACAGACACACCTCATTTATTAGTGCAGTCCTATTATTTGCTTTGCAGAAGCAATAGTCGAATGTCTTAGCTATATTCCTCAACGGCTAAGTTTTATACTACGGTGTAGTGTGCAAGCTAGTTGTGAGTCGCAAATCATCGATGAGTTATTTGTTTAAATGAGGTAGTATTTGTTAACCAGAAACTCCAACTTATCGAAGTGTTATCGCAAATCAATCAAGAGATTAAGCAAATAAACATCCTCGACTCGTGAGATGATGTTTATTTTGTTGACTCCAATTTAGACGATTAAATGAATCGATTCTGAGTGCTACTTTAACCCCATTGAATGCCCCAATGACTTTCAGAAGATTATGAACATTTACGAAGTTATCATTTATGTGATCAGTGGGCTGTAAACGGTCAGTACACCTTCTATTCATGCCGAAGCTGACTGGTGGTCATTCTTGAGTGACCAAGAGATTGCAAACATTATGATCTTCTCACCACTGATCACGAGCTACATTTCCTTTATTATTGAAGGGCATAGGAAGTAGAGATCAATAATTCCTCAATTACAGGTCAGGCTTTTACCCTTCCTGTCGCATGCGCATTGTTTTGCAAAAAGACCGTTGTCTTTTAAAAGTTGCGCAGTATGCTAAACACGTTTCTATCCATATCATCTTAGTATTATTCGTGTTGTGGTTGAATAAGTATAAAAAAATGTGTTAATCGGTTCGAAACACGCTGGCGTTAAATTATGTCGCTATAACTAAGCTGCATCTGCTGGAAAAAACAATATTGTCTGTTGTACATTCGTGGAAATAACTTCAATAATATCTAGTCTTTAAAATCGAAAGAACGGGTACATTGCTTTGAATAATCGCACAACTTGGAAAACAGCCTGTATATAACGTTGCAAGCGCGATCCTAATTTTGTTCATATATGCAAAAATATAATTTCCGTAACATAATGCTACTTCTAGCTGATGACCACACTCTCCAGCAGTCACGTAGCGCATGCAGGCAATCATAAACCAGGACTGTATTAGCCAATCACAAAACTTAAAACAGATTCTGGATTTTACACCGAAGACGCGTATTGGGCAAAACAACATGTAAACATACCTCTGAAACATTCACAAGTGCTTTGGAAAATTGGCCTTCAACTATTGGCCAAAATCAAAATCAGTCACGGTCTTCCTTCTATTTCATTGGTCTGACGTCGTCTTTTTCTTTTGCGCCCGTCATTTTCCCCGCGGGGGTAAATGTTTTTGCCGCTGCTATTATTCATTCAGTACTGGCTAAGTCAAAAGAAGGAGGGTGTGGAGTCACGTAGGTGAAAAGATCATCTCCAACGTGTGATTTCAAGTTTTATGTCAGTTTTCTAATATTGACTTAAAATGTCCTGCAAGAAATTAGGAAAATTAGGATCTGCGTGGTGGCAGAAAAGTAGGGGGACCACGCCTTTGTCAAGATATGCAAAAATGCAAGCTTTTGCGTGTGGAAGCCTGGCCTCTGGTGGTTTTGATAGCAATGGGGGGAAATGTTGCAAAAACGACCCTAACAGCGAGCCGAACCCAAGTACAAATGGAGTGTCCGTTCCTCCGTCGTCTTCCTCTCCGGCTCATAGGCACCATGTCGTGGCCAAGAAGCGTGGCGAGGAGTCCATCGGTGCATCTGGACGTTCATTTTCCTCCACCGCTCCTAAGATCGACCCAAAGAACTACTTGTGGGCTCGGTATAACGAAATGAAGCGACTGGTGCACGGTACGTAGAAACAATTCGTATTTTGCACCTTGTATATTTGAAAGTAATATTTGCCATTTGAACACATGTCAGTATTAAAGTAGAGCCGCGTCGCCTTACCATGGTTAGTGTAAATTCCCTACGTACTTTTTTGTACCTCTCTTTAAGCTTTAGAAACTATATTCTATCCGTCTCACTAAATCACATTTTGCACATAGTTCGAGGATATCCCTCTTTATTGTCCACAGCAAAGCAATAAATGGTGCATATAGTGTAAATGATTTTGGTAAAAATCTCGATTTCTAATAGTTAGGTTTTACCGGATCAATTAAAATTAAACCCGTTTCCTTTTTAATCAAATACTGTTTGCATAATTTTTAGTAATATGATGTTTAATACTAACGCTTCCAGTACATTTTTATTTTACAAGGCAAGTCTTGTGGATCAAAACAATATTATTGCATTCATTTCATTAAAAAAAAACGTTTTCCAACTAAATTGGTTTATCTACAGATTTACATGGTGAGCCTTGAAGATTTGTCTCCGCTGATTGTCGTTGCAAATAATCAATCACCTTGGAAAACCAGGGGAAAGTAGTAAACATCCTCTCTTAACTACAAAGACACTCGTCCCGTGTAGTCTGTCTGCCACGTCCCCATACTGCTATTTGCTCGTCGGTGCAAGGAAATCAAATGTTCTCAAGGAGGCAAAATGCACAATTTCGTTGACTTTTGCTGCCCCTAATGTGAGCATTGCTTACATAGATTGGGTGAAGTCGTTGATCGTTTTTTTTTCTTTTGCATGCGCAATAATACGTTGCATTCTTGCAAAAAAACGGAACTTGCTGGATCAGCATATACCGTACAATATGCACACTTGTGGGTGGTTTGTGACACACCTCTGCAGAACTGTTTACATCTTTTGTTGAATTTAAACCAGTGGAATTAATCTAGGGGAAAAGATGAAAAAAATGTGCTGCTGCACAAGTCTATCTGGAATTTTTAAAGCAGTTTTAGAAATTTAATTGTAACATAGATTTGGGGAACGATAGCGTGAAACTTGTTTTCCCCTGTGTATTGATGCAGTTCAACCAGAATATGTGTTTATAATTTTATTTTTTATTTTTTTGCATAATGGCATTTACCATACTGGCACGATATATCAGAATTGCACACTCTTAATCAGAAAATAAGTGCTACTTGTATGTTGCTCTCATATTTTCAAGTATGCATTTTCTTCCCTCTAAAATTGCTTCAAACCAATTTTTGTCTAATACCCACCAGTCAAACTGCAATAACATGATTAATTTCATTGACTGACATTTATGTGGCGTTTCATATGATTTGTAATGACATTTTACAATGTTCAATTTGGGGCAGTTCACAGAATATTATGAATACAGATATATTTCAAGCTTATTTGAAGCTTCCCCTGCCATCTCTGCAATATCTGATGTCTGTAGAGATACAGCATTCCAAGGCTGTTATCCTTCCAACAGCAGATCCCTGCTGCAGCTTGCTCTCCATGCAGGTGGGCTCTTTGTCACGTGTGTTTCTTGTCCTACCCGCAGACCTGATACCTCCCGGTGTGTGCAACCTGTTAAATCCCTCAACCATTTACGCCAACAATGAGGTCAACTTAGCTGAGGTGGACATCTATGGGTTCGACTATGACTATACACTTGCCCTCTACTCCAGCGCCTTGGATGCCATGATCTACAACAAAGCTCGAGACTTTCTCATCGAGCACTACAAGGTACGTGTTCCACTATCGCACAGTCAGACGTTTTTGAAATCTGCGATGGTCGGGATTTTCTTACCAGGCAAGGCTAACGATGCATTTTCATACAACCTTTTGGTATATTGATGGTTGACATGTAGCCTAGCCGTACCCCCCTGTTATTCGCTAACCTGGGTGTCTTATCTCTGGTTGAAGTGCAGAGCCTGGTGCTGTAGATAGGTTCCATGACGTCACATTCTGAATTTTCCTACTCTATCAGTATCCGCAGGACATTAGCAAGTACGACTATATCCCGAACTTTGCAGCACGGGGCCTTCATTATGATATTCAGAAGGTAAGGGGGTTTGTTTTTTATTTATCGCAGATACTGCTTGGTTGATTTAAGCAACATCCTCATTTGAAACTTAAATCTGGGTAACTGACATGACACACGTTAGTATGTATGGGTGAACCTTCTTTAAAGATTGAAATTATACCATCACCATAACTGTTAATGTGGGCCACTTTTAATATAATGCTTAAACTAATTTGTCCATTCAAATAATGAATGCACATTTTCTTCTGCAGGGGCTCTTGATGAAAATAGATGCTTTCCATTACATCCAGCCGGGGACAGTGTACAGGTCAGTGGACAACAGGTCCACCACAGAAATAACTGACGCAGAAAGGCTGCACGTGCGTCGAGTCACGTCCCCTGGCACTGTTAGTCACACTGTGACTCAGTGAGACGCCACTCTGTTGCTGCTGATCCGACCCCTGCAGATTTCCCAAATGCAGGAATCTTCACTGCATTTTGTTAATGGGGTTCCGCATTAACATCTTACCCCAATGATTTTGGGGCAATGTGTGGCTCTGCAAGTTAGGAATCGGTACCCTTGTCCAGTAAGGCACCCGTTAGAATCCTGTGGCTAGCAGAGTAATTGTACCATTGTTGGGCCCAGGGTGCTAAGTTACTGTCTGACCCTCTATATGTGTGTCTTCTGGAGAGCAAGATGGAATCTGTCAATAAGAATTCTTGTGCTCCCGTACTTGTATAAATGGCAAATGAATAAATGGCAAATCATAATACAAGTAAGTTATATTTTAAAGGCAATAGTCTGCCTAGTCAAGAGACGCCATATGATCTATACTAGTCAGTGGTGGATATTTCAGGTCCAGAGAGTACAAATCCAGACCGAGGTTTTGTTTCAACCAACCGGCTGAGTACTCTGTGACTGTGACTCTTTATACTCAACTGGTTGGTTGAAGACCCACAGATTGTCCATGTTTCTGCTCCGTCCCAAGCTCCCTACCTGATAGTCCAAGTTTTGTGGACTGTCTGTGGGTCCCTGAGGACCATATTGGGAAATGCTAATATAATATTATTGCACACATAAAACACCAGTGGAGATGGTATTCATTGTTCTCTACCATTGCCTGCTTTATGACCATTGAACATAATTTTATTTCCTCCATCCCCGGTCTCTGCACAGAGGGTTAAGTCCGCTTTCCGATGAGGAAGTTCTGCAGCTCTATGATGGCACGCATCACGTTCCTCTTCACCAAGTCAGCGGCTTCTATGGCAAGGCAAGTTGGCTGTCGTGATTAACTCTGTTGATCATTGAGGTTGGGGTTTTATCCTTTTGTCTGCCTCGGTTTAACTTCGTACACAAGTTCTCCAAGCACGTAAAGGTTTGTTAGCGTTTTAATTGTGCGTCAACACAGTCTTCCCAACCTGGAAATAAAATATGCGGACATTGAATTCTTCTGATTAATATTATTATTAATTTGTTGTATTATTTCCTTTGTTCCTGCACCTGCTTTTTATTGATCCATTACAAACAATACATTCTAAAATGCCTTGTCTGACGGATCTCCCACAATGACAAGTAACAGACATTTAATCATCGACGGATGGAAATGTTGTCTTTGCTGAAGACATCCAGAATTCTTTAGAAAAACCACAAAAGACTTCTGTTGCCAGGTTACATATTTAAACTCTCAACATTAAGTGGCTCAGAGTTCCATCTTAAATTGTTATTTGCTTATTTCCCAGGGAGGAAAGGGCCCCCACGTCCTCTGTTCATTCAGAATGTCATTGTCATAGCTCTTTCTACAAACAAGCAGGAATTTGTATGTGTACGAGTTGACTGGCATTGTCAGTCAGCCAAATGGACCAAACGTTTAATTGAAACGTTTATTTTATGCAGCATTTTTTTTTCTTTTTTTTTGTCTTGCTTATGAATTCATACGACTCTGTAACTTCAGAAATGCGTGTGTTTTCCCTCGCTTCCCTGTCCTTCCATTATAACTGAAATATTTTTTCTATTCATTCCCACCATTCTCCAGGAAGGCAATGTTACACTGCTGCAAATCCTTTCAAAATTGCTGTTGCATTGAATCTCTCCTTTATCACTCCTTTCTGCTTATTGCACATTTGCTTCTTTCTCACTTCAGGGCCCTAAAATGAAGCAATTTATGGATGTGTTCTCCATCCCAGAAATGACTCTCCTTGCCGTCGCCAATGACTACTTCATCACCAATGACATAGACTATGATCCTGTGCACCTCTACAAGGACGTGTCTGTGAGTGCATTCGTATTCTTCACACTGTGAGGGGCCGTGTCCTTTCTGGGTCTCCATGAACCTTGTGTTAAGCTTTTGCGTAATTGTTTCACTCCGAAGTCACGCCGATGAATGTGAAAGAACAGGGAAGAAAGGGGCAAAGCAGGCGCACTTTCACTAGTAAACTTCTCTTACAACTTCAATTGCAATTTATTTACTTCAAACCCTCACTACTCCTACCACAAAGAACGTTCTTTATAATTTTAAAATATTAGTAATCTGTTCGTTCAGCTGCCACAATCACGTGTCTAGTTTACTAGGAAACTTAGCTCAATTTAAATGTTCCATTACTCTGTCGGCTTTGACATTATTTGTAACGCTTTGTTTCTCGATATGCTAATCTGTCGGTGGTACTCTCTCTCTCCATTTTATGTCAGGCGACAACAAATAGCCGTTTTCTTTTGCGTGTGGGGTGAAAGAGCGTCTTTGTCCTTCCTGATCTGGTAGTTTGAGCGCCAAGGCAGCTGAAGTCTCCACTTTCAATTCTGCTTTTTCCTGGCCGCGAAGAAGGGAACCTCCCCGTGTGCGGGGGTCTAACCCAGCCGCGGCGGTCTGGCCGAGCCGTGTTTGCTCAGCTAGCCGCTGGAGCGGAACGTCGTGTTCCAGCTCCGCTATAATCTCACCAGAACTTAGTCTGTGTAGATGCCACGTGTGATTACACACACAAACTTGTTCTGGCCCCCGTATCAAAAATTGCAAGGCTGGGCGTGAGTGCAAGGAAATCTGGAAAGAATTTCCTGGAACTAAGGCAATTTTTCTAATGTTTATAAACGTGGACGGTGGGGATGCGCTGGCACTGCTTAAATGTTAGTTTCTGCGCTGGGCTTGGGGAAGAACAGCAGCAGCAAAACTGCTTGTTCAGCTAAAATTGTGCTGTGTTTATTGACTTAAAAATTTACAACAGTCATTTTTAATTTGAAATTGATATTTTATTAGCTATATTTTTCCTTCCCGTCTGCTCAGGTTTCCGTTTTCTACCGAAACCCTAAAATGCCACAACACAGACTTTATTCACTTACTGAGTGGTCTTAATGACTTTTATCTTCCAGGACGCTGTAGGAATGGTACACATTAAAGGCTACATGTACAAGTGGATCATGCAGGACCTGGGTGAGTCAGGCCCCCGTCTGCGCTGCTCGTTCCCGCATCTTTGTCAGCTGGGAACAGAACCTTACTGTCAAAGCTATAATATGCAGGGTTACACCCACCCACCCTCAATCAGTTGTACAGTAATATATTATACAGAACAGATAATACAGAGCAACTTCAGGTTAAAACCAGTGCCAGAAATCGTATTTTGCCAGTTCATAAAAACATACTACTGCAGAACAGTCTTTAGATGTAGTACATTCTAGTGCAGGTGTGGGCAAGCTTATCCGCAAATGGCCGGTGTGTGTGCAGGTGTTTGGGGTAACCTTTAGGTCGGCTGTCCAAACCCAGGTGTGAGGACTCTTCAGCCAATCAGTCCTCTAATTAGTAATCTAATTAGGGAGTTGCAGCGAAAACCTGCACACACACCGGCCTTTTCAGGGTAAGTGCCATGAAATACCTGTATTGAGAAGTACAATAAAAGGAAAGATGTGTAACACATGATCTGAAGGATATAGCAAGGCTCATGAAGAGTTTGCCAGGTCTCTGCAGCCTTCGCAGCTTCCATAATTGTCACGGTTTCTCTAAAAAGCCCACTTTGTATGCCGATATTGCGAAGCAGCCAGCTTCTCACATGATGTCCCTGCAGCGACTGCATCCTCCTGACGGCATTCTTAAGCAGCTCCAGTTTCTCCTCGATAGTCAGAATGGGTTTACAAAGCGCTAGAGGGACAGTCACGGTGGTGTGGTGATATCCAAGACAAATAACGCTTGATGAGTACCGCTACAAAACCCTAGCAAGGGGGTGGACTTCAGGGATCATTGTTTGACTTTGCTGTTTGACTGTCATTGTGAGAGTTTGTACTGTGGTAACAACATTATTTAAAATTTTAATACACTTTCTAAACTTTTATTGGAGGGAAAAATTGTGAATGATGTTGTTTGAATACCAGATCCCTCTTCCACAATATTAATGTCCACCTTTGCTTCCCTAATCACTGGGTCAGTCCTGCTGGTATGTGTGCGCACCTTTGGCCTAAATGGTTACCTTCTTCAAGGGGACTGACGCCCTCAGCTAGAGCCGGCGATTTACGATAATGATGTTGCAGATTGTGTCCTTAGTCTGCTGTGTTCCTCCATCTTAGAAAAGTACATCCTGCGAGGAGACGAGACCTACGCCGTCCTCCACCGGCTGGTCAGCAACGGCAAGAAGCTGTTCCTCATCACCAACAGCCCCTTTAGCTTCGTGTGAGTGTCTCCTTTTCTTTATTCCACTGAAGGTGCTGACACTCTCAGCAGTCACGTGACACTCTCAGCAGTCACGTGACACTCTCAGCAGTCACGTGACACTCTCAGCAGTCACGTGACACTCTCAGCAGTCACGTGACACTCTCAGGTAAAATATCTGGCTTTTGTGTTTCAGCTAAAACACTTAAGTGTCACCACTGAGTTCTGCTAATTGAAACTTAATAGGGATCGGCGTTTTTACTTTTCAAGTTTGACGTTTCACAAGTATTTTTGAAATGTCTAAATTCTTTGCCTCCAATCAAAGGGACAAAGGCATGAAGTACATGGTTGGAAAGGACTGGAGGGATTTCTTTGACGTGATTATAGTTCAGGCCGACAAACCGCACTTCTTCAATGATTGTGTAAAGTAAGTTTCTTGTCTTTCACAGTAATACTGAGAAGTTGTGATGTTTGTAAACAGTACCTCCAGCATTCTTACATTTACCCATGCCCATGAGTGTTTAAGTGTATATCTATATTTTTTTTAACCGTCTGCATGTGCACTGTAGTTATCAGATTTGATAAGTTTTTCAGCAGTACGGGATGCCTGCCTGGGTTTTGGTGTCACAGGATTGTGCTTGTACTCTTCTGTGAAGTTAGATCATGTCGACACGACACAGAAAGTAAAAATGTGCTCATGGCTTTTTTTCGGTTTTGTTTTTCAGGCCGTTCAGGCGTTTGGACAGCAATGGTGACCTTCAGTGGGACAAAATCAAATGTCTGGACAAAGGCCAAATCTATAAACAGGTGGGCAGAGTTGGGCAGACCATGACCGTCCGCTACTCCTCCATGCCAGAGGAGCAAAGGTGGCAGTTGAGGGGCCGAAAGTTACCCGGCCCATTTGTGTCCCCCAGTACCAAAGGCTTTGAGGAGACGCCACACAACCGAATGTAAAAGCAATTGGGTGTGAAGCACAGAGATGAAGCTCATTAGTGGAATGTTTACAACTGGCTTGAATCTGTCTGTTCCCTCAAAATGGCTGGGACTCTGTAGGTAAATTTGTGACCTTACAGCTGATTCATAATTCTGCATCGTGGGTAGCCATGTCACAATTTCAGGCGTTGGGCTATGGCGTTAAGGTACGCCGTAGGGTATGTATGTGGCTCAACCCTTCTGATCATGTAGACAAACAAGTCCGCCTTCAGCCAGATTGAGAGCTCGATTCCCTGCCTGTGATCATGCCTCTTGCCTTAGTCCTCCCTGCTCTGTACTTTCTATAATAAGCTGGAGATCACAGTGACCCCAAGTTAGATGATTCGGTTTGGAATTGAAGGATCACTGATCTTAAAGGTTGGTGTCCTGGCTGATGTGTAACGCTTACCACAATATAAAGGGCTTTATTAGCAGCTGTGACGTGAACCCCTTCTGTAATGTCCTAGAACAAAGGAGACCAATAATCATGCTGACATCAGAAGACGGCACCCTGTAGAGTGTTGAACCCCTTGCCCTGTGGGGAACTGCAAGGGTCAGAATTTATGGCTAGGTGCAGCATCAGCCCCCCTACGACCCCCCCATTTATTTGTGTTGCGCAAGAATAAAGGGCAATCTGAGTATATTATACAGTGTTCAAGGAAAGGCTTGGGACGCTTGCTTGATTCCATAAAATATTACAAATTGATTTGTTTAAAATAATTACTTTTATTCATTTGTTTACAAAACATATATCACATTAGAAACAACCAGCAGTTTTAAATAAAATATTAATTTCAAACAATAATAAATTAAACACAAATTATAGCTCTAAATGAGCTATATCATGATGTATATGATTGACAAGCAGTCTGTTGGTGCCTTTTAATTGGTAACACCTTTGCAATAACCTAACACCAAACATTTGTGTTTAGTATTGCTTTGGGAGCCTGCGATTGCGATTAATAGCAAAATGACAAGAACAAAACTGACTGAGTTGGTCAAAACAATTATGACTCTTTATTCAGTGTCTGTGTGGCAGGTATGTTAAACATTGCTTGTCAACAGATTTTTGTTATGAAACCAATAAATTCGCAACATTTTTATAGATTTTTTGTAAGATGCGACTTTCTGTGAGTACTGTACATAATACTATTATTATCATATGATACTGCATAAGGAAAAAATATCAAAAGATTACATTCTTTGCTGGTTTATTATTCCGATGGGTAACTTTAGAAGGATGGTTTTTTTTTTTGTGGTTTTATTCATGCATTGTCACTCACGGTGGGCAGGTTGCGCTCGTCCAGTTTGACCACAATCCTAAACCACCTCTCTTCTCTTGATCAAAAAATTTGCTCTCATCTCCCCATTTCCCCCCCATTATGGTTTTGGTAACCAGCAGGCGTAAATCAGACCTTTTCTCTTTGCAAGGCTAAGAGGGTTTGATTTTTCTCTTCAGCAATTAACAAAAATGAATCTTGCTCAAACTTTTATGCAGTTTATACAGTACTGTATTAAAAAAAAGATTTGGTTTATCCTGGTTATGAAGCATGCGCCAAACACAATTAGAATCGTATAAAATGTTTTAATTCCTTTGTGTGGTTTGTTAGTTTGTGTATTTAACATAAGAGTTTTGAATATTTGAGTATTGCTGACTAGTGCCGGACTTTTCATGGTTTCCGCTGAATGTCCTTGTTCTGACAGTGGTTCCTCCTCAATCTGTGCAGCAGATTCGCTTTTGACAAACACTTGTGGTGCCAGATGACCTCATCCATCAAGGTCTTTGACCTTGCGGTGTGTCTGGTCCACCCAGTGCCTCTCATGACATGAGGCTTTACGGTCTGTGTCTGGTCCACCCAGTGTTTCCCTCACCTTCTCTAAAACATGCATATTTACCTTACAATTTAATTAAAATTGTTTAAATAAATTAAAAATTGCTTTACCACTGTCTTAAAATGCTCTACCTTGTTTGTAGACTACAGTCCGTAAGTGATATGGGGCACTGCATGTGGATTTTGTTAATGTTCTGAGAACAAGGGTGAATATGACTCTGAAGTCAGTTGTCCATGTAGCTATCATCGCACGACCACTGTGTTCCCCAAGGTATCGATTTGGTCCGTTACGCCTTTTTGGTGTGTGCAAATGGTGCTGGCTGTCAACCAGGGTAAACATGTGTCACTGTCCGTTGACGCACATTTTCTTTATATATCTCCAAGATTCATTTTCTTTCCATTGTTAGTGTAGTTTGGTCAGTTTTTTGCCAGCTTTTCTTGCTGTGAGAAACAGGTAATCGTGATCGTTTCTTTCCTCAAAGCTTTTTGCTTGCATTCCTTGATTATTCTGTCTCGAAGCACTCGCATTAGTGGAGTTCTTTCATTTTTTCCTTATTATTGCAGCTGTTCATAGTTCTTCTTGGTAATTGTGGTTGCCATGGGAGCCTCTTAACCTTCCACTAAGCAGTACGTTTTGCTTACAGGCACCTTTGAAAGAATCTAATTTGATACAAAATGCCTCTGTATCCCATTTCATGGTTTCTTAATCATGTTCATTGTTTCAACTTGTTTTTGTGAGTTGCTTGACAAATTTTGGTAGATACCAAAAACCTGCGAAAATACTAAGTAATGTATTGCTTTTTAAATGCGATTATATGGCGCTTAGTAATTGCTAGCTCCCCAGGCTTTTGAAGGAATCCTTTAAGGCTCTTGCTGTCTCAATGCTGTGATTGTTTCACGGCGGAGCCCAGCGCTCTTTCTGCTAAGCACCACGGGCTGAGTGACACATTCCTCAGGCAGATTGTCACAGACTGAGGAGGGAGTGACACGAGCGACAGCAGTGTGTAAAAGCTCATCGTCGTATGTCAGCGCTCCTCCTCTGGCTGGGTGCATCCCGACGGTGCCAAACGAGGCCTTCTGCTCCTCTGTGGGTGGGTGTCCCGCACGTAGCACAGGGTGGCATAAAGTGTGTTTTCTTTTCCCCTTTGTAAGGACTGTCTAGGAATCCAGACAAGCCTCTGTGACTTACAGCCATCATTGGTTTGTTTTATTTATTTTTAAGGAATCAAATTTATTTGGAAACGGCCAGACATAATTAGGGAGCAAAAGCCAACTCAGGTTTTCCCAGAAGGTAAACTTTTTGTTAAAGTGCATTCTTTGTGTGTGTCAGTATGAAATTATTTATGTATAATTATTCATAATTTATGTGGTTGCTTTATTGAAAATGACTACGCTTCCCCACTGTTTACTCCACTTGGCCAGCATGCATTTATTTCGCAGTAAATAAAACAGCTGATGTTTCAACCCTGATTCGTTAGACTGGCTCCCACTTTTCAGCACATTCAGTCATGCACCCCTCCCCCTTTCTGTTGGCGTGGCTTTCCCTGATTGGCTTGTTCACCAAGCACATTGACCAATCAGATATCTGTTGCTATATTCTGCTGCAGAGCTTGAATTATAGAAACCGCAGGCTTTTGGAGGTGATTGAAAGAGCATTGGTGTCACCGTTTATAATCATTTATGTTTGCCATTGGGGGACATTTCTCATAGGTCGTGTACCACATTTTTTTTCTCCATCCCCCATTAAGTTTTCCTGGACTGAAAAACTTGACTTTTAAAACATTTTTGGTACTTTGAGTATAATCCTTAGAATTCAGAAGTATATAACAAATAGAACTGATTCATTTTAGATGCATACAAGAATGCAAAATTCCCATAGTATGTTACTGAATATCCCTGTTTGATACTACGATGTTTGAAATTGTATACTTTGAGTATACAATTATTGAGTACTCTATATTTGAGTATAGTTGCATGTATATCATACAATCAAAAAAAGTAATGGTTGGGGTAATTTTTTGGAAATTTTTAAATTTTCGAATACATTCATGAAAGGAGCTCAGATTTACTTCACTTTGTATTTCGTATTTACTTGCGCGGTGCCTTTTCTGACTGGCTCACCTTTTTGTTCCTTTTTTTTTTAGGGAAACCTGTTTGATTTCTTGAGGTTGACTGGTTGGAGGGGATCCAGGGTGTTCTACTTTGGGGACCATCTTTACAGTGACCTGGCAGTAAGTGCATTTCCCGCTCTGTCCGCCTGTTTTACTATGACTCGTATGCACACGTGTCCATGTGTCGAGCAATTAATCCATTTGCAGAATCCCCCCAGATC
>JAODUD010000107.1:12410605-12423881 GCA_026784285.1 Stomatorhinus walkeri
TGTCTCTTTTGGGGAAAATATCATCCAGACCATTTTATGGGATCCCTGGAAACTCCAGGTTATTTCCTGTGTCCCATAAAACACTTTCACTTTGCATTATTAGCAAGGCTAATATTGTTCTCAGCTGTCCAGGTCCCTCTGTATTGGTCTGGCAGTATCTTAAAACAAACATTGAAGTTTAAAAATAGATTTGGTAGATGCCCTGTGCACCTCATCTGGGCTGCGGTGTTCGAAATGTTCCGCCTTGTTTCTAAGCCGCATTGATCTCTCTGTTTGCCCAAGTTATTTGAGGTCACAGTGAAAACACTCTCTGAGCTAAATTTTGTTGCAATATCCCTTAAAAGTATTCTCCTAATTTTCTTAGGAAACGGTGCCATGTATTTTATTTAATAAAAAAAAAAATGTACTTGATCACAGAAATGGAACTAAATTGAGAAATTCTTAACCCCTGGGGAAACTGATAATGTCAAAAGTGGACTGATGGAAGGAGAATATTACTAAAATTATGCTTATCAAGGCTACCAAAGGAGCCGTGTCTGGAAAGCAGTAATTATTATTATTATTATTATTATTATTATTATTATTATTATTATGAAGAGCGGTTAAATTGATTGTAAGAATAAAACTAGGTTCTTTACAAAATACTGTGTTGGGAATGTGCGGTCCAGTTCTGCTTGCCAAAGTAAATATTCAGCATCCAAAGTACAACTGGATAAAAGGGGATTCAAAAGTCAATCAGAACTAAATTTCATATAAATTGCACATTGTCTACCTAAATAATCATCATTTTCCAAACTTATTAAAGCCACTGCATCACCTTTTCAGGCACCAGTAGGAAAGATAGAAAGTGAGGAATTTGGGTGGAATTGCAGAATTGATTTGTCTAGTGAGTTGTAGGGTTGGATGTTACAGGTACCTGTGTGTGACAATGACACTCGGCCCTGGGTCATCATGCTGCCACCATAATCAGCAGCTCTCCGGTTCAGCAGAGTGTCACAGCGGCCCGTAACCGCAGTCGCTTTAACTGGCTGATACCGAGTTAACGTCTTAATTTCTCTCCCCTGTGCAGGACCTGATGCTTCGACATGGCTGGCGGACTGGGGCCATTGTCCCTGAGCTGGAGATGGAGACGAAGGTGGTGAACACGGAGCAGTATGCGCAGAGTCTGACCTGGCTGCAGGCGCTTACGGGGCTGCTGGAACGCATGCAGGTGCTTCGCCGCCATCACTTAGTAATCGTGTTGGTCGCCTGTTAGCCTACAGGCCGTAAGCCTAAGTCTGTTGGTCTTTCAGTAATTTAGTTGATTCGAGAGCAGTTTCAGAAACCTAATGCCTCTTCTGCTTCACCTCTGCCTGCTCTCAGCTGCATCGTGATCCTGAGTCCCAGAAGGTTCTCCAGGACTGGCTGAAGGAGAGGGAGGAGCTGCGGTGAGTTAAAGCTTCCGTCTTCATGCACCTCTTTCTGACTTCGGTCACGAAGGTGGGGGGGGGAAGAAAAAAAACCCGTCGACTCCTCTCTTCACAGGGCCGTGACCAAGAACCTGTTCAACCCTCAGTTCGGCAGCATCTTCCGCACCTGCCACAACCCCACCTACTTCTCGCGCCGCCTGTGCCGCTTCTCTGACCTCTACATGGCGTCCATCAGCTGCCTGCTGAACTACGACCTGTCCTACACCTTCTACCCTCGCCGCACACCTTTACAGCACGAAGCTCCACTGTGGATGGACCAGCTGTGCACTGGCTGCATGAAGACGCCCTTCCTGGAGGAGATGGCCCACATCCGCTGAGAGACACGTACTGGACACACTGTGTATTTATATATTTAATATATATGCATACACACACACTGTTAGCAACACTTACAAACTGAAACATAGGTCAATGCTGCTCTTTACCTGTGATGGTGCTATTGTACTTTGCAAGCAAGTCACAGGTTAGACAAGGTTTCCATTAATGGTTCCTTTACTGGTAATACCTAAAAACAAAAGGTCTCACTTCAGCGTTTGTTTTACTTCAAGTACAGTTTACACAGCTTGACTGGAGATCCAGATTATGCATATAATTTGGTGTAATACAGGGTGTGAAACTGGACTTAGGTTTAAGACTCTGGCACTTTTGAACAAAATAAACGATATTTCAGTGTCATTTTTACCTTTTCCTGCCACTTCTCCTGACGCCGAAGTTCGGCTTTTGAAAGCGTATGCCTTGGAAATGTGCCACTGAAGCTGACCGTCAAAGTACGCATGAGTCTCTTGTTAAGCTAAAGGAGGGTTTGTGGGGCTGACAGCTGGGTAATGAGCAAAGATCCAGCCGTAGAATAGTGTTGGAAAGGTATGTAGCAAAGTGCTGTTGGGATAGTCAGGCGATGTAAGCTGGGTTACTGTTGGAGGGAAAAAATATGAGCTGTAATTACCAAGAACTCTGCTTGCAAATGTGAAGTATTGCAATATTTCCTTGTGTTTAGGTGATTTGGAAAAGTGTATCTGAAACATTTTTTGTTTGAATCAAAACCTTGGGTTCACGGTGGTATGTGGTAGGGTGGTAGTAGGGTGGTAGTAGGGTGGTAGGGTGAGCAGCCTGCTTTAATAGCCTTTAGTAATTAACTTGAAATATGGACTTAGCATAACTGCTGGGGGGGGGTGTAACAGCCAAATCCTATAAAAGCGCACAACATGATGCTAGGATTTTTAAAAATACTTAATGTACTATATTCTTTGGATTTCTTGTTTGAGAATTCATAATAAAAGTTTTATACTGAGTCCTGTTTGATCTTATATGGCGTGAAGCAAGTTTCTCCACGGAGCACAAATTGTCTCTGTCTCACACACACACACACACACACGTGTGTCAGGGTTAATACCATCCATCCACCTCTCTGAGGCTTCGCTTCCCTTGTGGTTTGTGGGTTTTGGTGCAGCTGTTTGATTGCTGACAGCCCAGATCGTCACAGGATGCCCTGTAAATAAGCCATAATTTAAAATCGCTCTTTGTTTCTATCCTCTCCCTGCTCTCCAATAAATCATTTATATATTAATGCCCTAATTACGCCACCTCTCAAGTACCATTTTTTTTTTTGTTACAAGTGAGGACCTGCAGCTGGCTGAAATTACTTTAATTCCAATTTCATGTTTTTTTTTGTTTTTTTTTTGCATATTACAGGTAATATCCATCTTCTGGCTGTTTATACTTAGCAGGGTGGCTATCCCAATAATCACAGGGCACAATCACATCTGGGGTGTACACACCCTCACACAAACAATAGGTGCAATTTAGAGATGCCACTTAGCCTAATTACAACTCTTTGAACTGCGGAAGGAAATACAAAAAGTGCAAAACACACACAGAGCAGAGTTGGGACTCCAAATCCCAACTCCTGTGAAGCAACAGTGTCCGTCAGTGTTTAAGGCAACTATAAACGTTTGATTCCCATAGAGGTGTTTGCAGGATACGCTGCTTGGTTTCCCTCTGCTGGAATATTCAGGTACTGCAATTTCAAGCCCTGCAAATATAACTCCTGAGATAGCAATCAGTCTGCGTTTGATGAAGACCAGAGTCTCAGGTTTAATATTATCCTCAAAATTTGTGATAAATCCAAAATAAGAATGTAATATATGAAAATATTTTCTAACAGCCGCATAGGACAATCAGGTATAGAAAATGGATGGTTGGATGGACAGTTAGATATTTATACCCCAAAATATTCCAAATTAAAAGAAATAAGCAAAATATTTGGCATATATGTGGTTTCTTTGATTCTTAAACACCAAATGAAAAGCTTGTGTGTTCTGAAAAGTTGAGCTGCTAAAATTATATGGTAAAAGTTTACTAACTAAAGTACATAAATATGTATACATAGATGAATGTATAAACTTGAATATACAATCATTAGGAAGTGCATGCAGATCTATATAAATGCCACTGATAAACAGAGCATGACACAACCACAGCTGCGTCGTCTTGGAAACATCATGATGAGGATGAGGCGTTCATTATCAATAATTTATACTAATACAATCATTTATATTATTGACGATAATCAAACTGACTAACCACTATTAGCATTTTATGGAATTTATGTTTATTTGGTCTATTTAAATATGACCTTATATTTTGTTTGATATGGATGTTCACATTTGAAATATTCACAGGTTTCTTCACACTATATCAGGGTAATATGCTGTTCTCAAACAAATGCACCAAGACCAAGACCTGTGTGAAGCAATCTATATTCTGCAATCAGTCACTATGATGATAATATTTCATAAATGTGTTGGCCTGTGTTGCCACTGTGAGTTTTACATATAAATCAAAGCAATGAGAAAGGGTTCCTTGGTACTGCAATCTCTCATCCTGAGTCCCAGTGCCTTTGTCTACCCGGGAGATGATCCAGACAGGCAATCAATCTGTGAATTTCCAATCTGCCCATGTGTGCCAGCGCTGTATGGGAGATTCGGGGGGGGGGTTCTCGGCTGCTGCTGCAGTGCAGATGTAACGAGCAGAGGCTGGAGCAATGAGTGGGGTGGGCCGTCGCCGCCACACAATTACAATTCTCATCTCTCTGCCAAGTATTTCAGATCAGAAGCAATTACTGCTCTACGCGGTTGCAGGTCGTTTCCATGCAACTGAAATGAACGAGCTGACAAGTGGGGAAAGGAAAGGCATCGGGGCGAGAGTCTGCCGACTCTCCTGCACGGCACAAAATGGCAGCGGACAGAAAAACAGGCTTAGTGAGTGACCGGTAGTTGGCGGAGTCTGCTAACGACAGCAGATGGCATGCGTGGAGCTCCCTGCTGTTTACCACGTGCTGGAAATCATGTATGTGCTCAGCCCAACTCTGCTGACTCATAACTCAAACACCAGCATTGTTTTCTGATGACAGTAGAGGGTCTCATCTGTATAATGATTAGTCAGCACACTGACTAGAGGTGTAGTAGCCGACGGACTGGTGCAAGAGCAACAATCTGTCTTTCGACGTGGACAAAAACAGAAGAGGAAGTCGCAGGTTGTCCACTCCCCGTCGAACGTCGAGGGATCTGCGGTAGAGAGCATCAGGGGCACCAAATTTCTTGGAGTGCACCTTACAGAAGACCTCACCTGGATTCTCAACACCACAAGCCTGGTCATGAAGGCGCCAGAGTGTCTCGACATGCTGCAGTGGCTGAGCAGAACGAGGCTCCCGCCCCCAGCCTTGCCACATCCTACGGAGGCACTGTATGGAGTGTCCTGAGCAACTGCATCACTGCCTAGTTCGGGACTTTCAAGGCCCTGCACCTGACTGTGCTTTCGGCGCACAGAATCATCAGGACCTCTCTCCCTTGCATAAAGGATATTTCCCCCAAACGCTGCACCAGCACGGCCTCTCCCAGAGGGTGCAGTTCTGCCAGGTTCAGCAACAGCTTCTTCCCAAAGGCTGTCAGGACATTAAATATCCCACTGTACCCATCTTACCTCACACCCATTCCTGAGACCCCCCCTAACTGACATTAGGTACTGCAACATAATCTGATCATTCCATTCCACTGCTTTTATGTTGCTGTCTTTATTGTTTATATAGAATTCTTTTTCATTGTGCCTAGTCCCTGATCTGCATTTTGCACTTTAAGTACAGTCACTAGCAGTTCATATGTTGCACTGTGGTCCTGGTGGAATGCTATTTCCTGGCACTGTATATCTTAAATGTATACATCAAAGCCCACTTAACTTGCCTTGATATAAGTATATACACATAATTTTCTATAACAGGTTATCTAGCCTGGAGCTGATCCATAGAAGCAGAGGGTTCAAGACTGGGGACACTGGGAAGGATATCCGTATATGGATATCAGAGGGTGCACTGCACTATGGGTAATTTAGAGACCACAGCTAACTGCATGGTTTTCTAATGTGCATGGACTCAGAGGCAACCCACAGAAACAGAAAGAGAAGCTGCACAAACAACAATCAAACCCACAGCCCTGCAGCCGCCTAGGTGAGGGGGGGGAACCGTCAGCTTATAAGATGTTAAGATGGCCAGTCATGGAATCTAACCAGTGGGATAACAGCACATGTGACAGGCATGCTGGTCCTTGGTGCTGGGATGTTTGTCACCAGTCTGTGTTTGTACTACTGATCCCTTTGAAATGTAAAACCCCACACAGACACACAGGACGGCCTTTCTCTTCCCAATTTATACCAGTCGCTTTGAGTCTTATGAAAAAAAGACTCTCCAATTAATGTAATAAGACACTTCATCCTCCATTAGTAATAAATGTGTGGCAGTACAACCCCCTTCCTGCAGATTAGCTGAGTCGCTTCTCTTTGTGCGGGGGGGGGGACCTTTATCATGAGATAGAAGGCCTGACAACCCAAACTGATGCCATAAAACTACTAAGCTTTGTAACATCTTAAGGTTCAATTATACAAAATTTTCATTTAGTTATAGGATAATTTATCCTACCATTTGCTGCCCACAATACTATTTTAAGATTAAAAAATAACATATTAAAAATAGTATCGACTTTTTAAAAATATCTGACATTTCTAAAGCAACGACCGTGTCTCGGTTGGGAGCGTGTCTGTCGCCATACAACCTGTTCTGTGTTCAAATATTATCTTACATCGTTGTAAGAGCAAAACAAAGTAACTCAGAAGTTGTAATTCATTTAGTTGTGATATGATGGGCTTTGTCGGTGACACTGCACTGCGCCTCAAAGATTCTGTTTGATTTTACACCCTTACTTGGATCATTTCTGGAATGGATGGGAAAGATGCTTTAATGTCCTTAAAAATACATTTAAAAAAAATACAGCCAGGCTGCCTACTGAAATTGTTTTGGATGCCAGTGACTGTCATCAGGTCATTCATTTAGGAGTAATGGGGTGCCGTAGCAGGATTCTGAGGAAGAAATTGCAGAGCGAGGCTTCACACACTGTTGCCATCAGCTATGAATGACTGTATTCTGGGCAAGACCCCAGACAGTACATTACTTTCACCCATTGTTATTAATCTACACACAAAACAGACAGAATATTAAGGTGAGAGACATTTAGCAAGGTTCCAAGGTTTACTCAGCTCTAGTACTTTATGATAAAAGAGGAAAATGCAGGAGAAATTCAACAGCAAAGCACTTAATCACTGATGTCAAACAATTTTCTATTTTTTTCCATTAAATAAAAACTTAAAAATTTGCAGTTTATGACAAAACATATGAGCCTAAAATTCAATATGCAACTCAAAGGATTTCTTTAAGTCTAACGTAAGTATTTCAAGGTGAAAAATGGCCATTCACCTTCTCAACATAACCGTGTACATGCTTTGAGCCTGATGTTTAGTAGAGGTAGAGCAAGACGTCCCAGTGGAAGCAGCTGAAAGCAATTATCTGTTAATATGCAACATTCCAAAGCCTCAGAGATCATTTACCTGTTTAAATTAATGCTTGCTTTTACAGAGGCATCCATAAAACTGAAGCGCTTCCAGAATCAGATTCTTAATACTGCGAAATAGAATATAAACTGGGACCCTACATTTGTAGTTAGAATAATAGAAAATCTAATTCAGCTACCAAAACCTTATTTTTCGTCTACAACACATGAGTATAAATATATATGAATTAACAGAAAAAGGCATTTAGTATTCTTTGGGATATTTAAACTTTTTGACAGCCATTCCAGTCAAGACGTGACAAAGAGTGTAAAGTAGTTTTGAGTCATAGTGTTTCCGCCAGTGCTTTGAAGATTAACTAGGAACAACGATACAGTACAAATGCTGACGCTTCCTCACATCCAACACAGCCCCAGCACTGGCCACCCGCAAGCTTTCCAGCCCTGATCTAAGTCCAAAGTAACCGGTAATTGGCCTTTAAATATATAAGAGTCTCCAGGTTTTTTGGCAAGAGCCTGCACCTTTCAGGCCTGAGAATCTTCCCTAGATTCTTGAAAATGTTCTCAACTGGGGTGGTGGTAGCTGGTACTGTGAACACCTTCTTAGCCACCTGGGATAGCTGGGGAAAGTCAGTAGCCTTCCGCTTCCAATAGTGCAGCGAGTCCTCTTCAGTGGGCTCCTCAAGGAGATACGTCGCCAACTCCTGCTCGATGCTCTTGGCCTGGGAGGCGGGACGCTGCTTGATGAAGGAGAAGAGCTTGCTGCGCTTGGATGGCGGTGGTGTGGGCTCTTGGCTGGGTTCCTGGGGACTCCTCACCTGGATGTGCTTGGCCACTTCCTTCAGCAACACCTGCCTGTGCCTCTCGGTGTCACTGCTCCAGGTCAGCTTGAACTGGGGGTCCAGGGCCGTGGCCGTCACATAGAGAGGGTCCTCCAGGATGCTCGACAGTCTGCGGTCCAGAGACTGGGCCAGGCCCACCAGAATGCCGGTGCACTGGCGGGTCGCCGTCTCGGAGAGGTGCTTGCGTAGGCCCAGCACACATGGTACAGCCAGGCTAATAGATACATGCTTGTCTCCTTGCACCATATCCGTGGCCTCTTCAAACGGTTCAAGGACCTCCACCAGCTCCCTCAACACGGCCTTCTCAAAGCTAGTGAGCGTGAGGTCATGCCGATCGACCACGTCCTCTAGAAATTCGGCCGACTCCAGCAAGCGTCGTACCGTCTTCAGCTGGCAATTCCAGCCCCTCTCTCTGTTGAGAGCGTCCCTAATGACTGGGTCATCTGTCCCATAAGCCTGGCCAAGTTTCTCAGGTGCCACGGTGGCCGTGACATAGTTGTAGAGGCATGCTGCTTTGGTGAGGGCTATGGAGAGCTGTGGGGAGGTACGCAGCCCTTCACGTACACAGAGTCCTAAGGAACGGGCAAAACAGTCAATGCGATGAGCGCCGAAACACAGGTCCAGAGAGCTATCCACCACGCCTGCCCTTCCGGCCTCGCTAGCTTCTCCGACCATGACATCCTCATCGCTGCTCTCTTCCTCTTCCTCATCTTGCTCTCCGCCATGCAAACAAAAGCCAGGCAGGCGGAACATGGCGCGGCTCTCGGAGGGGGAGGCATCGGCCACGACCCGGAAGACTTTCCCCATGACGCCATGGGCGTGGGAGATCTCATCGCACTCCGACAGAACCTGCTGGGCCGTATGGTTCCCGACGAGAGGTATGCATGCGAGGAGGGCGGACTGGATCTGCCAATCGGCGGTGATAAAGTGGCAGGTCACTCCCAGGTAGCTGCCCAGACTGCTGGCCACGCCCCCCTTCCACAGGTCCAGTGTGATGCTACACGATTCAGCTGCAATCAGAGATTGCTTAGTGGCTAACTGGACCTGATAGGAATATCCCGGGAGGAGCTGCTTCTGGATGTAGAGGCAAGTCTCCGGGGTGTACCTGGGCTCCAGCAACAGCAGCAGCTCCCTAAAGCCCTCGTTTTCAACGATCTGCACCGCCTGCAGATCCCGGATGATCATTTTGGCAATGGCCTCGGTGATAAGCAGCTGACGGGGATCGTTCCGGTCAAACTTAGCCACGACGCCCCCGACGTGAGACGACCGAGCGGCTTCAGAGCGGCCCCCTCCGTGCAGCTGCTGGACCGTCCCTGAAGCACAGGCCTCTCTCTTCACATCCTTCTTCTTCACAAACTCATCATACATGGCCTGATGTTTGCGCTACAGCATGAGAAAATAAGTGGAAGTATATCAATTGATAGTAGGTTTAAGAATATAATAATGTTTCCAAACACATTTGTTACAGATCTACATGAAACTTCCTTACTTGTGGTCATGGGGGGTCATGCCATCAAAGCAAAGGTTAAAATTACAAAAAGGCTGCAAGCAGACACTGTCCATTTAAAGGGGGAGATATTTCCAAACTGATTAGAAACTGTCTTACGCTCAGTATTACACCAGTAACTTGAGTAAGGCTCATTTGCTAATGGAATACATTTGTACAGTTTCAGCTATTTAAATCCTGTATCTTAATTGCACAGAAACGCAACGATAACAGTCTTTTCTATAACATAATGTTAAACCATTCTGAAGCGCAGTGTCAATCCTTGTCGGAATAAATGCACGAAATGCTGAACGTTGCGTCTGTCTAGCTAAGTAGTTAGCATGTCGGCAGCAGATTCGTAGATATCTATGCCAAGAAAGATGCAAAAAATGACGCGTGTCAAGCGGCACTCTGGGCGAGGATCCCTTGCAGCTGCAGTAATGTATCTGTGTGATCATGCAATGTTGCACCTCCAGCCTCCCCGGCCCTTACCTTCAGATGCGTAACGAAGTTGGACGTTACTGACCGTTTCGCCTGAATCCTGGTTCCACAAGCCTTGCAATTCGATTCAATCTTTCCATTTTCCCCCTCAAAGACAATGTTAAAGTAATCCAGAATAGATACTCTCGAATTTGAAGCCATTGACAGAGTTTTCAACCTGCACTCGGAAGTAAAAAGAACTTTCTGTCGACTAAAAAATGATGCGACCCCAGATTCCTTTCTTTATCGTCCCCTATGGACATTAAATAGATATGGCTGGCTAACTAGCTAGCTAACAAGCAAGCAAGGCAATTAATGCTGTATGGATGTGCTTTCGCGCGACAAGAAGAGCGAAAGAAAGCATGAATCATTGCTTAAAAATAAATCTTCCTTTTGCATAATAACGCATTCATATACAGCTTCATATGCTAACAGTGGCCGGCTAAGTAGCTATCTGAAAGGTACCACAAAAGCCAAATGCCCTCTTTTTAATCCAGCCTTTCCACATCTGCAGCTAATCGCGCACAGCAGTTATTGCAAACATTGTAGACGCTGTCAAAGGCATTGAAGCCACTGGATTCAGTCTCCTCTGCTAAAGAGATATAGCTTCCAGTGTCGGCGAGGCTGGCAAATCTGCAGCGACAGGGATTACTCTTCTCCCATAATCAGAGATCGCCTGCTATTGTCGAGATAGAGCACTCCCCCTTGTTTCCAAGTTCAGATGTGCAAGGGACGGTAGGTATGCGCTCTATGATGATATTTCTTTCACGCCAGGATGTAAGGACCGCTTAAGTTAATCTACGAGTTGTCTACGAGTACAAGGAAAGCACGGTTATTTGTGTACTGTGAATATTTAAAATAATGTGTATATATTTGATCTGCACACCCCCACACACACAAACAACACGCACGCACATGTTTGTATTCATATCTTTATGGGGACCGTCCATTCGTTTCTAGGGGAAGAACGAACCATAATCCGCACAATGACGACCTCAACCCCCACCCAGCCCTCACCTTAACCATAAGTAAACAAACAAAAATACCAGACATTGGGGTTTTTTTAGTTTTGTTATAGCATATGGTTCCCACAATGAAATATGCACATGACCCCCACCACACACACTCATACATTCGGATCAAATGGAGCAGTATTTTTTTTTTTACTTTGGTGATGCTTGGTATTATATTTGATTGCTCATTCTTAGTTGTAGTATATTTTTATGGTATGCTTACATTTTGTTTTTCACTTTATTACATTAAGTGTTCCTATACGATGATTATACTTTCCCCAATTCCCAAAGGATGCGGCTTTTTTTTCAGAAGACATTTTTCTATAAAGGGTCTCATGGTGTACACTCTGCTCTCAAATTGCATTTTCTATGGCACCTCGCAATGCACAGAGACAACAATTAAATTAAGAGTGATCTAACTGGCGACATATCACCACAACCCTTGTTTGATACGCGGTTATTGAAATCAGATCATCCACTCAAAAGGTGAAAGCGGCTTGTTCTTTTCTGTAATCGTACTTTTTCTATGTACATCTTCTAAGTGCAGTAGTTCTTGCTGCATAGGAAATTCAAGTAAAATCGTGATTTTAGCATTACGCATGTTTTATATTGCATTTTAAAGCCATCCATTCATCCGTTCGCCCCATCCATCCATCCATCCATCCAGTTTATACCAACGAAGACCGGGTGCCGGGAGGAGACCCGCGTGAAACAGGCACTTACAAGTTATCCATAACTAGTTATTTACAATACTGTTTTCACTGCTTTATGAGAACATTTCCAAGTAACCTGAACAGTTCAAATGCGTTTACCACAGAATAAGAAAGTTTATAAAACTGTATAGGGATTAAATTGTGTATACAATCTAATTATCTATAGATAGATCGTCGGGCTACAAATATTTTGACCTGAAACATATATTTAGCTTTTGAACAAAATTTACGAATAGCCTTCGTTATCTCTGTTGGACTGCACTGTGGCAGCGTAGGCTTCACCTTACTCTATATATAATTTATTAATTTTTATCTACGTTTCAGAAACGGATACCTGGCAACGTCATGACATCATCACTGTTCTGTCAAATTCGCATTACACCAAGGATCGTAAAGTTTTAAGGAAAATAGACTGTTCGTTTATCGTATTTCAGTATTTATTTGCTTTGCATGTATAGTACCGCATCATGCACTAATGCTTATCAACATAAAATTTTCATGCTTGCAAAAATAACAACACAAGCAATACTGATATATGCTTCTTGCTAGTGGGGGCGTCGTGTCCCTGGTAGCTCGCCGTGATCGTATAGTGGTTAGTACTCTGCGTTGTGGCCGCAGCAACCCCGGTTCGAATCCGGGTCACGGCAGGATGTTCATCCTTCCACGGCAAAGGGAACTACCTTTTATTAACTTTACATGTGTAAGATAAACAGTGATCGTTAGAAATTACGTTTTCATCTGGTTTCCAAGAATGCCCGTAGTGTAACGTGACTGACATGTATCGACACGTTTTCGCAGAGGAGAGACAACAATTAGTCGTTCGTTTTAATCGTTCTTATTCGTAAGTTATACTAAAGAATACGAATCTTTGTGCCTATAACTTGAATATATGTAACGACTGTGAAATTGCATGTTAAGTTATATACACGCAACACGTTGGATATTTTTAGGCACCAACAAAATACGGTTGGTGAAAAAAGATTATTTTGACAGAACACACACGCTTATCTTTCCAGTACATAGTGAACATAACAAGAATCCTGGACATTTTATTTCACAAATATTTTTTGACAGCGAAGGAAATGAAAAGCTCTTCAGAACGGCTGTGTGGTGTCCGTGCTTACTGTTGAGACACTGTAGGCCTGTATAATAGATACAAATGTCTACTGCTGTGTCACGAATCAAAGATTTTCCTACGCTATGTATAGAGAAGTGGTCAGTCATTTTTGTAGTAAATTAAAGAGAATTAATAGCTTTTGGATACCTGCATGTATGAGGTAATGCTAGCTCGCCGTGATAGTCTAGTGGTTAGTACTCAGAGCTGAGTATCTGTGGTAAATCACAAAGTAGGCTTTACATGACAATTCCTCTCTGCTATGATATTT
>JAODUD010000107.1:12428171-12438842 GCA_026784285.1 Stomatorhinus walkeri
ATGAGTATTATTGTGGCTTTCCATACCATGAGTGTTGCATATGAGTATTATTGTGGCTTTCCATACCATGTGTGTTATGTATGAGTATTATTGTGGCTTTCCATACCTCGTGTGTTACGTATGAGTATTATTGTGGCTTTCCATACCATGAGTGTTGCATATGAGTATTATTGTGGCTTTCCATACCATGTGTGTTACGTATGAGTATTATTGTGGCTTTCCATACCAAGAGTGTTACGTATGAGTATTATTGTGGCTTTCCATACCATGAGTGTTACGTATGAGTATTATTGTGGCTTTCCATACCTCGAGTGTTACGTATGAGTATTATTGTGGCTTTCCATGCCGTGCGACGTAATTTTTTTTTCTGTTCACTAGGCCCCCTGCTGGAAGACTGGGACATAATTAGTCCGAAGGACGTGATTGGCTCCGATTTGTTGCCTGCAGAGAGGAGGTCTCTTGCTGCCGCAGCTCTCCCCTTCACCCAGTCACTGCTGTCGCAGGTGAGCTGCTTCTTCCCAGCCCCGTGTGTCTTGCCAGCCACTTGCTGTGGTTAACAAGGCCGTGTTGGTTTCCTCAGGTTGGCCGCACGCTGTCCCGCGTGCAGCAGGCCCTAAGCTGGTCCTACGGAGAGGAGGTGAAGCCCTTCAAGCCTCCTTTGAGCGACGCAGAGTTCCACAGCTACCTCAACGGACAGGGCCAGCTGTCCCGGCCAGAGGAGCTCAGGCTGCGCATCTACCATGGTGGGGTGGAGCCCTCACTCCGCAAGGTCAGTGCCGCGCCCCGCCAGCGGCTCAGTGTGACGGGGGCACCGCTGACCCTCTCGTATGCCCTAACCAGGTAGTGTGGCGGTACCTCCTCAATGTTTACCCCGACGGCTTGACGGGCCAGGAGAGGATGGACTACATGAAGAGGAAGACGAGGGAGTATGACCGGCTGAAGGGGGAGTGGCCAGCGCGGGTGAGCCCAGAGGACCTGGAGTTCATCCGGGGCAATGTGCTGAAGGACGTTCTGCGGACGGACCGCGCCCATCCCTACTACGCCGGCTCAGAAGACAGCCCGCACCTGGTGGCCCTCACAGACCTGCTCACCACCTACGCCATCACTCACCCACAGGTACACCTGTGTATTGACCTATCACCCCGAAAGCCCAGCACCGACTGCTGGAGTGCAACGGCAGAGGTCGGCTGATTAGACCGATCGCCGTGCAATGTGTAATGAAAAGCATGGGGTGTTTCTCAATGTGTACTTGACTGTACTCGTATTCTCTCGTACCCGTTTTATGTCAGCTTCCATTGCCAAAGACCAGTTCCAGTACTAAGAATGGAAAAATCCAGTAAAAATCTCCAGATGATATTTGTGCCCCTTTGCAAATATCAAGGGTGCATCAGTCGCATCCCCGCCAAGCAAGACCAATCCCATGATACTTGCTCCCCAAGTTTGTTCCTGGAAGTTATCAAGACCACTTTTGCCAAGACCACAAGCATTTTTGGTATTGAGAAACACCCCCTGTGTTTTTGAGGTAACTGGCACTACTGACCGCTCTACTTTGGTTGCGATCTTGGCTTGCCAGGACTGTAAGTTTGAATGTATTGTGCAAGTATGTCATTATTTGTGAAAATCTACAATGAGCTTTATTGTAATACATACACTTGCATCAGTTTTTAGGTGGTAGTAGTTTCCTTAATGGCAGTTAATAGTAATCGTTAGTAATTCGGCGGTTCATTAATTATTCCAAGTGTTTGTGGTGCTCGCGTTTATTTTACCCAGATAAAACATGGAGATTGCGTGATTAACCTAGGAAAGCGTGCTGCAGGACGTGCTCTGAGTCTCGTTTCACTGTCAAACAGCTTCCGTGTGGATGTTAATCGGCTGAAAGTGTCTTCTAGTCTGATGTCATTGTGTGCTGTGTTCAGAGAGGGGAAAAGTAGACCCATTAGCTGCTGCTTTGGCGGTAAATCACATTGTCCTGGGCATTGCCAAGATGACAGTCTGGTATTTTTATTGCATGTTTTTTATGCAGTTATGCCAGAAATACAATTTAATGCCATGCCGTTTGTATATACGAGACGTCTTGTATAATGCTGAAGAAAAATAATCATATAAATAGCTGAATTATGTCTGAGCCATCACGCGATGGATATCTGATGGTATCTCTGTCCGGATTGATAGCGATTACTTGCCATCCTGGTCATTTCTGTGCAATGACACACGTCCCCACTTTCTTAACTTGAAGGCATCATGTAAATAGCTGCCAATGCAGAGCAAACAGTGCATGCTAATATATTACAGAGTTCGTGGGCAACAGAGGAATGAAGAAGTAATGAAGGTCAAAGGTACAGAAAGGTACTCAGTCATTGATTTGACTTGGGTTCGCGTCAAGACTCTTTGATCTGTTTGCTTGGTGAATTTACCTGAACAAGCAAGAAGATATTTGTTTGCTGAGTACCTTCAGTGTGAATGGTGTAAACATGCGGTTTTGCTGTATTTTCTGCCTTTTAGTCCTTTAAAACCTTTTAACGTTCCAGTGTTCTTCCGCTGACTTGCTTTCCCTGTTCTCAGGTGTCCTACTGCCAGGGCATGAGTGACATCGCCTCCCCAATCTTGGCAGTCATGGACAACGAGGCTCACGCCTTCATCTGTTTCTGCGGAATCATGAAGCGCCTGGAGGGGAACTTCCACCCGGACGGCCGCCTCATGTCCATCAAGTTCCAGCACCTCAAGCTGCTCCTGCAGTATTCGGACCCCGAGTTCTATGCCTACTTGGTGTCCCGAGGCGCCGACGACCTGTTCTTCTGCTACCGCTGGCTCCTGCTGGAGCTGAAGCGTGAGTTTGCCTTCGAGGATGCCCTGAGGATGCTGGAGGTCACCTGGAGCTCTCTGCCCCCCGATCCTCCCGAGACGGAGGTGGAGCTGGTGGGGCCACCTCTGGAGACGGATGCCTTCCACGCCGACGGGGGCAGGGGAGCTCCAGAGCAGGAGGGGGGTGGAGGTGACCAGGCCAGGGAGCAGAAGGAGCAACAGCGCAGACGCCACATGCTGAGGCCCTCGCGGGAAGAGGCGGATGGCGGCGGGCGGCTGGGCTCTGGCGATGACGAGGGCGGCCCCAGGAGGGAGGCGGAAGGGGAAAACGGGCCGGATGAGGTAGCCGGGGAAACTGAGAGCAGAGCGGTACCTCCTTTTGAGAAGCAGCTTAGCTTCGGTGAGTTTAAGTACTACAGCGCCCGGCACGAGGACAGCTTCGAGCTGGAGGACGACGTGCCGGCGCCCGGGCCGTGGCGGGACTCTCACTCGTCCTCAGCTCCCGCCTCTCGGCAGCCCACGGAGGAGAGCGAGGACGACTCCGCGGAGAGGGAGCCTCTTATCAGGTGCGACGATAAACTCTCGTCCTCCGAGACCGAGGGGAGAAGCTCCCCGAATGGCCAAACCGCCTCCCCAGTCTCCCCAGTCTCTCCAGTTTCCCCATGTTTGCCAAACTGGAGGGACAGTCCTTCCCCCTTTCCAGCCACTTCCCCTTTGGTGTCCGGCTGGAGGCTGGCTTCGCCAGCGACGCCCACGTCAAAACACGCCCCCTCCTCTTTATCAAATGGTGCCATGTCGTCCCCGGAACGGTCTGCTGGACGCTGCACTGCTTCGTTAACTACGTCAGACGCAGCGGCCGGAGCCTCGCCCCTGACCCCCTCGGGGAGACCCTCCGCATCCCTCTTGTGTACCCCAAACCGGTCACTGCTGTCCTCCCCCATCCTGTCCTTCGGCAGGGCCCCCTCCCCGCCCAGCTCCACAGCCCACCAGCCGTTCTCTAATGGCACGATTCCCTCTACGTGCACAAAAGTGGCCGCCACGCCTCCAAGCGCCCCCCTGGCCACCCGGCCCGAGGACGCCCCCGTCAAGCCGGCCTCTCTGCCCCCGCCGCAGGAGTTTGGCAAGGGGAACCCCTTCATGCTCTTCATGTGCCTGTCCATCCTGCTGGAGCACCGAGATCACATAGTGAAGAACGGCCTGGACTACAACGAGCTGGCCATGCACTTCGACCGCCTGGTGCGGCGCCACCATCTGGGCCGCATCCTGCAGCGCGCCAAGGCCCTCTTCGCCGACTACCTGCAGAGCGAGGTGTGGGACTCTGAGGAGGGCGATGAGGTCAATTCAGACTCGCCCACCGTAGGGTCTGCTGCCAGCTACGTGCCTGCTGGCAGGTCTTGCTCGCCCTCTCTGCAGTCCCGGGCGACCTCGCCCAATTCCATGTACAACCTCTCTGCCACCATTGCTTCACCGTCTTCCCCCATCCATCAGTCTCTCTCATCTTCCTGACCCCCCCCCCCCACCTTCCCATTTACGTCCGTACACACAGTTACACCCACTGCAGCCTGGCCTTTTAATGCCTCCTTTTGGATCTGCCAATTGGCACACCAATCCTACGTAGGGTGTGAAAATATAATGATTTTAATTGGTTGACTTCTCATCCTCAGCCTAGCCAGTGAATTTGATTAGTATCCTCATACTCTTCCTAAGACAAAACAGCTGAAACCTGTGAGGTTGCCTTCCATCTTTTCTCTAAACTGGCTCGGCTGTTTAGAAATCCCAGGATCCTTTTCCCCTTCCTCAGAATAAAGTCTTTGGAATGTCTCTGTGGATGGATTTTTAGGTGGTGGTGTTAATGATGCGTTACGTTTGTGGCTTGACCAAAGGTCCCTGTTTTCTGGGATATTTAGATTGTTTGCACCTCCTCTTCCCTCTTTCAACATCGATCTTTATTACCCTGGATTTCACCCAAGGCTCCCTGTTACTCAGTAGTCACACCAGAAAAGCCAGGACAGACAAGGATCCGTTTTTAAAATGGCTAATGTAGCGGACTCAAAAACAGATGTTCCTTTCTTAAGCAATATGTGCAATATTTGAAAGGCCAGTTGTTTGTGGATTTATGAGTATATCTGATGGTGAACTCGCACATGGAAGCACTCTTCAACACTCACCCGGCATGGGTATTTTATTTTATTTATTTATTTTTTGCATGGCATTTGTGTAGAAACCTTTCTTGCTCCAATTAAGACAATCGTCAGTCCTGGTGATCAAAGAGGATTGTCTTAAGCACTTTGGCTTTAAGTAAAGACATCTGAAATGTTCACAGAAGTTATTTATCTGGTATAATAAACTTTTGGATTGGTTTTTACAAATGTACAGTGTTATTTCCAGAGATAAATATGGTTTGTTCTATACAGTTTCTCTGGGAACTCAAAGTAATTTGTTTAAAAATTAAATAAATACTGAATATTGGAACATTTAGTGCAGTATGGTTTGTTTGAACTTCTCTGTAGAGTTTGATACCTAACAACAACATTCTTTAAATACAGAATGTGTGTAAGTTTTTTTTTTTTTTTTTTTTTTTTTTTATATATAAATTAAATTTTTTATTTTTAATGATTCTGGGGGCTGTTATGCCACGTTAGTGGTCAGATTTGACAGAATGACCTTAGGAAACAAACTAAACAAACAGCTGCTCGTGTTCCTTCATGGGCTGTTTCCTGTGAGGGACGTGGAGCCCATAGTGTAGGTCCTACAAATTCCTCCTTGCCCTGTGCTTAGTTTTCAAATTCAGACATATTTTAAACATTGACCTGCTGTAAAGGAAAAACAGGTCTATGTAAAAGTAAAGATTTATGTATTATACGTAGTAATATGCACTTATGTATATCGACTGAAATGTCTTAAAATCATGGAATTGTTAAATATATTTTTATATTGCTGACGTTTCACAGGACTATGAAAAGGGTGATGTGTAGCTGTGTATGTATTTCTGATTAAAGGCATGTGCAAATTAAATTTGTCAAATTTGACCACTCATCGAGAGGAGGAAGCTTCCAGATCCAGATTGAGAGACCCAGTGTGGAATTTTGTATCTAAATGAGGATGGAAAAAACTAAAGAAAACAAAAGAATCCAGATGTAACGAACCGCAGCTTTTCTCACACACCTTTTCACATATGTCAGAAGGGATTTCATGGAGATCCAAAGGTGCTTGTTTTAATTGATTTGGGGCATGTCATCACTGTGCCACGAGCCTGCCCAGCCGTTATGTTCTCAGCGTGTGTAACTGGCCTCTTGCCAGTTCCTCCCGACGGTGCTGTTGATCCCCATGACCCTGCGGCCTCCGTCTGAGATACAGCCTTCCTCATTTTTGCGTTGCCGTTGGGCAGCAGCCCCCGAGCCTTTTGCTGCGTCGGTCAGCTTTGTGAAGACCAAGCATCACCCTCCTTAGCCGACGGCACGTTTTCTTCACTGTCACTTTATAAAAGTAAATGTGCTGTCCAGTGTTTTGTCTGCATATTTGTATTGTTTTAAGCCTTGGAGGGTTTCGCTGTGTAATCCCTTATACGCCTTTAGCATAAGGATACGAGGTCTTCCATCGAGTTTTTTTTCCTTAGTATTTTAGCTTACCTTTGCTTTCCCAGTATCACACTTCCTAGTAATTGCGCGAATGAGGTCCTGCTCTCTGCCCTGGATTTTATTTTTTCTTCCTTACTTACTGAGAGGGACCCAGAGTTCAGAGCCACTCTGCCTTGCCCTGTCTGTGGTGTTTCTGTCTCTCTGTATATATGTCAGGCTGAAGTGAGAATTATGATGATTGGCAGAGGTTGCAGTTCTAAAGTGTCTTTCTGGGTCGGTATCATTTTGTTGCATAACTAGGATTGAACTGGAATTCTTCACATTCCTTTGGCAGTACTATCACTTTCTTTTCCTTTGCATTTTCCATTCCAGGTGTTCAGTGAGGTTCAAATCTGTAATTTCAACAAGGACCAAAAAGGAAATTCATGCTTGGTGACGGGAGGCACCACAAGCCTTGCGTAGGTGTAGATGTGCTATTAAAACAGAGATTATTTACTTTGGTTTCTTTTTCTATGATGGTGTTACAATTATCAACATTTACAAAACGGTTGCTTTACCGAGTGCAAGCAATGAACATATTTGTACAATAAACACACTTAATGAAATAAACTCAATTTATTGACTTCCTTTGCTTGTTTAAATTAAAACTGCATAGCAATTTTATTTTGGTGATTTGAAATTAATCCTGTTTTGGTGATTTGCAGGGTAAGCATATATTTCATTTAAACAAGATTATATAACTGGTAACATAGGAAAGGCAAGTTAATCTGAACAGTTACCTAAGAGCATAATATGCTCCATTATACATTATCAAAGTAAAATTATGAACAGGTTGTTGCGCTTTTGTCTTTTTTGTGCTTGGGTCATTAAGGTAACTCACCAGCTGTAACATTACATGCCTATTAACATTTAACAATCAAGTCAGTAGTATTTCAACGTACAGCTATTGAGTTAGTAATGTTACACGTTTATTAATACTTAGCTATTCGGCCAGTATTGTTACATGTCCATTAACATGTAGCATTTAGCTATTGTGTCAGTAATGTTGCACATCTTTTAACATTTACCTATTGACAATGAGCCAGTAATATTTCACATCCATTAACCTTTAGCTATTGAGTTAATATTGTTACACATCCATTAACATTTAACATTTGGGTAGCCGGTGCTAAAACCAGACGGCGTGATTTTGAAGCTGATATAAAGGCAAAAGGCAGCAATTCTGAGGAGGATTCTTGAACTCTACTTAATACCCATTAAGCTTTGTCCCATATAGGTGAAGAAATCCTTATATTTAGCAGCTAGTGGACACTTGCATGTGTTTTAAATGATCAGCGCCAAAACCCTGGATTTCAAATTCTAGAACGTTTAATCCACAAAGGAATAGCACAGTAGGGGCAGCAGATCTCCACACTGACCTACACATAGCTGATTTGGTATTAGCGCTGTCAATTGAATATGCATTTTTTTTACATCTAATAATAACATGAAAAAACATAATTCTACATGCTTGACACAACTACATCGATGAGGTCAAAATTCTGCAGTGGACACTTTTACTTTTTATTTCAGTATTGCTGAGGTGGAAGGACATGGATCAAAGAGTAAATTAGAAAAAATAATAGCATTTTACGGTTCCAGCTGGAAACCGCTTGAAGTTCCTACCGCACCCCCCTTACCTGTCCTTGACCACTCCCCCTGTGCACACTGTCATAAGCTGTCCCTCCCTCTTCCCCGGAGCAGTGTCTTCATTGAGAGGTATGAAGGGAAGCTAGCGCAACATTCTTTGGCATAGCAACGCCTGTGACTTCATGCTCCGGACAGGTATGGGCTTAACATGGAGTATCTCTGTTGTATTTCTCCAGTGGCTTTTGTTTAAAGACAAAACAGCTGAAACCTGTGAGGATGCCTTCGGTCTGTCTCATTTCGGGTAGTGAAACTTGGTTGAGTGCGTCTCTGCGCAAGTTCTCCGGGATTAGGAAGGGGAACGTAGACAAGCCAGGCATATTGCTAAAAGTAATGTTTGTTTTTAATTGAAATTATTTTATACAACTAACTTGCTTGTACAGCTAACTGTCAGTTAATTAATTAAATTATTAATTACTTTGACAATCTGTCTAAAGCTGCTGTTACTGTATGTTTGAATGCCACATGAATATGTAGCATTTCGTTATGATTATTCTTTGTGGTGTGTTATGTTGTCAGAATAAAATTGCAGTTTCAGGAGTCACTCTAACCTTGAAAATGTTTTCTGGGATCAGCAGAGTCAAAGCAGCATGTCTTGTCAGGTGCTGTGATCATTCTTTTAAAGGAAATGAATGTTGCCATTGTCGCTGAACTATCAATGATCTATCCGTGATCTATTCGTGATCTATCAGTGATCTCGTACCTTAAATGTTCACTTATCCTCAAATTATTGTCTAATTAATGTCTAATTATAGGTCTAATTCAACAAATGCGTCACCGTTTTTTATTTTAATAATATCGGCATGTGAGTCATACATATTTCCCAGAGCTCAGAAATATTTTTGTTTATTTTTTTTTATTTCCCTTCGAAACGTAGCACCTTTTCTACACCTCAGGTGGCTGGAAGTTTGGTGCAATGTGGCCTGAAAACTGACTAGTGATATGCCTGGATTTCACCTTCCAAGACAAAGGAGAAATTCTCTGAAAAATTCCCTAAAACACTTTGCACACTTCAGGGTACATTTTAGCACATCTCAGGTTTACTTTAGGCTATTTTTGTGGAAGCACATTATGAGTGTGAGAATAGTATGTAGTTTCAGTCATTGTTGTTGTAAGTTCTGAGTGATGAAATTCCTACACCCTTTTCAATAACAAAACAATGTTGTTGTTTTTTTGAAAGCAGGTGAAAAATCCCTTTTTCCCCAAGTAAATGAGAAAATCCTTTCCACAGCCGCATTTTTAGGAGCTGAAAAAATAGCATTTTATAAAAACTTGTACACTTTTGTGGTGCTTATCTAATGTCTCCTGAAGGGGATGTTATAACCAAGCAGGACATATACATACGTATTTCATTATAAAAAGTTGACTTGTTACTGTAAGCTCATTGCTTTTTTAATTACCAAAACTAATAAAAAATGTAATTTGTGAGATGAACTTTGCAGATTTGTGCAGGTTAAATTTCACTACACCATGAAAAAACCTCTTTTGAAGCATCCCAACGAACTATATCTGAGCCATGTTGCTGATAGTGGCTTAGATGTATTTCTCTTCCTACCCACAGTGAAGAAATCTCCAAGGCACGAGTGTCAAACTCCGGTTCTGGAGGGATGGAGCCCTGCACAGTTTTTGATTTACTTTCATTTAACACACCTGATTGAACTCCTTGTGCTAATTACCACACAGCTCTTAAGATAAATAATTTGTGAAGGAACAGGGAAAGAGCTAAGCTACACAGGGCTCCAACCCCCCAGGACTGGAGTTTGACACGCCTGCTCTAAGGGTACTTTCTGAGCTCTGGAAGATACGTGTAACTTACAGGCCAAATTTCATCAAGATGAAAAATGGTTATGCAAAAACACCTTTTGGAAATTCATTGAATTAAAATGGAATGACTCAAGAATTATTAAGAGATTGTGTGCTTGGTGCCATGATCAAGTCCTTCTAAATCCTGCGAAACAGGTTAAAGACAAGAAGAGAGATTAGGCAGAAAGGCTTTTTCTCAAGCTCCTGAAGTTCAGTAGAGAGACATGGGATGGGAGCTGGTAACTCAGACTCTCAGTATAGCACCGTGAGGCTAGTAGGTAAGGTAAAGTTGAGAGTGCTCAGCTGAGAAGCCCGAGATCAACGCTGAAAGTGCTCTCCCAAAGGAGCTATGGCAGCAAATGTATAGTACCAGTTCAAAGCTTGGACACACCTACCCACACAAATTTGTTTTGGACAGTACTGTGGGTTGGGACTCAGAAGGTTGCCGGTTCAAACCGCTGGGTTAGCAGAATGATCCCCCCACTGGACCCTTGAACAAACCCCCTAACCCCAAATGCTCCAGGGACTGGCTGACCCCACTGGGCCAGTTTCATGAAGTGGCCTCCTGGGATGCTTTTCCAGCTGTCCTGTAGGTGGTCACATATATATGCTGAGCTCTCATTGGTTGCTTTTCCAGCTGTCCTGTAGGAGGTCACATATATATACTGAACTCTCATTGGTTGCTTTTCCAGCTGTCCTGTAGGAGGTCACATATATATACTGAGCTCTCATTGGTTGCTTTTCCAGCTGTCCTGTAGGAGGTCACATATATATACTGAGCTCTCATTGGTTGCTTTTCCAG
>JAODUD010000107.1:12449939-12463579 GCA_026784285.1 Stomatorhinus walkeri
GGTACGGACCGGCTGGTGCTGCTGCAGCTGCTCCTCTGTGATCTCGCCGTGTTGCACCAGCTGGCCGGCGGCCACCGTCTGCAGCTGGGAGCCGGTCAGCTGCTGCTGCTGGCTGGGGCTCGGCACCTGGAGCACCTGCCCCACTGCCTGCGCCTGCTGCTGCCCCTGGATCTGCACCTGCAGGGTGAATGAGGTGGAAGATGCTGTTTAGGGGTGGGGAGGGGGCACCGGGACTTGAAACGCTAAGATTAGAATTAAGGCTGATCAGTGCTTTGAGTCCACAGAGCTCACACTGTGACCCAAGCCACTGTGAGCATTAATAACCGTGTGCTGGTGTGTCCGTGTTGCTCTGCAGTTACACAGCCAGAACACTAGGGGGATGAGCACAGGGGTTTCAAGTTGCATGAAAAACAAAATTTGAATAATCATCCATTTCAAGATTATTTAATACATGTTAGCGTATGCTCTCCGAGCCGATCATTATTTTTTCCCCTTGCTGTTTAAAACACTCAGATAGGTTTAAGAGTAATTTATTTTGAACTCCTTTTTTGCTTCATAAACATCACAATATTTATCTCAAAATAATCACGCCACAATATGTGAAATTTTCCAATATGGTGCAGCCCAGTGTGAACAGCCGCAGTCGAGGCAAGAACAGCAGGCCAGCAATGAGCGAAACACAACTCGTCCGACACTAAAAATCCCCACAGCTCGAAACAAACAAGGAGGAAACATTTGCGCAGGTAGAAGTGTGAAGCTGACAATCACAGTTGTTGCGGCATGCGTTGCCAGGACATGCAGCTACATTTTTGAGTGAGGCACACGTTAGGCTCTGGGAACCTGACTACGGCACATCTATGGTGTAGATTCTACGCAGAAGCATAAATCAGCCTTCAGGCTCCAGAACCACCCCCACCACCTCCCTGCCAATGAACAGTTTCAACGGCAATAATAAGAGAAAAAACAATTCAGCCTAGTTCACATTTAAATAAGCTAATACATATATCCTCTAGGAGGAACATGACTGGGGGTTACACGATGTTCCATAAAGCAGGATCTTTCAGTTAGCTGGGCTAACCTAAGCTAGAACCAATGATCATCCAGTAAGAGTAAGGAGCATTCCTATTGAACAATCATGACTTCTTGCTTAAGTTAACCCAACTAACTGAGAAATCCTGCTTTGTGGAGCATAACCCTGGTGAGGATGGGGAACAGGCAGAAATATACACAGAGGTAGTGAGTGGGGCTAAACACCTGCACTTGGATCTGCTGCTCTGACACCTGGTGCACTGCAGCAGCCAGCTGTGGGGACAGCTGTGCAGATGTCACCTGCTGTGCCTGTTGCTGCTGCTGCGGCTGTTGTTGCTGTGGAGACTGTTGGACCTGTACCTGCACCTGTATGAACAGTGATAGATGCACAAGAAAGAAAAAAACATTTCAATACAGGAAGCAATCAGTATGGTTTATATTACACTTACACCGCAGTGCTGTTGAATTCTCAAACCTGATTGGTCAGAAGGGTGTTGATTAATTAACCATGACTATACATGTAGTGCTAGCTGGGCAAGTCATAGTAAATCAATGCATTATTATAATCTTTAATTCTAATTGATATTACTTGAAATTTCAGACATAGAACTTAATAATCATAGAAACTATATAAACAAAGAAATTGCTACAAATCACTTGGACAACAACAGTGCTTCAGGCAGAAAACCAGGACCTGTGGTCAATGATTTAATACCAATATGATTTACTTATGATTTACCCTTGTAGCCCAGTCACTTCAGTCTTGAGTAACCTGCCTAAAAGATCGGGTACACAAATCCAATAATCAGTAAACGAAAACTCACTTTTTACTCATAACAGCTGAATACCAAGAGCTAAATTAATAAAATAATGGCTAAATATAAATTTACATTTCTTTCCTTGTGCATTAAAAATGTGCATTGTCATGCATTAACCCTTTCATAATTACATTTGTGTTATTTGGCTGTTTTTATCCAAGGTGGTTTTTAGGTTTCCATCTGTTGTTATATCTGGACACCAAACTTTATCATCTGAGAGCCCACTGAGAATCAGGACCCAGGACCTTCTGGTCAGCTATTAAGAACTCCATACTGCTTATCGTTATGCTACATGCATAAGACCATACAAAGGCTGAATTCCATCATGGACACCAACAAAACAAAGTCGAGGAACTCCCAGAGAAATTCTAGTTTAGCAGCAGTCATTTTTCCCTAATGACATCAGCTTAAAGGAGAGGGAGCAGAGCTTAAACTCCTAATAAGTAGTTTCAAATTAACAAGGAATCATTTTATACTTGAACTTGAGCCAAATCCTGTTTTCATCTTTTGCTCTATAAAAGTCTTAGAGAAGCACAGCCAGACCTCAAGCCATAATGTCTGCATGCCTTCTAGACTCCTCTAAATTTTCACCAATCTTGAGCTTATACATAACTATTCTTCAATTATGTGGAATGACTATTCAATAGAAAATAAATACAGTGGTACCTTGGTTTGCAAGCATAATTCGTTCCAGAAACGTGCTTGTGATCCACTCGTATATCAAAGCGAATTTCCCCATTAGAAATAATGGAAACTCAGATGATTCGTTCCACAACCCAAAAATATTCATATAAAAATGATTAATACAAAATATAAAGTTAAAAAAAACATAAAAACAAATTAACCTGCACTTTACCGTTGAAAAGAACCATGGATGGTGTGAGGGAGACAAGAGAGGGGAGGGTTATTTTGTAGGACGACTTTCACCATAACGGAATCACTGCTATCAGTTGGCTCACTGGAGTCTTTTGCCTTTTGCGTGACTTTAACAAGGAACCTGTCCAATGACAGCCGCTTCTGCCTCCTTTTCGATTCCGCGGAAATGTGGACATTGCATTGCTGTTAAACAGATTCATCCCTCACACTGCTACACCCTTAATCGGGTGGTGCTTTTCTACTTCATTCTGACTATACGAGTGAGGCATGCCAACTGAGACCGTGCACGGGAAATGATTACCCACAATCCCACAGCGAGAGAGAGAAGAACCACTGGCTCAGTTGTGATTACGTGATGCTAAGCATGCAAAGCGTATATGTAATACTCGTATTGCAAGACCTCGCTCGTTTATCAAGTTAAAATTTATTTAAACTTTTTGCTCGTCTTGCAAAACACTCGCAGACCAAGTTACTTGCAATCAATGGTTTTACTGTAAACACAGAGAAGGCAAGATGGGAAACAGCAAACAAATTGGTTAAAGAAAACGAGGAGGTGGGGTCAAAACAGCAGCACAGATGTCATTTTCTTACAGGACAGGCCAGCTCCAACAAGGACCCCGCCACCTCTGTGCTGTCGGTGTAGACGCAGTTCGCCCCCTGCTGGTACACCATGGTGGTTCCACCCTGCTGGAACTCCTGCAGGGCCTCTGGACCTTTGCTGGCCAGCGATTCCAGGAACTCCTTCATGCGGTGCTGTGGCACGCTGCGGGCCTTCTGCCGCACATACTCCTCAAACGACACTGTGTTGTCCACAGAGTTGTTCATGATGATGCTCCTCACGTTCCTCCGAGGGAGATCTGATGACAGAAGGCTGGCATGAAACAAGCATCCTCAAGATATGCCATCGCTCAACTACCCCCAAAAACCAAGTGGCCATATAACATATGTAAGAGCCAAAACACATTAATATAGGCACTTCTATATACAGGAGAAAAAAAACATACTACAAACATTATTAAACATATCTGATACTCCTGTATAACCGATATACTACTCAAAAAAGTAAAATCAAATTATCTACACATTAATAAACACTAGTTCAGCTATTCAATTTAACATACGCATGTTTAACGTGCACAAAGAGGTAGCATTATTTCTTACTATGCCATGGACGTTTTTGTTATGTCATAGGAGTTTCAATCACAGTGGTCTTTTTTTGGTCATATTAGGCCAATTTGGTCTCAATGTAACAAAAACTGCTTTCCCTAAACTTATACTTGAGAGTCACAGATTAACCACAGTTCCATTTATTGATTCTTCAAACCATCCAACCATCCATTTTCCAACCACATAAGTTCAGCAGGGTCAAACAGGGCATGGGTAGGGCGTGGTAACTCCGGGTCACTCACACAATATGGTCAATTTAGACATGACAACTACATGCATGCACACCGGGGGTCTGCATGTAATTCGTGTGCCAAAGGGATTGTCAGTGACGCCAAGGTACCAAAGAAAATGGACAGGAAATCACAGGGATTTCTAACCAAGCAGCTATGAGATTCTGACAGGACCGACAGGAGAAAATACGTCAGTATGGCAACTCCACTTACAACTGCCTCACACACACATTGTGTATTGTTCTAAAACAAATGCTGCTTCATTATTTTTTTTTGCCAAATACTTCCTGGAACTTGGTAGGGTTTATCTGGTTTAAAAAAAAAACATTTTAAAAATACATATATAGTAAGGTTATTTTGTTAATTTTCTGCAACCCTCTGGGAGTCAAGAGCCCTATGCCGAATACACAATCAGTATATTCGTAAAAATCGATCGCGTACTTTTCACAACATTTTTAAAAAAAAATTTCACCCTTTAAAAAAACGAACCTAAAAGAATTTTACAGCTTGAATTCTGCTCCTTCTTTTGGCCTCAGTGAAATGCACTGTTCCCTGGTGCCGGTCTGCTTCTTTTCCACCGCTTTACTCGATTTGCTGATGTTTTAAAGCATTCGCCGCACTCGTAATTCTCAAAATCCCGTTTTTGTCCTCAGCCCCGTCCGCTTACGTGCGCATCTCCCCAAGCTACCTTAAATATCAGCGAAACAGCCCGTTGCGCCAAAACCAGGCGTTCAAAAACAGTCAAACATTTCAACAAAACGCCACACAGCAGTGTGTCACCGACGGGTCTCTCCATGTGTCTCTGTGCGTTTATAAAGCTCATAACTGCTTAGCTGTACATGTATGTATAACGCGGTCATGTGATTTGATCCGTTTGCTTATCTCTGTATCATCGGGGGAAAAAAAACGCATTCCTACCTCATTCCGAACCGAGGCTGGATTTATTAATCAACTATTAAATAAAATCTCACAGCTACGACGTCTTTCTGGATAAAATAATTAAGTATAATGACAACGTATCACTAACAGCGAAAATACGTAAAAAGAACAAAAAGCCATTTCCGGTCAAAGGTGCGACCGGAGAAAGTAACAAAGCTGGCCTGCTAGATTGGAACCTTCGAGCCAGCCCCCGAGCTTTCCTGCTACTCGGAGGCCGCCGTGGAGGGGAGCCGCCTCGGATCGGGGCGCGCTCTCCGTGCCGCGGCTCCTATCGGACTCGCGGTCCGTTTTCCGTGCGCGAGGAGGACTTAAAAGGAGGAGGGGGAGAGCGATGCGCGTCCCCGTCGCAGCCTTGTAGACAGGCACAGGTAATGGACGCGAAACAAAGACTGCAAAACGCACTAAAGAGGCTGTCAAACGGAGCCACACGCATATGTTCAATATACACCAATCTCACTTCCCACTGAGTATGAGTAATAAAACGTGACTGCCTTTTCACCCGGTGTGCTTTACACAACATCTAGTGAAAAAGCCATTCCAGTCAAAATTGAACACTTTGCACATTACTACGCGTTGTTCAAGCCAGATGCGTCTTCCCCTGTAATTAATTCAACGTTTAAGACTACTATACAGGCAATCGACTCCATAATGATTAGATTGTGCGTGGATAAATACCACACTAGACGGAATGCTCGACTTGCATATTACGTACGTGATTACCATCTTCCCTTTCTTAATGCAGAGTAATAGAACGCTATAAAGTTCAAGGTCAGTTAATTAAATGGAAAAACACCCGTCAGACAGATCATTTGAGTTCTGATAGAAACCACTTATACTGTAAACAGACAACAACAATGGTCTACATTCCATGGTACCAAAATAAGGCATTTTAACACTTTCGATTTCGTGTCTGAGGGAAAAGTTGCAACTGGCCGTCAATGGCATGATAACAAACGCATTTGCAAATCCTAACGTCATATCTGTTGAACAGGAGTCACACGTACTTTATAAAATAACGTTCTAAATCTGGGATCGTGTCAGTTTAATAACTTCTGCCACTAACAGTACTAAAGATGCAATGCGCCATAACCAGCAAACTCCGTCGGATCAGTTAGTATTTCTCGGCGGAAATCAAGTGCTTGAAACTCACAACAATGAGGTGGTAAAAGAGATGTAAACGTACACCACCTGCCCGTACTGGGCTTGACAGCTGGATTCGAGGTGTCAAGGAAGGGCAGCCCTTTTGGTGCAAGTGCAGCTTACAGCTGACTGACTTTCAATAGCATCAGCTTGATTTTGGCGTCTGCCACAAAACCTCAGCTCGGTGCGTCACCTCAAAGTCCAAATACAATTCTCTACAAGTAATCGATATGCAAAGTAAATACTGTACTCGACTTTACTACAGCAATAACCAAATATAGCTGGCTCATCCTACATCATCATGTGACTCGTTAACTATTAACCGTTAACTAACTTAACGCATCTAATAAAAATACATACCTTAAATCTAAAGGATGTGGGAGTAAACTAATATCAGATTCCGGTTCAAAATATAGGCTGTGGCCCACCATATTTACCTCTCAGAAAATCCAATAGCTTTAACTATTTATGCAAGAAGCGGCTGAATGTACACATTTACAGACATCACATAACACAGACCACATCTATTACAGCATCATTTATCCGTAATAAGAGTGCATGGGGGTGGCGGCTGGAGTGCACACGTATCCACCGTTCCCGTAGTTGTCATTTTGGCTCGTGCCTGCGGTCCCCCTCCCTACCTGTAATGCGCGCTGCCGCGTTCACACAACTGTAAACGCGCTTCTCCTCTCCAGAGTCACAGGCGCGTCACAGAATATACACATGTGGCCTGAAAATGAGAAAATATGCAAAGGAAGTGCCAGCCACGCAGATCACCAAGCACAGAACGCCGTGTTTTTGTTCCTTTACGAACCCTTACCTCTTTCCACCTCGGCCTGGGCTGCTCCAGTCTACTTCCACTGGGTGTGCAGTGCAGCCGACTTACAACGTTGACACAGCTTTCTCGTGGCAATAAAGAACAAATTCTTTTTGCGTGTTATTTCTCGCCTGGCAGTACCACAGGTTTCTTGCAGTTCTCTATATTATTATTTTCCCCTTTTACTTCTACTCAGCTCTCACTGGGCGCCATCTTACAACCAGCCGCTCTCAGCCAATCCGGTGGCACTCGGAACGCTCGCCATCTCTCGCGAGGCTGCAGCAGCCAAGCGCTGAGGACGCACGGTGACTTAAAATGCCGAGTTAAAGAAAAATCGCTGCGCTATCTTATAGCACTGACAGCACACATCATTGTTGATTGGAAATAATCATACCCTCAAATCCCGAATCAGTATTATACTTATCCATTAGTCTCCATTGTTTATTTAGATTGACACGCAGTGGGGCCCGCATCGAACTACATACGCATTGTTCTTAAAAATATGTTTCTCAGTCATTTCCTTTCGCTTTTTGTGTGCAATTGAGGAAAAAGCGACCCAAGTTGTTTTTAGTATTTAAGAAATATACTCTAAAACATAATAGTCTGAAATGCAGAGTAGAGAGCACATAACTGCACCTTTAAAGGCGTTCTGTCTGCCTCGGTCTGCCTTAAAGAACCAGGCATGTGTCAGTGAGCCCTCCTCCCCCGATTCAATCTTGCAACACGCTACCTCTATTGCTCTCTTAAGGTGGACCTGAGATAGATCTATTGAATGACTCAACGAATTAAGCCTTCACAGAAATTGTGTCGTCTATGGCCATGCAAAGGTTAATTCCCACAGTCAGCCCTTAACTCTAGATTGGTCTAGAAGTTTTAGAGACAAACTAATATACTGACATATGGATGGATGACTTTTTTTTTTTTAAAAACTATGAACAGTGAATCAAATGAACACAAATTATTATAAAACAATTTTGGTTAAAATTTTAGCTAACCAGGCATCATTGCAATCTCAGGTTGATTTCTTGTACATTTCAGCCAATTGCTTAATACACTTCACACCCAGGGATTATATATAATGTTGGGCGGTCACATTTGAATAGGTTGCCTCTTGGAGAGAAAGATGGTTTAACCAATTCATAATTTTAAATCAAAACCAATATTTATTTATATTTTATTACCATAATTCAAAGATGCAAGCTTGCCAGGTGTCCAGGTGGCTAAAAGCTATGCAACATTAGTAAATATAAGGCTGGGACAGTAACTGGGCTCAGACTCCAGACCAGAAAAAAGTACAAATTCAGGAGAAAAAGGTTCTGGAACAAAAAAAGGTCTTGAGACTGATATGCCAACAAGTACCAAATCAGATCTTTCCTGGATCTTCTTTCAGTGTCACTGTCCTGTTGAAAACCAGCTAGAGAGAGACAGAGATCAAGTTCAGTTATTTTTCATATTGCTAAAGAGCTCATACCTAACTCCTTACTGTGGACAGTCGGTTAGCTCATTCCATCTACCACCATCATCACTTGCTAATATTTCCACCTTGTGGTAGCTTTAAGTCTCTCACTTTCTCCTTGGTGCTGTCGGGGTCCATGGAGAAGTAGCCCAGTCTCTCAAACTGGAACTTATCAAACACCTTCGCTCCACTAACTGAACGATCCACCATAGCCCTGTCAATCACCTGCAGGGAATCCTGGTAGAAAGAGTGGGGAATTTAAGAGACTGACACAGGGACTCTTCATTCTGGTGCATATCGGAACCCGGGGCAGTCCAAACACTTTTTAAAAATGAAGATTTTATTTATCTTTATTACAAGTCAAGATGGTGGATAAATTGAGTCTTGATTATATGGAGGAGAGCGCAGAATAAAGCAAGCAGTCCACCTATTCACCTGTTGTTCATTTGAAATTGAAAATGAAGAGATCTCTCTCGAGTGACTTACAGGGTTGATGTCGCTCAGAAAGCCCCCAGGCACTACTTGTGGATCTTCCGGGTGACTATGCAGAAATCTGTGAGGACAGGCAGTCAGACATGAGCGCAGAAGCACTAGCGATCGTTATCAAGCACTCGTACGTTGGCACGCTTCTCCCTCCCCGGGGGCCGGTACACGCTTCCCTTCACTCACAGGCGCTCGTACAGGCGGACTTCACACTGCAGAGGCCGGCTGACCCAGTGGATGAAGGCTTTGGGCTTTTCAGCTGTGACCGTGCTTGAGCAAGTGACTTCCAGCTCTACCACCTTTCCATTTTCATCCTAGAGACAGAATCACAATGGAGGAAAAGGTTTCCCATGGAGACGGTTGGGTTAATTACAGCAGATGAGGTACCGAGCTTACCTTAACGCTCCGCTGGAGGGTGATGACATAGCCAGCATGCCTGAGACCCACTGGCTGATCAGGGGTCAGTCGCTTGTAGCCTTTCTCCATTACCTGTAGGGGAAGGACAGCGGTTGCTAGTGTATTAGCATTAAACTGTTACGCTGCGTCACATAAGTGGTTACAGTATTGATCACTGACATGCGTTTTGCTACCGGCACAAGGGCTGACCTCTCTGAAGTCGGTGCGCTCGATGTAGATGGTACTTGTGAAAGGAACGGTGTGATTGCCTCGCGCCTCATCAGCTGGGAAATCTGGAACCTTTATCTGAGTCTGATACATTTGAAAGAAAAGTGTGACTAAACAGACACACACACACACACACACATTCTGAAAGCAAGGCATCCTATAGGTCAGTACCTCCATGTCAAGGGGTAGGTTCATGATGGTGACCTTTAGCGGCTCAAGGACTGCCATGACACGTGGGGCCGTGTCGTTGAGCACCTCCCTCACACTGGCTTCCAACATGTGAGGCTCCATCGTTGTCTGGGCAACGGTCACGCCAACCTGGTGTGGTGAAAACCAGTGTCACGCTAACGGCACTCTGCAGGACTGTTCTGGGCCTCCACCATGCCGATAGGACGACCCCTCACCCGTGCACAAAAATTGTTGATGGCCAGTGGAGGGAAGCCCCTCCTCCTCAAAGCGGTGAGTGTGAAAAGACGTGGGTCATCCCAGTCCCTAGAGGGCGATGTCACATTCACATTCAGCCTGCTGCTTAGACACTGGTATAACATTAACAGGAATGTTACGTTTCATATGTACATATTTAAAAATATTTTTATAATATAGATCTCAGTACATTCAAATGATTATACACCAAAGCTGCAGAAAAAATTAGTTCACTTGTAAATACAATGTTTTTCAAATGATCTTTGTGGAATTGTTTTCTAGTTCAATTTCTTAGTTTTTTTATACCAACATATTTTAAATTTAATACACTCTAGGGTGTCCCGATCCTCTCTAGGTACTCTGACGTAATCAATTTGATAAAAATATCTGAGTAAGATTTAGTAGTGTTCTTCCTTCTTAGATTTCTGCAAGTCCCTAATTTGCCCCATAGTATTAAAAAACACTCCACTGCAACCTCCTAATCGAAATATTGCAGGTAGCTGTTGGGCTACTTTTAGTTTCCAATGTAAAGTATGCTCGTTTGGGGAGAACTTAACTAATAGCGCAGTTATTTCCAGACAGTTGACATCTTGATAGTAGGCTTACTGCAGCGTGACACAGCCTTACAGTCTGCACAGCTTCCATAAATTAAATGGACACAGCTAATGGATTGTGCTTCGAATTGGGCTGTGGTAGCCAATCACGATCATTTGATTCCCATTTTTCATATCAGTTCTGCACATCACTCATATGTTGTTAAGAAACCAAAATCCAACTGTGACCAGAGAAGTATGTGAACTTACAACATATTTCAAATGTTTTAAATTGGTTGCAGTAATTTCTTTCCTTCCAGTTGTAATACATTCACTAAATATATTAACTAAAAATGTCCTGGCCATTTTAGGTGCAGAATTTCATACATACTTGGTGCTTTGGTAATATCCAAGTTATAAAACCTATTGTGACAGATATGTGATGGACAAAAGAGTGAAGAGTGATTTTTGACAGCAGAGCAGGACAGAGGCGAATCTGCTGCACCTGACGGCCCCCGTCTCCACCAGCTTGATGATCTTTCTTTTGGAGACGACGGTGTAGGTGAGGTTAAGGCGACCATATTCCCACTGTACAGGACAATACATATCCAGGGCATTGCATAACCAGTAGTAGGAGGAACGCCTGTGTGACACAGGGTAACAAAAACAGAAAGTGCTGTCTTGAATGAGAGTTTCACCATTTCTCACTCCTGAGACAAAAATGTCCCTACAGTTTAACATATATGAAAAAATATCACAGAGTGGGTGATGGCTCACCTGGCCTGAAACTCTTTGGTACACAGGGAGTGAGTGATGTTCTCGATTGAGTCACACAGGCAGTGCGTGTAATCATAGGTTGGATAAATACACCTAAAGAGAGTAGGAACCAGATTAATACTTGCAGCTTATTGCAGCATCAACAAGACCAGAGCCTAAATCTGAAATAAAATCAGGATGACCATCTATAACCTCCAAATGTAATATTTCACGGTAGGACGTTTACAGCAGTAGCCTGTGACACGTTTGTACTTGGGACTACGGGGATGGAGAGGTCTGTGCTCGAGCGTACCACGTGTCCCCCGTGCAGTGGTGCGGCGTGTACTTGATGCGGTACGCCACAGGGTCCTGCTTTCCGTCCTCCATGATCATTTTCATCCGTAGCGTGACCTCCCCCTCAGAAAAGACCCCCTTCCTCATCCTCTCAAAGAGCACCAGAGACTCCTCGATCGGCCGGTCCCTCCAAGGGGACGGGGGTGGGCTGTGGCCCTTCAGCTCCTCCCCACGCTGGTGGCACACATAGGCGAGGCCCCTGGACACAGGACAGTGCAGACAGGGATACCATTCACGTGACCCGTGATCCGGTTAAGCCACATGGGACACAACAGTGTCGGCATGAGGAAGAAGGGGAATCAGGCATCAAAATGCCCTAGGAAGAAAGGAGTCTGCTCACACTCACCGGTGAATAAGATCCACTGCAAGGTCGTACAGCTTTTGGAAGTGGTCAGACGCGTGGGTCACTGCGTAGGGCGTGTACCCTGTTTGACAGACACAGTGAAGGTGCTCCATTATGTTTCCAGCATCACCCCAAATCCTCTAAGCTCACCCATGCATTCCGAAGCACCCTGAGGTTCTTCTCCTTGTTAAGTAGCCATGCAGACTCACCAAGCCACTCGACCATGTCGCGGATGCCTGTGAAGTACTTCTCCTCTTCCTTCTCTGGATTGGTGTCATCATAACGCAGGAAGCAGATTCCACCATTGGCCTAAGTGGCCCAGTACAGACATTACTGGGGTTCCCAATGAATTTTAGGGTGGGGATTTTTAAAACCTACTCACACAAACCGGTAGTGATACAGAGTGGGAGACACTGGTATTTTCTCTTGCTAAAAGAGACCCTCACAAACCGCTTTTGAAGTCAAACTGGGGAACAGGAAATATATTCCATTTTAAACATTGCATTCAACTGCAGCTGAAAGGAGTTAGAAGCCCAAACCACCTCAGCTATCTCCGATACTGCAGTCAGGTTTGTAACTGCTAGTCAGTACTCTGCTGATATGATGTAAGATATATGGCCAATTTGCCTAAAAATTGACCTTATACAGTATAGTACCAAAATCAGCAATAGTCTTACAATGTGCATTGGGAGCTTACAGTATTGACTGGAACCTAACGGAGTTATTTTGTAACCCTATACCCAAAAGGCAGGGGATTAAGGGAATTAAACCTTACGTACCTTGGCGTATCCAAAGTTGAAGTTGATGGCTTTGGCGTGACCGATATGCAGGATCCCATTTGGCTCGGGGGGAAACCTGGTGCGCACCTGCAGATGGAGTTCAGGACCGCGAACGATCAGAGCGTGTGACATGTTCGATGAGAGCGACCCGCAGGCGTTTCCAGCTGGCCCCCACACACTCAGCATCAGGTTGAGGCCTACCTGCCCTCCAGTGATCTCCAGGTGTTTCTTCAGCAGGTTCATGGTGTTGGCTGTCATCACATAGCCTTCTGTTTTATAGTTCTCCCCTAGACGGAAGGACCGGGGGGTACAGGTGAATCCATCGGCACATCATAACCTTCTTTCAAAAGCCCTGGAGGAAATTAAGCGTTGCCCTTGTGTTTGTGCATGAAGTCACAGTATAGTAAATACGTAAAAAAGTTTCAGCAAAACGTTTGCAAAGACTCCCATGGCTGATCCCCAATACTGCTTTGCTCACAGCTTCTTCTAAATGAAAGTCGAGGATCATTAGGGAAAATTGGGTACGATAAACGTTTCCCTCACCGGTTTTGTGAAACTTCAAGGCCTCCCCTCTGAGCTGTTCCATTAACGATTTGCCTTCAGTTTCCCCTTTAGCACAGATGAAAGGGCAAGCAGCGAGACTGGGTCACAAACAGTCACCTCACTGAAATGCAGACTATTACACTGGGTCACAAACAGTCACCTCACTCAAATGCAGACTATTACACTGGGTCACAAACAGTCACCTCACTCAAATGCAGACTATTACACAGGGTCACAAACAGTCACCTCACTGAAATGCAGACTATTACACAGGGTCACAAACAGTCACCTCACTGAAATGCAGACTATTACACAGGGTCACAAACAGTC
>JAODUD010000107.1:12464118-12474459 GCA_026784285.1 Stomatorhinus walkeri
TGTGATTGGTTGATTAGATAATTGCATTAATGAGAAATTGAACAGGTGTTCCTAATAATCCTTTAGGTGAGTGTATGACAGACATTAACAGGCAAACCGATGGCCAAAAATAAATACACCCACAACACACCCTCTTCTTACCAACCACATCTTCTTCCTTCCTCATATTCTCTTGGGGCTTTTGTTTAGGAACCTGGAAGAAACCAACATGCAATGGTATTTGCAATGCATATTAGCCATCAGCTATAGCTACAATATTTACTGTAACTGATTTAATGCATTTCATAATATTACTCATAGTGAAGGTCTGAACTACTACAACAAAACCCAGAATATTCCAAATTATTGATTAATACTGAATAACACTGCTATGCCCATATCTAAACAATGCTACTACAGTACAACTTAGAGTATCAGGGACAGTTCAGCATTCAGCTGGACTGGTGTTCATCTCACGCCTGTTACCTTGGGCTTCTTCTCCAGGTCAGCTTCCGACTTTGGCCCCAAAAGGTGGAGGACCTGGCAGGACATTGAAGGAATCACACGCAGGGCACTTACAAGCCTGCCATATTTTTTGTAAACATACAGTCAACTGTAATCTAGACTGACTGATCCAGACTAACCTGCATGTCAACCTCGTTTTTTATCATTTTCCCATCAGCCCATTTCAGTCCAGCTCTAGCTTCTCCTGAAGAAGAGAAAGAGAAACTACTGTCCTGATATACAATGTGCAGACTGCACGCTGGTATATAACATGTAGACCGCGCCCCTGGTATATAACATGCAGACTGCACCCAAGCACCACTAATTTCAACATGTGCTACCCGGCATCAACTTAAGACAGGCAATGTGCATGACCTCACCCATCAGCAGCCCCATGTTGAAGCGATATCTCTCTTTGAGAAGCTGATCGTTGTGTTTATTGATCACTACCTCCACCTAAAACACACAGCAGAGTGAGCAACCCTCATAGCAAGTGGCGGCGAACGTCAGTGTAGTCCACTGGCATAAGTGGCAAGTTATCAACAAAAGAATGTTGCAGTGCATGTGACAGTAATACAAACACCTTTACTTAAAATCCAGACATTCTCTGCGGTCCTCACCACATCCTCGATCTGCTCTGGAGTGATGACAACTCCAACTCCACACGCGGCGTCAAAATCTTCCTGAATGATGGCACCCTGAGAATGATTCTTCAGAAAATCCAGAGCAGCTGCAGGAAGTAAATTTACCAGGTGATGAGCATGGTCTAGTACCACAATCCAACAATTCATGATTTTACGCAAGATTCTATTCCTAAATGGTGGCACAATTGTTAAAATACAACAGGAACTGAAAGATTGTGTGCAGACAGTCTTTCAATACAGGAAATCTTAATTCCAACAAATCAGAAGTGAACAGAACCGATTGACAACTTACTTTTTGACAAATTAAAAATCCAAATAACATGCTCCATCTTCATATGTGAACCCATATCTCTGCGATTCCTTAGGTTCTTAAATATCATGGTCTTTTACCTGAATAATATTTTATTTGTTTCTAGCTATGTGCATTTTGCGACCACTCCCACAGAAAAATCAACTATTCCATCAGTAAGTGTAGAGTCATACTTTATGAGCAGCAAAACTTTTGTCCTACACTCACATCAGAATTAAACTATCCTTCAATGTATAAGTATCAGAGTGTGGAAGGCATGCAATTGCCAAGGAATGTTGTTGTGCCTCTCTATGCTCTGAGCACTGTGTGCCAGAGCAGCACAATCGTATCTTTACTTATGTGTCTGCACTACTTTATACACAGGTACGTGTACCTGACAGCTGCAAATCTGTAGTGATCCTGCGATGGACGATTTGTTCAGTGAGGAATCGAAGGTGATTGGCGTCCTTCAGACGAGAGGCCATGCTGTACAGCAGCGTACCCAAGGCTTTGTCCACACCTGCGGGCCCCAGGATCTCTTGAGCCTACAGGGAACATGGAACATCAATCCCATCAGCATTCCTATCAAAATACAGAGGCTCCACATGCCCCATCAAAATTTATTTGTCATCTATATATGCTTTAGAAATATTCTTTAAAAGTTCATCATATTTTAAAATATAATAATACTCTATGAAAAATTAGCCTCGCACGTCATCCTGCGTATTTTCAGTTCATCAACTAATTGAGCAAACACGGATTTATTTTCTGTTTTACTGTAACCCAGTAACATGATATTAAACGGGAAAATCTATCGCAACCAATACACAAAGTTGGCTTTAAACCTGAAGAGCCTGTTAAAGTTAAACATACGATATTATAAAGGCACGCCTGGGGAACTTGCAACTCCTGACCAACGTCAGCAGCATTGCCTCTTCTCTCCGATCTGCACATGACTTCACTCTGCATGCCTTACCCAAGAAATCGCTCGCTTGAGCACCACGCTGAGTGATTCATTTTTCAAAGTTTCCTTGGCTTTCTGATCACTTAGTCCTATGGAGGCGAAAAGAGTCACTGTATCTGCCATCTTCTTGTAAAACCCAGTCACACCACCGCATACCGATGAAAAAGGAAACTAAACCTAAGAATAATTTTGTTCCTGACTGGAACGGAATCAGCAACGTCTGGGTACCCGATTGGTTACCGTCCGTGGGGGGCGGGATTTAGACTGATTGCGTCACGCAAACTTCCTGCCTAAGCATTTCCTAGGTACTGTCTTTTATAATATTGGTGATTTTCACGTATACTTGCCTAGCTTGATTTAAGATATCGAATATTTTTAGGCATACAAAACTCAAATTAATTAATAATTCGAGTGGGACTGTGCATGAAAATCAAATGCAACCAGCCTGTAAGACATTACTTCCCAGTCTACTAGTCCGTCTACTAGAACGGGGCGGAGCTTATCCTCCCATGTGTTACACAGCTAGTTAAGGTGAGAGTTCTTGTGTGCTGAAGTGTTTCGTGCAATTGCGTGCAATAGTTACATCAGCCTATATTGTTGTTGGCAATACTGTGTGTGTGTGTGTGTGTGTGTGTGTGTGTGTGTGTGTGTGTGTGTGTGTGTGTGTATATAAAATTGGGGGCGAGGGGGTGTATATAGGAATGAAGATCGCGTTGGTTTTGTTGTACGCATGCTAAGCTGTCGAAAGACTATTAGAAGTTTACTGCTCTTGGCTTTGGTGTAATAGTTTAATTAAAATGTATTTCTGACATGCTAAATTCAACCCATAAGGCTGCGACGATGGTCGGAAAAAAGCGTTTAATGCGCTAGTTTGAATAGTTTTGTTCACTATTTTGCAGTCACATGTATGTTGTGTATTGGTTTTAATGAAAACTTCGCTACCCGCACCCCTGTATATAATAACCCGTTGTAGAAAATGAACTAATGAATGATATATGCAATAGTATTGTATATATACACATAAGTCTGAACTACTAGACATATACTAAGACATATACGTATATTAGTATCTAATGTATACCACTAATTAAAAATTGATTTTCTTTTGTTATACTTTCAACTTTTGGAAGCAAGTCTTTTGTTTTGGATTGCAAATATGTTGTATAATACAAAGTATACTTATTTTATTTGAAGGTGGAACTAAAAGAATGGATTTTATTTTGTCAACTGTATTGCAGGTTTGTTAGAGTTAGAGCACTTTGAGTGTCGTGACAGCAAAACAGTCCCCATGAGCCAGCATGCCGTGTTCTCCTCTGGAGCCAACGTGTGGCGATCATTCTGCTGTCCGCGGTCAGAGCTGCGGCTGGACTTGACCCTAGGATGTGGACAAACCTTCCGGTAACTTAACACCACTGCTATATGAATATAACGGGGGAATAATCAAGGTAGCATGTAAACACACATCTGGATATAGGAGAGCATATATCAGCATCTGGTGTTTATTAAATTTTTTAATCATTCGTCTTTTTTGTGCTACTTTAAACAAATAAACAGGTCCATATAATTGCTGAGACATGTGACTGGCATAGTCGACGTGTGAAAAGTAACCTAGAAAAACGTCTTATTTTAGGAACTTAGTACCTTAAGCAATAAACAGTTGGCACAAGTATATTAGCTATTTATCATACTTAAAATGGTATACTGAAGATTTCTTTATTGCATCACTATTAACTAACACCTCTTAACGAGTCTGTAGGGTTGTTTTGCTGTTAATGAGGTTTTTATTTTTTCTGTCTGTACCCCCCTATCTCCTCCAGGTGGCGTGAAACAGCCGACGGGCACTGGACAGGGGTGATGGGAGGCCGCGTCTGGACACTGCTGCAGACAGAGGACCGGCTCTGGTACCACACTTACGGCTGCCAGGTCAGCGCAGCGAGGCAGGCCGGCAGGAAGTGGCCAGGGGAGGGCGAGCGGCTCGAGGCCATGAAGAAACCAAGAACAGAGGCGGCGGCTGTGAAGGAGGAGCCTGAGGATCACACACTGGAGCTTGAGGAGGTGACCTGTCAGTGGGACGGAGGTGAAGAGGAGATCCTGAGAGATTACTTCCAGCTGAAGGTGCCACTGGGGGAGCTGTACAAAGAATGGGCCTCTGTGGACCGTCACTTCAAGGACATCGGCAACATATTTACAGGTGAGAGCACCTTGGTACCTGCAGAATAATGTCTTCTGTGGCATTTCATAATAACACCTGGTTTTGTATGATCCAGAAAGTCTGGCATTTGTGTTGGATATATGAAGTGGGTTTGCCTGTAGCTGTACTACACTGTGTGCAGAATTATTAGGCAAGTATTATTTCCGGACCTATATCTTAGCAAAAGTTGGGCAGACTTGTAAAAATAAATTCTGAGGTTTTCTTTTGCTCCAAATAAATATATTTAGAGAGAAAATGTTACATTAGACTTTCACAAACAAAGATAAATGAAAAGCTCTTGATTTTCAGTGTGCAGAAATATTAGGCAATCAGAAACTAAGTGGATTTTCCATTCAGATTGCAGTTTTTTTAAATGGTGGCATTCGATTCTAAAGAGTTTCTATGTTTCCCCTTTAATTTGATACATAGTTTTGTCAGTTAATTTGTCTCTTCTTCTCGCTACATGCTTCTTCCATCCTCTTTTTCTGAAGGCCACAAAACCCTCCATTGTACAGTAGTCATGTTTTGCAGTTTTGATTGTTTTGCATCCCTCTGACTGGCACTTTACAAGTTTGTGTTTTTCTGCTCTCTGCAAGGTCCTTTTGCCCATTTTAACAGTCATAAAAATTTGCCTTCTGTTTCCTGTTTATCTCCAAACAGAAAGTACTCAGACAAAATACTGAACATGTCCTGCCTTTTAGACAGTTCATTCTTAATTACAGATTCATCTGGACTGAAAATATTGGTCGGAAGAGAAAATAAAAAATATAATACACACTTGCCTAATAATTCTGCACACAGTGTATATGTGTATAAGGATTGGGGCACCTGGCAGTTACGCCTACATTTGGACAATTCCATGCAATTCTACGCTTCCAAGTTTGGGGAAGGCCCTTTTCTGTTCCCCAGTGCACGAAGCAAGGTCCAAAAAAACATGGTTGGGTGAGTCTGATGTGGAAGAACCTGATTGGCCCGCACAGAGCCCTGACCTCACCCCCATCAAACACCTTTGGGATGAACTAGAACGGAGATCATGAGCCAGGCCTTCATGTGCAATGTCAGTGCCTGACTTCACAAATGTTCCTCTGGATGAGTTAGCAAAAGGTCCCAGAGATACAGCCCAAAGTCTTGTAGAAAACCTTCCCAGAAGAGTGACAGCTGTTATAGCTGCAAAGAGGAGACCAACTCCATATTGACACCTATGGATTTATAATGGGCTGTCATAGAAGTTCCTGTAAGTGTAACAGCCAGGTGTCCCAATACTTTTGTCCATTAGTGTAAGTTCATTAGCAGTTTGTATGTATGTCTGTTTGCGCATAACGATGGAGCTCAGACACGCGGTCGCGTCGTATCCTGCAGGCGTGAGGATGCTGCGTCAGGATCCCACTGAATGCCTGTTCTCCTTCATCTGCACCTCCAACAACCACATCTCCCGCATCGAGGGCATGATAGAGCGACTCTGTGCCAAACTGGGAGCCCCTCTGTGCCGCCTGGATGGCACCCCCTACCATGACTTCCCCACTTTGCACGCTCTGGCAGGTACCTCCTGATTCCCTCAGATGTTCGTCCTTTCATCCATGCATTCTCTCATTATTTTATACGAGTCTATAGATTCTTTTTTCAGTGACTTTAATAGAAATGTACTAGAGCATTTATTTATATCTGTTTTCCTTGTTTGCCTTCTTGAGGATTGCAGTGAGCAGCATTGCCGTCTCACGTTCAGGGTTAGGAGCTCAAAGGCTCCCCCTGCTTTGTGTTTCTGGAGTTTGCATGCTTCCAGTGCACTGTCCAGTTAGCTCCCGCGGTCGTAAATCATGTGGTTAGGTTCATAATGTATGAATGTGCACTGTGATAGACTGGGATTCTGTCCAGCTGACCATCCTGGGACACTGCTTCAGGTTCACTGTAACCCTGTATTAGATAAGCAGTATGGAAGCTGGATGAATGTTGTATACTTGCCCCTTTATATAACTTGCAGTGTTCAGTGCAGTGTGTTAATATAGCTTGCAGTGTTCAGTGCAGTGTGTGTAAATGCATGTGTTTTGCAGCCTTTATTTTCCCCCCAGAATATCAGTGTGTTCATAAGTCATTGTGTGACCTTCCCATGATCACGTACGCACGCATGCCAATGATCTCCCACCCTGCGAACAACAGATGGCAGCGTGGAGGCAAGTCTGAGAGACCTGGGTTTCGGTTACCGCGCTCGCTTCCTGCAGCAGAGCGCCAGGCAGATTCTGGACCAGCACGGCGCCGAATGGTTGGGTGGCCTGCGCAGTGTGCCCTATGAACAGGCCCGCAATGCACTCCGCACCCTTCCTGGGGTGGGCTTTAAGGTAGCGCCCTGCTGCTTAAAGCCTTAAAGTGTGTCAGAGTCTCTGTCCGATTCCACTCATCTCCCGTGTCCCGCCTGCTCGTTAGGTTTGATGCCACATCTTGTCTTATCACCTCATACGGACACGGTCCACTTCCCATTGCTTAGAGCTCACAGAAATTCCGTATATGGTTCTGACTCCTGCTCCAACAAAATTTTGCTGTGCAGGTGGCAGACTGTGTGTGCCTGATGTCGCTGGATAAGTCTTGTGCGTTGCCTGTGGACACGCACATGTGGCAAATTGCACAGAGGGACTACCGCTGCACCTTGGCAATGGGCCGCAAGACTCTGACAGACAAGGTCTACCAAGAAATCGGTGAGGTCACTGCGTCCCCATCTGTCAATGAGTAATGAATCCAAAGATGAACCTAAATCAAGCTTCTATGAGGCATTCTTACAGGTTGCGTGTGTAACAGCCCTAGTTTTCTGATACAGACAGTTAATACTGTTTTATTTCTATGTAGGAGGCTTTTTTAGAAAGCTGTGGGGTCCTTACGCTGGCTGGGCACACTCTGTGAGTAATGCTTTGAGATTTATGAAGCAGAGAGCCAGGGGGCGGAGTCAAACAGTTGTTATAGAGGACTGTCTCCTCTCAGGTGCTGTTCTGTGCCGACCTGAAGAAGTTCCAGGAGCTAAAGGAGCCTCCGGTAAAGATGGAGGAAGAGGGGGATGAGAAAGAGAGCATAGGAAAGATGAAGGCTGAAAAGAAACATGGAAAAGCGAGAGCTAAAGTGTGCAAAACGTGACATTTTGGTGAAAAAGGAGAATGAATCTGACCTGGAAATGCTGAACTCTTGTTAAGTACTTTTTATATGCAATGTGTATGTGACATAATATAATGTTTTTATATGTACCTTTTTATATGCAATTCTTTTTTTGCAATTTTTATATAAAAGTTTTAGATACTGAAGTTTGGTAAAACAAAAAAAAAACAAATGTATGTATGTATCTAATTCTCTTGAATTAAACTGATTCCAACTGTAAAATCTGTATGTATTTTCTTTGCCTAACTGGCCCGTCACACAGAACTGGTTGTACAGCCTAACATTAATTATGTGGTTTTTGCACATTTGCTGATGGTCTGTGGTAGAAGTCTGAAATGGTAATGTACCATCAGGTTTGAGAATCCTATATGAAATATTTCTTACTCTAACAAAAGGCTCTTTTGAACAAAGAATATCCAATATGTGATTTTACAGTTAAATGTATATGCTCACTCAAAATTAATATTACATTACTAGGGAAATTATAAAGTACCATTATCTGGCCACTAGGTGGCACTTCGAGAACTGCAATGAGTGTTACGCAAGTATCCATTACTCTGAATATTACTCCTTCACGTAAACCCTTCACCGGCAGCCAGTCCACCTTTGTCAGACGCTGAAATAGCTGACGGCTCTCCTTTGTCTGCCTGTATCTATGTGATGCTACACCTGACCTAAATATGTTTGCGAGGTGGACTGAGATTTCTTAAAAAATATTATCTTTGATGGTCTGAAGTATGCGACTGTCCATCATACAGACACAGTATGTTTGAGCATCACAGGATATTAAATATGCCATTTGGACACATTGAAGAATGTGTGTGTGCGTGTGTCTTTTTTCCGGTATATTTTCCAGTGGGCTGTTCCTGCCATTTCCCCCCTAAAACTGGCTCTCTGCACATTATGTGATATGTTGCATTGTGGCAGCACTAATGGGCAGATCTGTGCTGGGTACAGGGAGGATGACAGAGCGGAGAAGTTTGATTGTCTATTTCTACAATGACCGTGTGTCTAAATCATAAAGATCTGTCTAGAACATAAAGAGTCTTTGTATGTGCGTGTTGAATGTCTCTGTGCTCATGCATGTACTCATGTAGCAGATCCTGCAGGAGTCACTTCTGAATCCAGCTGCGGCTGAAGTTATTTTTCTGAGGATTTTGAGGCAAATCTGCTTGGTGTGTGGGGGGGGTCAGTGGAAGTAGCACGTCACTTCACACTGAGACTCCCCCTTATCTTTTCAGTTAAACTATTAACCGGTTTGTGTAATTCCCTCAGTATAGTACAGTATAGTGAATGGGCTGCGAGAGGCGGCCATGTGAGATCTCTCCATTCTGCCCTCTTTAGGATAAACAAAGCAACAAAACAGGCTTGTTAATGGCAGATGTTATGTTTTAGGGGGTGGGGAGGCTGCGGAGGGTGCATGAGTCCGGGTTGTGACAGAGTGTTCAGCTCGTTATTGCATCTAATTTTCCCAAACAAGCTCACATTGTGTCTGACTGTGCTGAGGGGTGGGGGGTAGGTCACCAGGTCCACGCCTTTCTGCTTCCTCTGTCCCTCATCGTCTCACCATTCATCCTCTGTTACCCGGGACGTTTTTGGTCACAGTGACCGAAGAATAAACTCTGTATCTTCCCGTCTATTGTATAAAGGGCATAGGATATCTTCCTGTCATTCTGAAGTCTATATCTGTGTTAGATCCACCTTTTTAATAGACAGTAGTACGTCTGTGTGTTTTGCTTCAGCTGCATGAAGTGTGAAATGCAAACAACTTGCTTGACAATAATTCTCCTTCAAATTAACTTTTTTTTTTACGTTACATGATTCTAACGCTGTGTGTGACTGCAGAGATTCAGTTCACCCACTGCTGGTTTTAAAAACGGTGATGCAAGTCTTCCCTAGACTAGCAGTTATTCTTGACCTACCTACCTAAATGTATTAATGCCCAACGACAGATGGAAGTTGCCAGTTGCTTACCATCTGCTGAAATGCTGGCAACCTGACTGAGGCCCGATTGCCCCCTGCAAGGTAGTCAGGTTACAATAATCTGGTGAAACAAGATAAACGTCTTGTTCTGGGTGGAGTGGAGGTCCGCAGATCTTTCCTCCCAATATGACATATGATTGGATACAGGTTGACTTCCTGTGATTGGATACAGGTTGAATCCTGGTGGTTCATGGGGGAACATTACAGACAGGGTGCTAGTCCATTATGGGGGGGACATATTCACATATAATGTGAAATTTAGATACTTTCATAAATCCATGGTTTTGGACTGCAGGGAGAATGCTGTGTAGTACAGGAATCAAACTGAGCACACAGATGAGGGATTATCATATTTACGGGTAAGTCTCTAAACCTCCACTGAGTGCCATAACACTGCTGTTTATTTCCAGTAGCATTCTGTACTCTGTGAGTTATGCCTTACTCCAAGTATCTAAAATTCATTAAAAAATGTTTTTAGTTATTAATTTTACTGCAGTGCTGTACATCCATCCATCCATTATCTATACCCGCTTATCCTACTGGGTCATGGGGGGGTCCAGAGCCTACCTGGAAGGAATGGGCACGAGGCAGGGAACAACCGTGGACGGGGGGCCAGCCCATCGCAGGGCACACTCACACACCATTCACACAC
>JAODUD010000107.1:12523460-12536085 GCA_026784285.1 Stomatorhinus walkeri
CCCCCCCTTACGCCCTTGCAAACATACCGGATTCGTTTGAGGTTCGGTGCAAACAGTGAACACAGAGATGTTGACCGGACACAATGAAAACAGGAACGAAGAACTGTTCAATGCAAACATAAGAGTACAATAGGATTAAACAAACTAATACATACATATATACATACACTAAAGTCGAAAAAATTTGCACACCACGGATTTGTACCACTCTTCATGAACTGCAGATTTTTTATTGTTAATCATTGGAAAGTTGAGTGAACAACTACAAATGAAAATGTAAGTCGAATAAAACAAGTTTCCTTTATAATATGGAAAGCGTGTATAACAGTGCCTGTCTGACGTCCTATTAACTGGCTGTGTGGTGACGGCATAGTCAAATTCTAGGTTGTCATTTAAAATTACTAGTCAAGAGTTTCATCCCATGAAACAGAGCAGTAGAGGTTGTCACTTTGATTAATCAAAGATATGACATTTTCTAGCTAATAAAGGTACTCAAATGGTAAACATACTGTAAATTCATTTGAAAGAATATCGAGTGTATTTTTTAGTAAATGTTAAGCAAGTAACATGTAAATGTAGAAAATTTCAGTGTGAGCAAAAATTGTTGACTGGTAGTGTATATATAAACATACATACATACATACATAAACATACAATGCATATTGGAACAACTGCAGATTGCACTTCATAGTCATAGTGGCAGGGTGAACTATGCCAAAGTGGGACATTTATGGTAAAAAATATCATGAAAGCCATTTCCTCAAACCTTTTTTTTCTATTAGCTGCATGTCTATTAGTTTTGTGAAGACATTAAAAAAAATCTATGTATTATTTAAGAGTTAAATGGGATAAAACAGAGAGAGACACCTCTCACTTCTTTATGTGCTAGTTCAGGTAAAGTGGGACAGGGATTTATGATAAAGAGGAAACATTTACTTTAATTGTACAAATCAATATTTTATTGACCAAGAAACATAATAATAAATAATAAATTCATTGTAACCTTTTGTTCATAATATCCAAGTACTTCAAATCAGCAATTCTTGGTCGCAACAACCGGTTTGCCACCAAAGAAAACGTATTATCATTTTATCGTATCATGATCTGCCTAGAAACAAGTTGAAATTGGTCGATCATGATCGACGAGTTGTGCACGACCAGTCTACGGTATTTATATGTAAAAACATATCCCATTTTATCTGAGAAGTACTGTCCTACTTTTACAGTCACCTTCAGCAAACGGGAGGCAGCACTAAATTGTCAGATTACCCAGGCATAATGTGATTTTTATTTTGTGACAGAAACTGGCAGCATAGCACAGTAGGCCAATTGTAGGCCACGTGAATGTGATTCACATATTACATAGTAGGTATGCCCATGTAAGGAAACACTGAAGTTAGCCTGGCCCAGATTGGTTTTGTACCTAAACAGCTGGAAACATGGCATTTTGAGCAATTCATTTGTATATGAAGCTACATTTCCAGTTGGGTTTGGGGGTCTTATTCATCAAATAAAGCAAATGTGAAATACATAGTACATAACAGGGTGCACGTCTATTAGGAAACACTGACAGTAACCTGGGTCAAAGGTTATTTTCAGGTATATAACCACTGTCTGTTGTTGTATGTTGAGCAATTGTACACATTTATGCGAATAAAAACCCATGGTTCTAACAGGAATTTGAAGGTCTTATTCATCTTTGGGCAGGCAAATATGAAATGCATGTTACACAACAGGAACACCACTGTTAGGAAACACTGTACCTGGGTCAAGATGAATAAGACCTTCAAATTCCCTGCTTTTCAGAACTGGCTTCAGATACAAAACCAATCTGGGCCAGGCTCAGTGTTTCCTTATATGAGCATACCTGTTATGTACTATCAGACCCCCAAATCCACCTGTAAATGTGGATTTTTATTCAAATTAATGTGTACAATTATTGGCCATGCCATGCTGCCAGTTTACCATCACGAAAGAAAAATCATATTATACCAGAGTTATCCGACCATTAACATTACAGGGAGATTTGTGAAAAACACGTGAAATAAACGTGTTACTACAGAAGTATGTAGAGGACATGCATACACTTTTTTCCTTTTCGTTATCTCGAGATCCAACTTATTTTTCTCGTGGTCTCGACATAACCAAAGTCGTTGTCTCGAGATCACGACCAATTTTTTTACGCCGACATCTTTCAAACACCACCCGGTAGCCATGGAGACGTCCCGGACTCTCCAGTTGGTTGGTAATGAAACTGAGTACTTTTTCAGGCTACCATAATTTCTCCGACGGTATAACTACAAATTTCTGAACCTCCTCCTCAAATGACGAACACGAATATGACAATTTTCTAGCACCGACAGACAGTGTTATTTCCTCGTACCTATGATTCGGTGCAATATATCTCGACTCCCCCCCACAATTTTAAGTCTAACTTGGTTTTACAATTAACAAGTGCAATGTCCTCCTGAGACCCAAGGAAAAAAACGTCCTTCAATTTTAGGTTATTTGTCTCTGGAGGAAATAAGACATCTTACAATTTAGATTTTTTCAAATTTATTTTTATTTTTAATTTCACAGCATGTCCTCTTTAGTGTACAACAAGAATAAATATGTTTCCTAACATCAGTGAAAAGATAGATGCAAAAATGTCCAATGGACATGAATGGGGGGGGGTTCAGGAGGATATAACCACTTATGATATTGGTGCAGTATACTTTTACTTTACTGTGCAATATACACTTTTACTTTTCCTGTAACTTTTGGACAAAGGTACTTTAAATTCCTGTACAGAGATTTTCTATCTTGTTTTATTTATCAGAATGTTAACTGTGCAATCAAAGTAAAATCTGGATTCGTCCACGAGGATAATACTAAACCTCGAGCTCATGGGAAAGTGACATGGGTTATGTCGAGATCACAAGAAAAAAAATAAGTCGTGATCTCGAGAAAACGACTTTGCTTATGTCCAGATCACGAGAAAAATAAGTCGAGATAACGAAAAGGAAAAAAAAAAGTTTATGCATGTTCTCTACAGACTTCCGTATGTTTCAGTTTACGTATGAACTGTGAACTTTTCAGCTTACGTGTCTTACGGATGAACTGTGCAGCAGGTGCCGTGTGGCCTTTTGCCTCGCGAACTATCCCCTCCGCGGAAGCAGCGGAATAAGACGCTGCGAATAATTAAGAAGCCAAATGAATCGGAAGGTGCGAATAAGGAAGTATACAACCTCAACCTTCAAAAAGGTAGTAGACCAGGGGTCTCCAACTCCGGTACTGGAGAGCTACTTACCAGTAGGTTTCCCATCTTACCTGGCTTCTGATGAACCACACTAATTCTCAGGTGTATACCGGTAGCAGGTGTGGCTCCTCAGGAGCCGGGTAGGATAGAAGACGTACTGGATAATAGCTCTCCAGGACCGGAGTTGGAGACCCCGTAGTAGACAAACGCAAATTTCAAGAAGAAAAAACTTTAAATATCGCACTAAAATGTTTTCATGTTTATCGAGGTGGTTTTTGTTGCGAGTAAAAAGAACTTCGCAAAACCGCAAAATTAGAATTTGGGAATTAGTAAATACAAAAGCTGTTATTCAATTAGGCTACAAGTTTGGTCATTTCTCACCCTCTTTCCCTATCCATGTTTTCAACGCGTATATAAGAACAGGCTTATTTTAACCGCAGTCATAAACACCGGTTTTGTAACGTAAATCCCAGTTTAAATGGATCTTAATCTAGGGGATGACAAACGAATCCCGTTCCAGAAAAACGCAGCCTGCTTCAGCCACACAAGCGTGTCTAATACGAACTATGGAATTGTGCGTGTGTGCTCTCCAAAGACCATTGTAATCTGATCATTTCTTTGGTAACATACCTCTTTTTGTTGGACCCACGTTCATGATTTTAGTAGACTAATTTTATAAAATGTTTTATTTATCTTAACATTTCTATGCAGGTAAACGGAAACATCCATATTTAAACGAACCTGTAGCAGAAATCTTCGGCTGCTTCTTCCGCGTAGATGCTGTCTAAAAGATTTAATGAAAGTGTAGCGGCGGTGAGCTACAGGAAATCAATGCACAACCCGTGGGAGGAGTAAAAAAAAGTTTACATAGTTCAGACCTTTTCTTAGTCTTCCGGGCAATTCAGGTTCTCTATGTTTCCGCTGTTGTGCGCTCATTTGTACGCGGTTTCGCTGTTGTTTTCATGTCTTTTTCGAAGCTCTTGAGGTAAACAGCCATATATTTTAAAACATCACATGCATTTTCTATATTTTTTGTTTTTAAAGATAATAAATGAAAGTATTTAATTCGCTGGATAGAGATATTTCTTGATTAAAATGGTATAGTATTGTTTATATGACTATATTATGCGTGACGTTCTACTGCATTCCCTGTAATAATGCACCTGAATGATTTTCAGACATCTCACATAGGCCTACATATTTGCCTAAATATTAGGTGAAACATTATTTCCTGACATCCAGGATATTTGGTTACCCCCTGTTAAAACAGGTATACAGGGGGTCTCGGTACTAATAATAATTCAGTATTGACATGTAATAATGTACCTAAGTGATTTTCAGACATTTCACATAGCTCTGCGTTAATATTAGGGGAAACATTATTTCCTGATATACGGGGGAAACATAGGGAAACCGAATTGCCCGGAACATCGGCATGTGTGGTGTGTGTGTTTTAGTTGGAGTAGAAGCGCATTTCCCCTACATTGTGAACCGTACAGAACTTTGCAAAAACCCTTTTATTGAAAGTATGGTGGTAGCCTGCTATACGTTTATTTGGTCCTTCTCACGAACATGAAAATCCTTCGACGAAAAACGAAATGTTACAGTGAAATACAGTGTTTGTGTTTTTGTGCAGAGCAATTCACATTACCGGAACATATTGGCTATACTAAAACAATAGAAGTAATTTATACCTCTGATTTAATGATCCCTCAACCATTTTCCCAAAATAGGCATTACCGTTGCAGTTTTAAGATCGAATAGGCCTGACACAAAACCAGATTACATGTTTTTAAACCTTTCAATTTTACTGAAAAATGTAGGCATACGTTAATTCTTCAACTGTATTGTATCGTCATTTATATTCCCATAAGTGGTACCTAGACATTTGGCTGCTGTTAGCACTTAATATATACTGGAAGTGACGAACATTCTGCTGCAGTTCTTGAATCAAAAAATATGTGTCTTTGTGAAGGTTTTTGGCAAAAGTCCGGATTTTTGTGAAAATTGCCATGGTCATTGGCAGTTTAGGGGAGGTATTCCACTACAGATTACTACTTTCTCAATTTGTCATTAAATTACTTTACTTTCTGAGTACTTTCTGAAAAAAGCAGTGATATTACTGTTCTTTTTAAACTATACTTTCTAAAATCCCCATGAGTCCACAAAAGGGAAAATGCCGATTTAACATCTTGTCTTTTTTGTACTTTAATATTAATTGACCACTTTTCCAAAAGGGCGAAATGCAAAATATAATGAAAAAATTCTTAAACTTTGATTTGAAGTTCAGCTTTCGAACATTTCTGAAAATTCATATTCTTGGGATAGCGCAACAGTGTAACAAATAATAAATATAGCATTTCTGTAAAATGCAGATATTCAGCAGACATTTTTTACATTGTAGCACAAGCTGCCTCACTGGATACTTTAACCCTTGTGTTGCCTGTGCCTTCCCATGATCCTGTCCTCCTGTTTCAATGCCCTGTGATCCTGTTTGTTTCTAGCTTTTGTTCTCCAGTGTAATGAAGTCCTTCATCCCTTGTCTCATGACAATACATATATATTTTTTTAAATGTACGTGACATATAATGTATGGAACATAATTACAAAGTAGTAACTGTAATGTGTTTTAAAAAAAATGAAATAGTCACACTTACACTATTTTGCTACAATGAAATTAGATTACAGAATCACATTACATTGTAACACACTACCCCCAACAGTGGTCACTGGAAACTGTAATGTTGTACAAAACTGCTCTTGAGGGTCAAGTTCACATTTTTCTGTAATTGGAGTTTTATTGTAGCACGTTCTTTGAAAAAAATACCCAAATGAATCTAAAATGCTTTGATACAACTACCTTTTTGAAGATGTCCAATTGCTCGGAGTTATTTAATGTTTTAACTTCACTTTAACTTGCAATTAGCCAAATGTCTTTACTTAATGTTACCCTTTGCCTTGAAGTTTCACTACTACGAAGTGTGAATACAAGTTAACTTGAAAAAATAAGTGTTCATGCAATAAATTATTTTTAGTAAGGTTTTATTTAGGTTTGGTGTAAACAACTTGTCTTCTCAGATTCACTAAACTTAAAATTTAAAGGCAGCCTGAATACTAACTTTTTAAAGTTGAAACAGTTTTGTTACAGTGTAAGAACTGGATAATTCAGTGATTTAGTTTCCCATGAAGCTCATTTTTACAGTGGATGATTCAAATGTATCATGATGATATTTCACTGAACATTACAATGGGTGCATGCATTGTGAAGTATTTAAAATTAAACATGCACATTAGTTTAAAATGACAACTAATGTTCAGTGGAGCATGTTTGATTTGCACCACTGCACATTATAATAAAGGTTTCTGTGACAATCCTGTCAATACAAATCCTGATATTGCACATTAGCAGAAAGCATTAAACTTGATATTAGCACCTAATAACTCCATTATCCTGAATCTACAGACTTCACAAAGGCTTCCCATCCGATAAGAATTTTTTATAAGGATGTCCTAGGAGTCCCTATTTCTGCTTGTTGTTGCAGTCTATCCATACTAGACATACTAAGAACCTTACTGGTATAAATATTTGTAGGAAAAAAAACAATAATTAATAGGCACATGAAACTGTTCCTAAAGAAGAAAGAGCAGGCCTACCATGCTCATAAGTGAAAAGGCTTTCCAATGCATCCATTGCTCATGGCAATAAAGATCTTAAATCTTTAATCTCACTATTAGTGTCTTTTCACAGGCTTCAGGTCTTAAGCATAACATCTTGGAAGATGTGCTATTATTCTGTATGAACCACAGAGGCTGCTCATTGAAAACATAAAACAACTTTGTGAAGCATTTGAATAATACATATATGTATTATGCAATTTTACATGATTAGGCAACATTTGAATTCAACTGGATAAAACTAAAAGTGTATTTAATAGTCTGCTTCAAAGAGATGTCTATGTATAGGAATGGTATTATCTAAAACAGAAGGTATAACTGGATTCATATTTCAGTCCTTGCAGGTTGATGTCAATGGAATAAATCAATAGGATTTTCCTTAACTTCATCTGGAGGAATAAGTCTCATAAATGGAAAACAATCTGTCCGTTCACATAAAATGTGATGGTGGTTGTAAAGTATTACATTTTGTAGATGCAATCAAAACATTTAAAAATAATTGGCTAAAAAGATGTCTAACCGAAAGACTTTCAATGGGTATTTCATTCTTAGAAATTATCCATTGAATTATACACATGCAGTCTGGGAACTCCTGGACTCATATTGTTAATGAGTGACTTGAATCCTTAGTTGACTGTGAAGATTGCAGGCCTGGGTTACTGCAAATTGCATCCTTGACCTAGACCTCATCTCGGAGTTCCATCAGAACCACCCCAGCTGTCCCATACCACATCTCAGGAGAAACACACTCAAGTCCACCATGTCACATCAGCTAAGCTCTCATCTGTTCAATCCTAGTTGGTGTCTCTAACCCAAAACTGAGGGAGTACACAGGACATTCAAGCCTGGGAGTGATTCTGTCACATCAAGTTCACTGGCACGATTGTAACTTACGACTATGCCCAATAGCACAATAGTTAATCAGCCATACTTGCCCTCAGTGCATTAACTCCTTCTCAAAAAAGCCTCATTGCTTGGGTTTGAGGTTGGGTTTTACCTACTCAGTCTTGGTGGTATGGTCTTTTGGTTTTGCATTCTGATTTGCCGTAACATTCTTTAGTTCTGTTATATGTTTTGACTTTTGGCTTATTGTCTAGTTTCTTGGTTAGCTCTGTTCCTCGGATCCCGTTTCACTTGACCCTGTTTAGTCTTTCAGCACTATCCCTTGTGGTACCCACTGGAACTCAGTCCTACTTAACCGTCTCAAATACATGCCCTGCAGTCAGTGGCCCAAGTCCTGTCAGCACATGTACTCAGAGGCATGTCAGCTAAAGAAGTCTGACATGAGAATCTGGAAATGTGAGTGGGTGTCTGGTTTGGAGTGTTCCATCTGATCTGGGTTAAAGTTTTAAATTTTCCTACATGTCCAACTATACAAATTGAGTACTGGATAAAGAAAAATTGAGAATCAAAAACGTTACACCTCTGAACTGTTGTGACAAGACCTTTAATGTGCAGCAATACTGTATACAACATGTCTTTTCATGTTAGTTTTTCTCTTATCTTGTTTTCAATTTATAACCTTTTGCTTTTCATGTATTTTTTTTCCTATTCTCTTATTCTGGTATTTTTACATTTATTATCTCTTATGCATTACCTTATCTAAACTGCAGTAATGATGAATCCCTTTTTTTTACCATCATGTAACACCAAATAAATAAAAACATACAAAGCCTCCATGTCATGTCGTTATGCATGCACAGTTAAAGATGCGACTGCAGGAAAACCTAATTTTTAATATTCACCAGCTTCAACTGGTCCGGGTGATTTTTGAATAATGATTATGACAAAGTGTAGACGAATGAGAAAAAGCAAAAGGTCTTAAGTGCAAAAGTCATCCATCTGGAAATAAGTGAGAAAATTATTTTCGGCGCGTAAGGTTCAATTCTCAGATGCTCTAAATAGAATCATTAAAACACCAAAAAATTGCAATGGTTATACTTCTGATTACACCTCCAGCTCTGTGTGTATTTGTGTGTATTTCTGCTTTTGCACTGGTTTTCCCTTGCAGATTTCCCCTACTTGTATACTGAGATACTGTGGTTTTGTCCAGGACATGTACATTTACGTCTGTTTTATTTATGAAACACTTTTGTCTGACGCAACATACAAATAAGACAAACAGCATATTACATATGTACTGTCCAGGAGTCGACTAGACATAAGCGCAGCTAGACTGAGCTTCCAATTAAAGCCCAGTTACAAGTGTAATATTGTAGTAAAAGCTACACAGCATCTATCAAACAAAACAAGAACCTAATAAAAATAATATTCAGTCAGTAGAAAGTGAAACATTATGAGCATTCAGGGAATACAGAGTGGTATTAGGCTAATTGTTTTTCCCAGTACAGACAGGTCTTGAGGCATGGGAATCTGATGTTTGCTAGTGGCTCAGCCGCTCATTTTGCCATTGGAGAACCATGTACAGGGCTGGATTGCTGACCAAAGGGGGCATCCAAGGTTCATAAAGGCAAGTGTCTGCAGCAGTCACCCTTCCCTTTGCTGCCACTACGCAGCATCGCTTTAATTTTGGTACAATTTCTCTCAATATGTGACCATCTTTATCAATTTTGGTGCAATCTGTCTCAAAATTCTATCAGTTCCAGATCTTCACCTGTACAAGGTATTTGCAAAGTCTGAAGAAGGTCTGTCAAATACTTTTTGAGTTATCAGGGTAACAAAAAAGTGTCTGCGGCAGTGGGTCGGTCTCAAAACCATATGTAACGCTTGTCTGGACAATAGTTATAAAGTGAATAGGCTAATAACTGTGTATACGTGTTTGGTTGACAAATACCATTTAGGAAATAACTTTGGAAATCATATCTATCACAGCCAAGCCAATGGAACCATGAAGACTGTCACTGAAAAAACTATGCCTTCTGAGTCTTGCTAAAACTGAGATTTGTGATTTTAATATGCTCACATGCCTCACCACGTTAATTAGCTCTTAGACTTCTGGTATTATATTGCAACATAGTGTAGGCTATATAAGCACAGTAAATTTTACTCCCATCTTTTAAAGCTTCTTTTTCCTTTCTGTTTAAACGTGCATTTTATGCTTCTCAATCTCATACAATCCATGAATCAAATTACTGTCCCGATCACAGAGACATAATTTCAAAAAATGCATTACAGAAAAAAAAAAAGTAGCGAGAAGGAGACATTGACATGGGCGCCGGCCAATCGGCGCCGGCCGTTCAGCAGCAGACGGGGTGACGTCACGCTGTCTGGCTTGCGCAGCTCGGTGCGCTAGGAAGGAGAAGGGCGCTGGAGGAGGAAGAAGAAAAAACTCCCAGCACGCTGGTGGAACGGGGTCACGAACTATGACCTTTCACAGAAGAAAAACAATAACAAATATTTTTCGAAAAATCTGAGATCCGAAAACTGTGTTGTTTATTCCAAGAGGTAAGCCTGAATTTCATTTTCGAGGCAAGGCGAAGCCGACAATATTGAAAGCTGACAGCGACAAAAGGAGGCTAATTTCACTTCGACTATCCAGCGAGCCTCGGCAAGTTTGGGCCAGGTTTACTTTACAAACCTCGTCGAGGCTTTCCCGTCAAACTTAAATAAGGCATTGTTAATTTGCGTTACCAACGGCGTGCCTTCGTATGCAAGTTACAAATAACATGCATTTTCCATTTATAAATGCAAGCGACACGACGTGTAACATCGAATGGTAGCGTATACACACGAAGACAAAGACATGCGGCTTACAGCAGCTGGTGTTTAGCTTGCTAGCTAGGCTAGCTCGCTGGCTATTGCGCAGCTGAACCCGACCCTTTTACCTTTGCCATCCCGGGGACAGGGGTTGCTTTGCAGTCTTGTACCTAGGCATGCAAATTCATACGGTTACATGAGTGTGATTAGCTCTCAAGTTTTACGCTTGAAATAGCACGGCAAATCACGGCCTTCTTGTGCTGCTAGACGTTTTTAAATCGCACACTTAAATGGGTATTCAGGATATCTTGGCGTTACGCCAGATTCTCCATTTTGTTCCTTTTTTCTCTTCGAATGCTTTTTAATGTCGGCAGGAATTTGCTGTTGATTGATCGACCGGGCAACAAATAGGGAAGCACTTGGGCGGAGCTTATTGATTGTGCTGTCCAATCAGAGTGCTCGAGCAGCTCGTGGCCCGAAATCTGAAGGCTATAGCTTACTGCGCGTTCAAATTGAAAAGCAATGCGACGTGCTTTTATATAGATATCGACTTTGACACAAAATAATCAGCGAACGCATCAGAAAAATCATTAAACTACGTTTTTTACTGCCAGCTGGAAAAGGAATAGATGTTTTTGGCTGCAGAGCGTGCATATAAAATGTATACATTTTAATTGCAGTTGTATCGTGGAATATTTCATTCGCGTTGACTACACTGACACCGGCTTTTTTGAGCATCCGGAGGATCAGTAGTAGACACGAAAGATCCTTTTGTTGGTAGAAATGCCCCCGTAAATGTTTGAGCGTCAGGGTAACGGGACCCTGAAGTTTACGTATTTCAGGAGTGTACGGTTGATCTGGGAATAAAGGATTAAAGCTCATTGCGGGGTCAAATATGTACAAATTTTACATATCTTAATATTTATCATCTAAGTATGTGCAACATTAAGACTGGCACTGGACTTAACATATACGTTAAGGGTTTCTTTGCATGACTATCTATTTTCTTGGGTGTTCTTTCCCACATGGGATGTACAGTCAGTTGTGTTTTACTGAGTTTCGGTGTGTTGCTTTTGACACGTCTCCTTTGCTAGTGATAGTAGTTTGGCCCGATCGGACTCTTTCTTGACCCTGTAAAGCATTGAAGCTTGTGCTTATGTGTTTGTCGTGTCACTCGGGGTTATTTTATTGATCGTCGTGTTGGTGCAATTTTGGAGCGACCAGTAGTATCTTAAGTAATTTGTCAGAGACGATTCTCAGTATTTGTAGGGTTGTCCTAAAGGGAGACTTGCATGGAAGAATGACATGGTATGAATTAAAAACTGAATAAGCATCTCAACCACAGTAGTGTAGTTTTAATATTATTAGAGCCGTCTAACTTTTTTCCTGTATGAAACACTTAATGTTATACAAGTGTCACCGTAGTGACTTTGGATAATCAGATGATGGGATCATTTAAAACCATCAATTGAATTGACTGTTTTTCCCTAACAGTTAGCAGCAGGGATATAACAGTTAGTATTTTTGGTCATGAATTGCATAAATCGACTCCCGTAAATTACGATCATAAATTGTACAGTTTTCAAGGCAATTCAGCTACGTGGTTTCTCCTCCTCCAAAGTTAGTGTTATCTTTAAAGACAATGATCATTATAATGATACTGGTCAGCTAAAATGTGAATATCATTCATGCAGTGACTGATAGAATCTTGTGTTTTATTTCATTAATGATTTATATTACCATGACAACCATTACGGAGGTGTTAGCTCATCAAACAGTGGATACGGAGCCGGTGATGCTGTTGTGTGATGGACTGTTAGACTTAAAACTTTAGGTTTTCCACTTCATGTCTATATTGGATAATAAAAATGTCCTCCCTGTTTACTTCATGTGAAACAGTCATATGACAAATCCATTTTTGAATGGAATCAGTTCTTCATTTAGTAAGGGCAGTTTAGTAAGTTGTTTATGATTTTTATCTGAGGGCTAAAAATGTTGGTAAATGTCTTTTAAGGAGTCACTGTTTAAACAGATGTTCCACACAGGGCTTGA
>JAODUD010000107.1:12536185-12553738 GCA_026784285.1 Stomatorhinus walkeri
TTATCTGAGGGCTAAAAATGTTGGTAAATGTCTTTTAAGGAGTCACTGTTTAAACAGATGTTCCACACAGGGCTTGAGTTGTCATGGGATGCGTGTCGATGCCCCCCCCCCCCATGAGGAAATTTGGCAAAATCCATCCCCTTTGAAAATATACCAATGCCGCCCTCCCCTCATCACCCCCCTAAATTGTTCTGTGTAGTTGTCACTCACCTAAATGGTCATGGTGTTTTAGGTGTGTTCAGTGGGCAGACTCCAAGTGGAAACCAGTTTAATCTGGGCCTCGACCACTGGTTTCACCCATGTTTGGTGTGACATTTAGTTATTTGCAATGCAATTTTGTATGTAAATTTTTCAAAGCTTCCACAGAAGAGGTTTCATCACTTCTTATTTGGTTTCACGAAGGATAAACAAAGCAAGCATATTTGTTACCTGGCCATTGGTGTCATAGTTCGAAAACCTTTCTGTCCTAGCTGATATTTAGTAGGTGTTGTGTTTCAGTCCTTCTGTCAATGCTATGATGAACACAGATTATTAATCGCCACAGCTCTGTGGAGCACTGTAGCTTTTGAAAATAAATGCCTTTGCTTATCTGGTTTTGCTGCCTAAAAACATTTTCTGTTGGGTTGAGCTACATAGGCATCGCAGTTTTAGTTTCATTTTGGTTTAATTGCTCAGGAGTTTCAAATGTATATTTGTCACATGTACAGTCATACACTGTACCATTGTTCAGTGAAATGCTTTTCCACCTGCTTCACGGGTCATGTGTTAACAAGATAAGAGTAAAATTTAAATAAACTCAGAATAAAATACAATGAACAATAATAAAGATAAACTGCCAGCAAAATAGACAAAAACAGAGAGCAATATATCAGCAAATGTGCAATGACAGTGGTCCGGTAAAAGTGTGTAAAGTGATTCGTTAGCTATGGGAATCCTCTTTCAGGATACGAATGGCTTGAATAAAAGCCAATTGCTGACGTTTCTCTGGTGCTTTGGATGAGTGGAAGATGTACAAAGGGCTCTATTCCAGCAGAACTAAAAGAACTGAAATTCCTCTTTGCACATTTGGTCTTAGGTGGAAGTATCCATATCATCCTGTTGACAAAGCATCCATTGAAGGCAGAACGCTGAACCTGACCTGATGGGAAAGAGAGAATCATTTCCCAATTACTTGCATTCAATGCCACTTCTTCACTTAAATGATTAGTACACAGTGGACAATGTGACTGTGATGCCATTAGACTGCATTAGTGAAGCATAATTTTTCTGGAAATATTATTCCCTGGGAAATATACGTGTTTCAGGGACTGGAAATATTTTTTTCCCCATAGTAAAATTAATTAATAGTGACAGTGAATATGGGATATGGGGTGGCAGCTGCAAGCTTTGAACCTCAGTTTATGTAATTCTTATTCTGTAGGTTCAGCTATGCGAATACACCAGGAGGGTTGGCCCGACATCTGAAATAGTATTATTGATTTTTGTCACAAAAAAGTATTGATAACACCTGTCTGTAATATCTATTATGAGAATATGTTTATATATCCTAAACATGGCATAATATGTTTTTTATGGTCTGATACCAATATTAAAAATGTTGAGTATCTGCCAATACGATAGCAGTCTGATATTATTTCCCCTTCAGTAGGCTGAATAAGCACGTAATGAGATATTTGCATCAATACTTTTCAATTAACTTGGCAAGCTGTCTCCATTTAGTGCTGTAGTGGCATTGTTTGAGTATGCTAACAGGAAAATATCATGGTCATTTTTCTCAAACAAAAGCTATGCCACTATGCTACAGGATGAAATCCAGGGCTGACATGATTAGCACAGAAATCTGTGTTTTATTCAGTAACAACTTTCACAAAAATGAACATAAATATTGCTCAAAGTACAAATTATGTAATGTTGCCAGATTAAACATGTTAAAGAAATGAATCATAAAAATATCAGACTATACCCCAACTAACTACGTATTTCTAGTCAAATAGTACACATAAATATCCAGTTAAAATATACAATGGAGCACAGATAAAACTTTTATGTAGTAATTAACCAAACTTCAGAAAGAATACAAGTTTTTATAAATTTTACTGTGTTCAGATTTAAGAAATTAGCCATGCATGCATTGTACTCTGCAGTTTTGCTCTTTCTTCCTTTGGTGTAAAGTACACTAACCCCTTCACATTTACGAGGGTTAGGGGCAGAAACGTGAAAATTCACAAATAATACTTGGACCCCCCATAACCTTAACCTCAAAACAGTGTGATAGCCTGAACGACAACATAAAGTCTAAAAACTTCTAAACAAACAGTACTGTACTGTATGCTTTGCATGTGAAATTACTTTGTCATTTCCAGTCAAGATCTTTTTATATAATATACAAACCATCCACATTATGCTTTTTTATGTACAAAGTTACTACTTTACACACAGGGAGCAATACATTTTGGACTTATTAGAAATTAATGGCACAATGCTACAAGATTTTTTGGGACTAGATGTATCTCTGAGGGAATATCAGAATGACTTCTTACTCCCCTGCCTCTGATATCCGATCCAGAATTTTTTGCCAGTATTGGCAAAAAAGAATTTCAAATTTAGATTCATCTGACCACAGAACAGTTTTCCACTTAGCCACAATCCATTTTAAATGAGCTTTGGCCCAGAGAAGACGTCAGTGATTCTGGATCACATCTTCAAATACGGCTTCTTCTTTGATATAGTTTTAACTGGCATCTTCGGATGGCACGGCAAATTGTGTTTGCTGACAATGTTTTCTGGAAATATTCCTGAGCCTATTTAGTTATTTCCATCGCAGAATCAGGCCTATTTGTGAGGCAGTGCTGCTTAAGGGCTCGAAGATCATGGGCATCCAGTATGGTTTTTTGACCTTGTCCCTTACGCACAGATTTCTCCAGATTCTCTGAATTTTTTCATTATATCATGTACTGTAGATGATGATATTTTCAACCTCTTTGCAATTATATACTGAGGAACATTTTGTGTCTGCAGTATTAGGGTGATTGGTGATACTCTGTCCATCTTCTGAGAGACAGTGCAACTCTAAGATGCTCTTTTTATACCCAGTCGTGTTACTAACCTGTTGCCAATTGACCTAATTATTTGCTAATTCTTCCTGCAGCTGTTGGGTTTTTATACCACTAACTTATCCAGCCTCCTATTGCCCCCTCCCAAATTTTTTGAGATGTGTTTCTGTCATGAAAATCAAAATGAGCCAATATTTTTCAGGAAATAGCAAAATGTCTCCCTTTAAACATTTGATATGTTTTATATGTTTTGTTGTGAATAAAATATGAATTTATGAGATTTCTATATCATTGCATTCTGTTGTTATTTACAATTTGCACAACATCCCATCTTTTTTGGAATTGGGGTTGTATATATAATATATATACATTTACACTTTATTTTTTTAAACGAGTAAATCCAAATGAAAAACTTCTATCCCAAAAATTCTTTAAGTAGGCCACTACAAACATACATAACGTACTGTTCCACCTCGTTCGTGCGTCTTGTTTTAAGTGTTTTTGAGGCATTTGCAGTTCAATGTGAATATCTCCCAAGCGAGGATACACAAGTGGCGAATGCTTAAAACGTCCCATGGTTTTTCTCCCACTGGCATCAGCATCACTTGCACTTCATTGTGATAGAAGCCCGTGTATCACAAGTTACAGCGAGTGCCTAAACAACCCAAGCTAGCCGCTCCCAAGTCAAATTTTTCTTTCATATTACTCGTGTCGTCACTATTGTGTGTGCTCTGTTTAGTGGGATTTTGCACTAAACGCTAGTGTTGTCACAATACCAAAATCATGCCTTCGATATGATACCTGTCTCAAATATTTTGATGCCGATACTAAAACGATACCACAGCGTAAAACGAAGTAAGGCAGTGCTGTAAACAAGCTTATGATTGGCTGGACACTAAACTTAGGACTGAACGTATATGCCTGCTGTTAAGGAACGACTGAGTTGGTGTGCGATTTGATGAATGAGAGAGTCTCTCCACTCCTTTGAATCTTTCCTCATTCGGAACAATAATGGGAGACCCGAAGGGGGGAACGAGCTGGTGAGCCGGTCTGTGAAAGAGAGACTCAGGCTACTGAATGAGACATGTGGTCATTACCAAAATACAGCATGAGACAGCCATTTGGTCATTACCAAAATACAGCATGAGACAGCCATTTGGTCATTACCAAAATACAGCATGAGACAGCCATTTGGTCATTACCAAAATACAGCATGAGACAGCCATTTGATCATTACCAAAATACAGCATGAGACAGCCATTTGGTCATTACCAAAATACACCATGAGACAGCCATTTGGTCATTACCAAAATACACCATCTACTGTGTAGCCTTCATGTGCAAAAGTGCCAAATATATTAATGTAAAATATAAATGATTCATAATAATCATAATAATAATGCATTTTGTTTATACAGCGTTTCTCAGGATCTCAAAGACGCTTACATAGATTAAAGTAAACAGATAAAACAAGAAAGCGTATGATGGATAAGAACGTCATAAGCTACATGTTATCAAACCAGGTTTGTTGTGATAAGAGAATACCATTGACACTTAAAGAAACAGCTGATGACGTAGTTGTGCAGTCTAGGCTATGGGTAGCCATGTTCACTTTCATTTGTTGATCTAGTGTTTACTGTCCATTGAGTTTTTTTTTTTTCCCTCATTGCTGTGTCTGTTGTAATGTTTCTTTACGATGCTTTGTGACTGTCTGTGAAAGGCGCTTTAAAAATAATTCAGAGGGACAGGTTTGGGGAATGAATTGTGAATGTATGAATTGGTGTCACTGTATTTTTCAGGTCCGGACGGTGCAGACCTCCCCAGACTGGTCAGTAATGAGCGGCTCTCCACAACGCATCCAGATCATTTCTGCTGATTCTGCTGTCTCCACAGCGCAGCACATACAGGTACCGTCCCTGTGTGAGGACATGTGCTATATGCGTGACAGCAGACCTAGGCACTCCCCCCATGCAGCGCCACCCCTACACACCTGTGCTTCACATGCCGTACCTCATACAGTTATACAATCATAGCTGCATGTAATGCTTTAATAATTAGGCCAGTTTAAACAAGACTGGTGAGCTCCGTTTTCCGTCTTTGCAAGGCTCATATAACACGTGCCAAAGGGCCTTTAGCTTGTCTCACCCTACTTTTCCACATTGCCTTCAGGTTCTTTCTAGCATTTTTACTGCTAATTAAGCCTAAAAGAGCCATTTTTAAACTCTGCTTCATCAACTGTGATTGATGTGGAGCGCTCCAGGATTGTTTAAAATCCCCCTTTTGGCAGCTCACTGACAGCACGTGGTCGTCCCCTCAGATCGTCACTGACCAGCAGACAGGGCAGAAGATCCAGATAGTCACAGCAGTGGACCCTTCAAGCACTTCCAAGCAGCAGTTCATCCTAGCAGCTCCCGATGGCTCGAGCGCCAGCAAAGTCATCCTGGCCTCGCCAGAGACACAGAACACCAAACAGCTCATCTTCACCACGGCCGACAACATCATGCCTGGCCGCATCCAGGTATGGAGACGGGGGCCGGTCACCTCCCCTGGCAACAGGAAAATTGCACATTTAATATTGTTATTAGTAGCACTAATAGAAGCAGCAGCAGTATTTGTATCAGTAATATGAAATGAAAGGTATTTTAAAACAAAGAGCGCAGATGGGTGGTTTGGTCAGTGCAGACCCACCGTGCTCGTATGCATGTCCGAGCTTCTCTCGCAACTTGGGTGTGTGGTATCAGATCGTGACGGACGCCGCGTCGGTGGAGCGCCTCCTTGGGAAGGCGGGCGATGTGGGCCGCCCGCAGCCTGTGGAGTACTGCGTGGTGTGCGGGGACAAAGCCTCAGGTACGGACCCTGGCTAGGAGGAGACCGCATGAATTGCGGTCAATTTCTGCTCACCTGTGAGGGTTGGGCAAGATGCACCCCTCTCCCCGCTGCTTTGGGGGGGGGGGGGTGGTTTGCTCATTTAGTCTTTCTTAGGCTCATATCTCTGCCTGCCAGGTCGTCACTATGGTGCTGTCAGCTGCGAAGGCTGTAAGGGCTTCTTCAAGAGGAGCGTGAGGAAGAGCCTGACTTACAGTTGCCGCAGCAACCAGGACTGCGTCGTCAACAAACACCACCGCAACCGCTGCCAGTTCTGCCGTTTGAGGAAGTGCTTGGAGATGGGTATGAAGATGGAATGTGAGTCTGCCTGGCTTAAAGCTCAAGCGCACAGCCAGAAAAAACGTTTACATCCACGTGTACAGACCCTTCATACGCTTACACACAGATATGCATGCACAGTATACATATCCTCGAAAAATAAACGTACATGTGTACAAGAAAGAAGAGTAATTCTATTTATTATTTGACATGTCATTGTCAAATGGGTATTTATTTAGGTATCCCAAGTAGGACAAATGACAAGACTCACAATTTTCATTCTACTGCAAATCACAATTTACCTATTTATCTCTTAACAGAGACCACTGCCTAGCAGCACTGCTGTTAAATGATGCCTTTTAGTGCCTTGATGAATATACACGATTTTACTTGCCTTCTCACTTAGCTGTGCAGAGTGAACGTAAGCCGATTGACTTGCCGCGGGAGAAGCCGGCAAACTGTGCTGCATCCACCGAAAAGATTTACATCAGGAAAGACCTGCGCAGCCCCCTTATAGCCACGCCCACCTTCATCACGGACAAGGATGGCTCCAGGTGAAGCCCCTGCCCCCTGACCTATGACCTCTGTCTGCTGCTACCGTGCCAGCTCTTTGTTTGCTCTGCCCCATTTCCCTTCTCATAATTTAATGTGCTGAGCTCAGATCTGTTTTTGAATCCTCACCAGGTCCAGCCTTCTCGACCCAGGGATGTTAGTGAACATTCAGCAGCCTCTAATGCAGGCAGATGGGACGTTACTCTTAGCCACAGATGCAAAGGTTTGTGCCGAATATCTTATTGATGTTTTGTTATTCCCCTGTTAGCTTAGCGCCTTCCATACTCATGCATCTGCTTTCTAATAGGCCGAGTCCAGCCAAGGGGACCTGGGAACACTAGCCAACGTGGTGACCTCTCTTGCCAACCTAAATGAATCCCTGAATAATGGCGATACCGTGGATGTCCAGCAGGAAGAGCAATCGGCCAGCGAAATCACTCGGTACTCATTCTCCAGCCTCTTCTGTGGCCCTTCACATCAAAGAGTGCCAGTTTATTGTCAGTGTGGTTTGCCTTGGTCCTTCTGAAAGCCACGGGAAACCCATTCACTTGGTAGCAGGGAGAGAGACCTTTGGATGTGGCGATGGACTGGGTGTCGAGCACCCTCCGTTGTGCTGCGTGTTTGTGGCATGTGTGACTCGTGTGACCCTCTCACCAGTGCCTTCGACACCCTGGCCAAAGCCCTGAACCCCACGGATGGCAGCGAAGGGCGGAACCTGGTAGAAAGCGTGGATGGGGCCAGCGGGGCCGCCATCCAGGTGATCAGCCGCGACCAGGCCACGCCCATCATGGAGGTGGAGGGGCCGCTGCTCACTGACACACACGTCAGTTTTAAGGTCTGTTTTCCCATGAGATCAGAGGCTTGAATTTTGACTGCAGATCATGTTGCAGAAGTGAGTTTCCTGCATGCGTTTGACATTTGTATTTATATGCGTTTTGCTGCATTTTGCATGACGCTCTACCCTGAAGCGCCTTCTGTACGGCTCCCCCTCGCCGGGATTCACCTTCCTGTTCCCCACAGCTGACCATGCCCAGCCCCATGCCTGAGTACCTGAACGTCCATTACATCTGCGAGTCGGCGTCACGCCTGCTCTTCCTCTCCATGCACTGGGCTCGCTCTATCCCCGCCTTCCAGGCCCTCGGGTGAGTCCGGGTGCCCTTGGCGCGAGCAGATGCCTCCCAGCATGGTGAACACTATGTGCCGCTCATACCAAGCATCTTTGATGTACTTGTAGCCGTTGCCCTGAGGTATAGTGTACTTCAGTGACATTACTCAAACACAGATGTGGCTGTCCTTGATATTATCTAGTCTACTCGGTCACAATGGCATTTGACTGCGGGGCATTTGCAGATGTCTCCCAGTAAGGTTTTGGCTTTTGTGTGTATGTGTCTGTCAGTCAGGACTGTAATACCAGCCTGGTGCGTGCCTGCTGGAACGAGCTCTTCACACTGGGGCTGGCCCAGTGCTCACAAGTCATGAGTCTCTCCACCATCCTCGCTGCCATCGTCAACCACCTGCAGAGCAGCATCCAGGACGGTACGGTCCGCAGGTCCGCGGGGAGCCCAGTGCCATACAACCCTTTGCCAATATGACAATCGAGCCAGAAGCTGTAATTCTCTGGGGCGAATCCCTTTAACGTGCCTTTTGCCATTTCTCTGGGCGTGTTGCAGACAAGTTGTCGGGAGACAGGATCAAGCTGGTGATGGAGCACATCTGGAAGCTACAGGAGTTCTGCAACAGCATGGCCAAGCTGGAGACAGACGGCTATGAATATGCGTACCTGAAAGCCATCGTGCTGTTCAGCCCTGGTGAGCATGGTGGGGTCGCCTAATCAGCCACACCGCCACCAGATGGCGCCCTTCTCACCACACGCCTCTTCCGCAGACCACCCAGGTCTGAGCAGCACCAGCCAAATAGAGAAGTTCCAGGAGAAAGCCCAGATGGAGCTGCAGGATTATATTCAGAAGACCTACCCAGATGACACTTACAGGTAAGTCCCACCTCAGACAGCTTCCGCTTAAAGGCAGCAAGACAATATGTATGGCAAGGTGTGGAAATATCGAGCTGATCCCTGCTGCGCAGCATTTGCGAGTGCTCCTGGGGGAGAGCCCAGCAGATGCACGGCCCCGAGAGTGTAGGAGGACCGTTTGCGTGGCTGGCTGGCCGTAACTCTGCCCCGGCTTTGTGTTTCAGGCTGGCCCGCACTCTGATGCGGCTCCCTTCCCTGCGCCTGATGAGCTCCAGCATCACGGAGGAGCTCTTCTTCACGGGCCTCATCGGCAACGTGCCCATCGACAGCATCATCCCCTACATCCTGAAGATGGAGACGGCCGAGTACAACAGCCAGATCACGGGCACCTCGGCGTGACTCATACCTCGCAGCGCAAGGACGCCTTTCCAAGCTCACACTTTATGATGTTTTTTTTTTTTTAAAAAAAGACATTATTTGTTTTTTGTAAAATGGGAATCCGGGGAGAATCACTGACTGATTAAGGCTTAGCTATTCCATCTAGGTTTCCCACCCCTTCTCACCAGGTACTCTGAGTTGACGTGCTCTATAGGGTGTTTGTAGATTGGGGGGGTTGGGACCAGCTACAGCCCATCTGAGGAGGAACAAGCCCACTGGTCTGCACCGTTGCCCTTCCTTAGTGCGCATCGGGCAGCACTTCACCAGACCGGAACCTGTTAAAGCAGTGAACTCGTTAAACTGGGCAAGGCTACTGTCCCATCTAATCTCTTCACTTAGGTTCATGATGGCTGCCGCATTTGGCATAGCGGAGAGTATGGCAGGGCACCGCTAGCCATTCTAGGTCCCATGATACTATATTATTTTGGGCCCCCAATCCAGATCAATCTAATCATGTCACAGTCTTTTAGGGGCCCTGAATCGTCCCAGCCAGCCCCCTGCCCTCCTGCCCCCTTTACAGCGCCCCTGGGGTCGCACATCCTGTCGCTTAGGAGAAACAGAAATCAGAAATAATGTGAATCGAGTTTAATTGTGAGTGGCATGGTGGTGCAGTGGTTAGCACTGTTGCACCTCTGGGACCAGGGTTCGAGTCTCCGTGTGCGTGGAGTTTGCGTGTTCTCCCTGTGTCGTTGTGGGGTTTCCCCCACAGTCCAAAAACATGCTAAGATTGCCTGTTACCAAATTGCCCACAGGTGTGAGTGAATTGGCTGTGAGTGTCCCCTGGGATGAGTTTGTCCCCCACCCTGGGTTGTTCCCTGCCGTGCACCCATAGGCTCCGGACCCCCTGACCCCCTGACCCTGAACAGGACAAGCGGTTACAAAATGGGTGGATGGATGGAGTTTAACTGAGTTCTGGTTAGTACTTCATTTTGGAAGTAATCAAAGTTACCAAGTAATTTATTTAGTAAAACATGGGCTGCCTTGATTCCCCCCAGGTACTCTTGAATGAGGTTTTTTTTTCCAGTGGTGCCCTTCAAACTAGAAATAGTTCTTTTTACATTCTCAATGTTTTGCACTTAATTGTTGGACTCAGTAGTTGGCCATTTCACATTATTTGTGAAGTACATTAAATAAGCTCAGCCCACACTGTTCTACATGAAAATATCATCATATTTCCTAGATGTCAATGTCTGTACGTGTTTTGATTTCAGTCACAGGTACTTGATAAATCCACAGAATACTGCATTAGGTTATGGTTTAGTTATTGTTGTATTTGTTGCCTGTGGTTTTTAGTTAACGTCTTTTACATTGTTTATGCTCCTCTTAGTGGTTTTATTTAGGCCTATAACATTAGGATTAACGATGCAAATGTCCCTCCTCCATGTCTGCACTATAATGCGTTTATCACCTTCATTTCTGTTGCTGCCATGACAATCAAGCGCTGTATAAGAGGCATTCATTACTTTTTGAAAGCCTGGAATTTTGTTGTCTTTTTTAAAAATGTATTTATTGTTCTTGGTGTTTTATATTTTCTCATGAAGAAAATATGCAGTAGATGTTGATACCTGTGGGGGCCTTGGTTCGGCAGTTCTGAGTTGTCATGTCGTGGTTTAACTGAGAATGGCTGATGCTGTGTGTCTCACACCAATACATCCTTTTTCCCAAGGTTACGTGCTCCGGATTCTCATGTAAAATCACATTGTTGTAAATATGTATGTGTATTCGCTCTGTTCTACAAGTTGCGTGTTCCGTTATTAATGCCGTAAGCTTTTGCGTTTAACACTTTGATCATCAACTGCATATAAATCCAAGGTTTTTACTGCACGCTGACTATTGAGATATGCGTATTGAGATGTGATCGATTGTCTATATTTATAGGTCAAAAGAAATAACTCTTGATTTGTCTTAAAACTATGGTTTTCTCACTAAATGAATGGTACTGTAAGTACCAATGCTGTTTTCTGCAGTTTGACATGGAGTAAAAAGAACCATGTCTGTAAAAGTAACAGATATTATAAGAATCAGATCTAATGTATATCTTAAATTTTTAATGATAACTGTGTGTATGTCACTCACTTATTGGGTTTTAAACCTTCCAAGACTGTTGCATATGACTGGTCTTTTATGTGAATTGAGCTTTGTACTGTACATGTAATTTCATTAAAATGAGTGCATGTCCTTTTTTTAATCTTAAAGTTTTATAATAATCAGTGTCATTGAACCAGAAGAAAAGTGGCATTGTTGTCTTTGTATATAAAGCATTGCAATGCATGAAGTAGCTTATGCATTTTATTAAATGCCGTTAAAATGTGGAGTTATGTTGTGGCTTAAAAAATCCATACAGAGCTGTTTGTATGATTAAATTACATAATGCAATTAAATGCCTGTTTGTTTTACATTTTTCTTAATTCTTTCAATTTTATGGGACTGCATAGAAATGTAAAAGATTTATGGTCACTGTTGGTTTTTTTGTCACTGATGGAATCCTTATAACTTGATAGATTTAAGGTATCCCTTCATCTTTGTTCACTCACGTTTAGCCCAGACTATCTCAAATCTGACTAAATAGCCGGCTAAGCAAGATATCCTGCTCAGTACAATCGCTTCTTGCAGAATGACTTCTCTGAATGACTTCTGGCAAAGTGGGCCATACACATTACTAGCTAGATGAACTTAAGTGGGCGCTGAGTGAGCGTTGCAAAAAGGCATATTGGCTTGAGTGTCTCTTCCTGGTAGGTCAGTTTCCTGTCAGGTATAACATGAGAAGAATGCTGAGGAAAAATACCACTCCCCTTCTGCTTAGAACATTAAATCCGAACATAAAATGCCGTTCATTTATCCTGTTTTCAGACTACAGCTACATACAGTCTGAAAGGTAAGCCCCTTTCACATTAACCTTGGTGAAATACTTCTTCCTTGCAAAGGGAGAAACCAGTCACTGGGTGCTTTGATGAGGTGTTGTGGGTCGCTGCATTTAATTGAGTATTTCATCCAGAAAAATCAGGATAAGGTGATAAAACCACAAACATTTGAACAATTTTCATCACAAAAGTTGAGGTCAAAAAAGAATTAAACATAGTATGTGAAGGAACAACATAGTCAATTTGAGAATATTATGAATTCTGTGATGTCTTTAAGGCAGCTACTTAGGTATTAAGAGACTGTTTTGTAATACACCAAGGTAGAAGGCCCTGAGGAAATGATTTCAGGACCTGGAGTGAAATTATTGCTTGGAATTTTCGGATGAGGAGACTCGGAAGACAGATCTCACGAGTATGAATATGTTCCATCTCCAGTCCAATAGGTGGCAGCATTTTACTTTTTTGTAGGTTTGATAACATTTTATAGCGCTACTGAAGAAGAGTGGTTTGGGAAATGTGCATTAGATGTTAATGCTACAGCTGGTAGGGAGGGAATAAGTGTGTTTTTTTTTAGCCATGCCTATGAAAGGACGGTTCCCCATTCGGAGAACCTTGGAGTACCTTCAAAAAGGAGATGTTGTCTTTAAGAATTTTGTAAAAATCATGACGGTTAATTATAACACGCACGGAGAGCTAAGTGAGGGGGCAAGGTCAGTGTTATTCGCGCAAGGATGGCGCTCAGCAATAGTGGCACACTTTCGGAGTGTGCTGAATCTTGCTATTCTGGATTGCAGCAGTGCCATTGTTTGAACGGTGCGCTAACTGATTTCATGTGTGTTTTGCTTTTGTAGGAAGTTCGTGTTTTTTAAAATCCCTCAAATTCAATACAAAAATCCATGGGTCCAAATCTTGATGTTCAAGAATATGACGCCATCGCCGTTCTTAAAGTTTTACCTTGGTACGTATGTACGTACGTGCAATGCGTGTGTACATAAGTATACTGTACACGTACGCAAATAGCGGTTGTTGTGCTGTGTCAGTTAATGTGATTGTGTGTCGTGGCATCGTTCAGGAAGGCCGCAGTCATATTAATTACCTAAGATCTGGCGATAATAAAGCGCCAAGATATTGCAAGCATCTTTTTCTAGTCAGTTATAAGAAATAAAATAGAAAAAGTCTCAAGGTTTCACAACAGTAATTCCTGTTCCAGATGATGGGGAGCAAGTTTTGGTGGATGTAGAGGGAAAAAATCACGATGAAATAACCCAGCACATCAATAAGATTGTTGGCAAGACACAGTAAGTACAAGTAGTAGCATGCAGTCCTTTTACGCTGGGACCATATGATTTGCTTGTAGTCTTAGGAAAAACAGTTTTGGTGATTTGTAATTCTGTTGGTTTTGGGCTGACATTGGACTACTTTGTTTAATCTTTCAAATTAACAAAGGCTAGTGACACAGTATGCAGCTTTGATTTTCTTTTTAACTGAACCATCACCACATTGTTTTTAGATAGGTGTCTAATTTTTTGTCATTGTCTCCTCCTTCATTTCGTCTCTGTCTCTTTAGAGAGGTCCTGCAGGCAGAGGCTCTGGCCGCCATGGTGACGTCAAACCCAGCCAACTTTGGGCACAGAAAGTACTGCCTGAGGAAGTGTCTGTGCGAGGTGGAGGGGCAGGTGCAATGTCCCGGCACAGTGCCCCTGCCCAAGGAGATGACGGGCAAGTACCGAAACCAGATGAAGGCGAGCCAGGAATGACGTCGGTACAGCAAGACCCTTGTAAATATTGCACTCTGGTGGAGTACGTTTTGTTTATGCACAATAAAAAAAAATGGACTTGTAAAAAGTTGCAATATTTTCGGTCGACAACCGTACGATCAATGCGCGGCATATGTAATAGTATTCCCCATGTTCCAAAGGTTTTAATCGGGCATTTCAAGTTACAGGTTGAATTGTCAAAATGCATGAAATGGAAATTCAGTACAAACAGGCCACCAATGCAGCGTATCACAGTACTTATTTAAAAAAGGACAAGTTTGTTTTTGGGTGAGTTTTATTACCGCAGACTGCAACTTCTGATGAATGCAAAAAGTAACACAGGTCACAGTCAAGAAAGTTACTTATTTATCCATGTACAATTAACAGATTTACATAAGAAACATACAGTTCTTGGTTTATTCAAAATGCAGTAATGTGTTTTAGTGGTGCATTGTGGGTAGTCAACATATCATGTAGTTTAGTAAGATGTTTAAGAAGTTCAGAAAAAACACCAGGGATTGCAAACGGTATAATACTGCTACATTGTATCAAATTAGTGTTAAATGCTGATGAATAAACCTGAAAGTGCAGAGTCCAATACTGTCACTCAAACTGTACACGTCACATCATTTACAGACTGAGATGATCTAAAGTTTTGACTCTAAAACGAGAGACATTTTGCTGCTATAATCAAATGGGAATCAAGATTTTTAGGTCAGATGAATATTTGTGGGATTTGGGCATTCAGTGGCATTTGAACGCTCACAATAGGAGAAATGTTTGCTGCATTACGCTGTGTTCTGGCTGGTTGTCACCACAAACATTACTTGACTCAACCCGCAATTTGCTTCTTGACATTCAAATCTTGATACGATAGCAACCTTCTTCATGACAACTGTGGCCTGCTGTTCATGATACTCCCCCACAGGTAATGAGACGTACCAATGCCTACATGCCATCTGTGCTAAAGAGGGGCTTGATTCAGTGTCTCTTCCTCCTCTGCTCCTTCAGAGTGTGCTGCAGTTCTCGCAGGTTTTCCGAGAGTAGCTCCACCTCGTCCGCACGGCCGTTCAGCTTGGCGTCGAAAATATACGCGCGGATGTTGTCGATCTGCTGGAGCAGAAGCTCCTCTTCGATGACGTCCTCGTCTGGTGTGTCAAAGGGGTTTGTGGAGGTCCCTGCATGGACAACTGGAGGTCTATCCTTGGTCTCACTACCGTCATCATCCTCATCAAAGGGGTTTAGCCCCTCTCCTGGGTCACCTGTGTCTGCTGGCTGCTCCTCCTCTTCATCTTCATCGAAGGGATTGTACTCTTTCTTGCCATTGGGCATGTCCTTCTGAGCCTTTTCTTTCAGGATTTCCACGGCAAACGGGTTGGATTGGTCCTCCGCCATGGGGCTGGAATCGTCGTCCTCGAAGGGATTGAGGGAGGCCCCAGACATGCCGCTCGGTTTCACAGTCTGCGCCGGTGGCTCCTCCTCCCAGTGTGACGACTGGGGAGGCGCCTGCTCCTGACTGGGGAGCTGATGGGAGCCCTTCATGGACTGGCTTTTGGAGGGAGGTGCCTGCTCCTGACCGGGGAGCTGATGGGAGCCCTTCATGGACTGGCTTTTGGAGGGAGGTGCCTGCTCCTGACCGGGGAGCTGATGGGAGCCCTTCATGGACTGGCTTTTGGAGGGAGGGCTGATCGTGGTCCTGCTGGTTTCCATGTAGGTTCCGCTGTCCTCCTCCACGTTCTCCCAGCCCCAGGCCGGCCGTGCCTCCTCCAGGCTCTCCTGCTCCTCCAGGCTCTCCTGCTCGGCCAGGTTCCTGGACAGCGCGAGGGCCAGGTTGGTCTGCTGCTGGTCGTACTCGTCCTGCAGCTGCCGCAGGTTCTCCTCAAGCGTAGCTACCTCATCCGCTCGCTGGGCGGCCCGGGCCTGCTTGATGAACGACTGTATGTTGTCGATCTGCTGCAGCAGGGGGTCCTGGATGTTCTTCGTGTGCAGCGTGCTGGAGGACGGCAGCCAGCCCCCAGCCTTGGTCATGGTGGGCTTCACCGGCTGGGGAGTCTCTCCGTTGGTACTGTGCACTGGCCTTGTCTTTTCCAACTCTGACCTCCGTTTTTGTGCCTCTAGAGCAGCCTAATGGTACAAAAAAAATCTTGAATTACTGCCGATTGATTTTTGGCAGCCCTGTGAACATGATCATCCTGTTTAATTTCAGATTGCTTAAAAAAAACATTCCTCGCACCTGTTTCTCCTGCTGCAGCTTCTTCTCCAGCTCTTGTTTCCTTTTCGCCTTTAGCTCTTCATATTTCTCTTTTGTCGGGAGAGACATTAATCCTAGCAGTTTCTCCTGAAATGCAATCAGAAACCTGCGTCGCATGCAGCTCTGGCCTGCGGACGGCTGTCCGGGTCTTGCCGTGAACGTGCCCGTTCCGCGTGGCCTCACCTGTATGAAGAGTGTAGCGGAGTAGCGGACCATCCTCTGCAGCTGCTGGCTCTTTGGGTGGGGTGGGGGTTCGTCGTTCACTCCAAGGATGAGTATCTTCTTGCTGCGGGGGAGGAAATTTGAGCATTTTGAAGTAGCAACTATTCCCTTCATGTTGCTGTACTTAAACTATACATTACCAATCGAGCATCTGTACCTTAGAGCATCGATCAGTTCGTAGTACTTCTGGACTTCCATTCGTAGGCCGTTAGCATGTTCTAGGTTGTACGTTGTCTCCCCAGAACTGCCAGTAAAGGACATGGGTTAACAAACAAATCAAATGAAAGGAGAATAAACTACGAAACGGGAGCGTCTCACTTCAGGGACTGGGCCATCTGTATATACTCCGGGGCCTTCTGCTCCACCTTATCTATGCAGAGCCTCAGCTTCTGATGGAGGACGATGGAAAAGCAGATGTTAGCGCGGTGTGGAATGTGCTGAAGACGGTGTGCGATTTCGGGCGTGCCCGCGGACCTCGTAGAGCCGGACGACGTCGGGCACGTGCTCCTTCTCCTCCAGCCTCTCCTGCCTCTTGAGCAGGGCCTCCACGCAGTGGCGGCAGCACCGGATGCGCTCCTCGTCTTTCTCCTCTAGCACAGAGCTCAGGCTGCTGATGCTGCTGATGCTGCCGCGCCGCGAGCCCTGCGCGCTGCCACCTGCTGGAGGGGACTGGGACTTGCCCGGGCTGCCCGAGGCGCACAGCGTCTCCCGGGTGCCGCTCGTCAGCTTGTCTGCAACCAGCCAGCACAGAGAATAGCGGTATTGAGCGTGTTCGCACCCTCACACATCACACGTGCTCCGCATTGAACTTCAGCCATGAAATGTGCAGCTTAAAATGTGACATTGGGTTCCATGTAGACATTCATGCCCTTATATAACTAACTTGTTATAAAATATGTACATAATGAGGCATATGTCCATGTCTCAGTATATACAAGGCAATTTACCCTCAAGTACTACCTTTTGACGTCTGCGGACCATTTCACTCTGTACAAGAATTGCAAAGATCGGGAAATCCAGTGGGAATATCCCCCACGACAAAATATAACATTTTCATGACATTTCATTTTCTTTTTCATTGCAGTAGAATGCCATAATACATGGGGTGGTCTGTATCAGACAGTGGACTGGGGGGGACTGGGGGGGACTGGGGACCCAGCATGCGGAGGATGTGGAGTCGCGGGAAGCGTTCCAGTGTAGCACTGTGAGCTGTGCGGTCGCGGGAAGCGTTCCAGTGTAGCACTGTGAGCTGTGCGGTCGCGGGAAACGTTCCAGTGTAGCACTGTGAGCTGTGCGGTCGCGGGAA
>JAODUD010000107.1:12636331-12659569 GCA_026784285.1 Stomatorhinus walkeri
GGGGGGCGCATGATCTCAGGCTCAGCTGAGCACACGCGTTAGCAATTTGCAAACAGGCAATGGGCAACACCCACCCGACTGAAAACCATAATACAGTTTTTTACAGCAGGAAACATTCATGCTTTTTTGCCAGATGCTTTTGTCCAAAGCGACGTAGAAGTACAGCAAATAGATCACTGCAAACATATTTACTGTTGAAGAGGCAATTAGACGTAGGTGCGGCTAGGCCGGGCTTCCAGTGAAAGCCCAGGTACGTGTGTAAGCGGTATCTGAGCAGGGGCTATTCGACAGCTTATAGGACTAAATAAGGCGATTCACGGATCTGAAAGTGCATAAGAACATCCAGGGGCGAGACTGAAGATAATAAACTGACGTCAGACAGGTAGCGAGCCTTCAAGCGGCACGTGTGTGAGTGTGTGAGTGTGTGAGCGTGTGATCGCCACACCACACCGCTGCCATCACGACCCTGAGGGACCCGCTGCATGCACCCAGTGCTGAAACACTTGCTTTTGGTTTCCACCCACAATACCGATGCTAATGGGCACTGTGATTAACTCTCTGCTCTTCTTGGAGAAGGACTTTCAACCTGCCTTTAAGGAAAACATACCCAAGTTTGGGACACCCACAAAGGTGTTTTCACAGACAATAGATCTGTGGTGTATTGGATGGGATGACATACCATAATACTCAGCTCGTTATCCTTTCCAGCAGAGCTACTTAATCAAAGCTATCTCTCTGTCAGTCACATGGTCATGATCTCTGCGCTGTGCATATTTATAGCTTTTGCTTGGGTCGCACGTGTCGGTCATTGGCACGGCAATATTTCCGTTATCTGGATTCAGGCCTGTCGTGTTTACGCCGCGCTGTGGGTGCGGCAGCCCGTCGCGGTTTCCGATCCAGGCCTACGGCATCCTTTGGATGTCAGTGTGGTGCGGCCTGGGATAATGCGCTCTGCTGTGCTGTCGCACTCCGCTGTGCTGTTGCACTCCGCTGTGCTGTTGCACTGTGCTCTGTGCTGTTCTGGGCTCCAGCACTGGCCACTGCCAGCAGGCTTTGGAGGGGGGAGATGAGTGTGTCCAGCAGGGTGGACGAGGACGGGTATGGAGGGCAGGCTAGAATGCAGGGAGCCCCAAGCCTGCTGCCGATCACTTCCTGCTGCTGAATAGACAGCCAGGGTTTTCATTTTTCTGCTCTTTCCGTTTTACTGGCCGCATTGTCGTCCGGCGCTTCGCTGTGGGAACCCAGCATGCCGCTTGTATGTTACATAAGTGTCGGAGGAAATGCCCGGGTCAAGACTGTAAGTGGGGCCTCCTCAACTCGGCCATCGCATACAGCATGTGCAGTGGTGTCTCTTGCATTGGTTTTCATGGAGTTGCTTCTGATTGCACCTGAGTTGGGTGGTGCTGTCATTTAGGAAATGGTCACATTTCAGATTTGGGTATGTATGTCTCCTCTGAAGGCTGCCCAAAGAGTACCATCAGACTATGTTTTAAGCTTCTTGTTAAGAACACAGCTCATGTGGACTTAACATTCCACAGCGGAACAACAAGCAGCCCCCGCCACAGGTACTCAACCTCCAGCCCCATCCTAACCTTTAGCATGGGCTGTAGGTTGTAGCAGACTGTTTCAACGGGGGTGGTGATGTCACTGCATGTCCACATGCTCTCTGCATATCCTAGTTTTTGCGGCATGTCTGATAACACCTGCGCCATGATAGCGTGATTAACCCAAGAGAGCGAGTGACACCCGTGGCGAATCTCTCGTGGCGTGCCGCCTGTTACTCTGCACCCCTGAGTTTGCCCCAATACACCTTGGCCCTAGGATATCACCAATTCCCAAGGCCGCACATGAGAGCTGCTGTACTTGCACCCTGGAACATTCCACATGTTGACTCAATCTTCTGATGAAAACGTCCATTGTCTCCTCCGGGAATCTGTCTGGCCCACAGTGCTCTGTGGGGCAGATGTTTAAGGTTAATACACTTTAGTAGGACTTCCTCTGGTGGTGACTTTAACCCACTGTCGTGGTGAGCTGTGTTATTTACGCATTGCAACTGAATATTTCTGAATAAGTCAGTGTTTTTTTTTTGTTTGTTTTTTGCTTTAATCATCGCTAAAAATTCATCGATCATTTTTAAAATGTTATCAAAAATATTTCTTTTAAAAAATACATCCATGGCTAATTGGGTCATTGAGTTTAAGCTACAGGGTATGAATGCATGACTTCAAGGTCCTTGTCTTTTGCTGCTCTCTCCTGGAGATGTGTGTAAAGGCAGCATGTATGACGAGATTCCCGCGAGGGCCATTCAGCAACACGGTTTGCAGATTTCCCTGCTCAAACACACCTTATTCAGCTCACCAGCTAATTGCCAGGTTTAGTAGGTAACTCTGAGCAGAGTAATCTGAGCAGAGTAATCGGTAACTCTGAGCAGAGTAATCTGAGCAGAGTAATCGGTAACTCTGAGCAGAGTAATCTTCTCCGACTGTGCAGGAGCCTTTGGGAAGGGCTGCTTATTTCCTGATAATTCTTTGTGCGGAGGATAGATTTCTAAAGAATTTGCTTGAAAAAATCCCTTCCATTGTCTTTCCTCCCTCATAGCTGACTTTAGAATATCATCTGATTAGACTGCCATGATATCTTGGTACCAGGACAAAGTCTGTGGAGGGGATCACATAGCTGGTTAATCATCTCTCACTAAAACATTACCTTCCATGGGGTCTGATAAAACAGGAAAAGGTGAAGAGGGTGTTATGTTCTATCGATGTGAAGTGTTGCATCTCTTAACTGGCCTTTAGGCACGACATTCATGTATATTGGTTTGCAAGCATTTCATCCATTTGACAGATTCAAGTACTGCAGGCATTCAGTATCGAACGATCGCTGTGGTGTGTAATATTTCACCGGGCTTTAGTGTAGTGTTTCCCAACCCGGTCCTTAGGGCAGTCCACGTTTTTGTTAGGAGCTGGGAGGGAGCAAAAACGCGGACTGTGTGGGGGCCCCTGTGGACCGGCTTGGGAAGCACTGCTTTAGCAGCTTAACACATTTCATCTTGGGGTGATTCAGGGTATTCATGAATGAACCTTTTAATGTCGAGTCCTTAAGATTGTACAATTGTTGCAAGTCTTACATAAGTTACCTTTCCTCTAAACTTGTTTTTTTGAGTCCTGTTGCCATTGCAGTCTTTCCCTCATTAATCCCATTCATTAAACCCCCCCCCCCCGTCAATGGCCATGCAGCCCTTTTTGCAGCAGGAGCCCCTTGTTACCCCCACTGTACTTCCTGCTTCGTCTCTCCCCCTTAATTTGTTGTCAACAGCACGTATGCACAAATACGCTCACACCACACACGCGCGCTCAAGCATGTTTGCTTCAGTGTCTCTTTCCAGTCCGGTCACATGACTTCCCACGTACAGGAAGGGTTCTGATCTGAGAGAAAGTTGCCCTTCCATTCAGAGAGTGGTTTATGCATCGTGTCCCGGTGGAGTGAAAATTTCAGGAGTTTGGGATCCAAAAGAAAGTCAAATGTTTTTGCTGAGCCTGTCTGTTGGGTCAAAGGAGCCCATGATGGAATCGACATAGGAAACGAGACCAACACGACTCTCCCACTGGCCGTAATGGCCGATTCACTCGGCTTGCCTCCATCACACTAACGGAGCATCCTCTGTGATTTCTAGGAAGATCATCCTTCTCCTGTAGTCTACTCGCCCACCTTTTCAAATAATTTCTTGAACTATAACATCAGTTCTGGGGGTGTACTGGCCCAGAAACTGCTTTGGGGGAAAACAAACTGTGCCCCTCCCCCTTCCTTGCCCAGTCTTTTTTTTTCTCTGCCCCCCATGTCCTCCTCTTCCTTCACTCCCTCCTCCCTCTCTCCCTCTCTTTCTCTGAAGACTGGCGTGTAGACGTTCACAGCTATCATATCCACCCGTGCGGAGCGTGCCACTGCGTTGCCTGCGCTCACCTTCACTGGGCCGTTTGAGCTCAGCGTTCGTGCCGGGGGGGCCGCTGGACTTGTGACGCACCAGGGCAGCGATGCAGCGACGTGCCAAGCACCATGCTGCTTCCGCGCTCAAGAATCCCCTCATATGCACGCGGGTGCCCCGTCTGTACCTCGACACCGACCACTGTGGTTCTTCCTGAAGTCTCTCTGGATGGGAGATGCCCATGGAAGTCATTCTGAGTCTGGTAACTGCTGATTGTTCTTCTCAGTCCCATGGCTGAAATACTTGAGCTGTCTGTGATTCTCCTGCTGTAGCTTGTGAGTAGACCCTGTATGGTGACTAGGTGAGTATGGGTTTGTGTAATGAGTATAGCGCTGCTTGAGAATGGAGTTATTTAACATGACTGGCTAGATAACGGGTCTGATTTTGACAACCTTAATTTTTGGGTTTTTCCATTGATGTGCCTGACTTCCAGAAACTCTGAAAAATGGATTGAGATGGATTAGCCCTGAGACCTGCTGTTTCTCCCCTTTATGCTGTGCTTGCATTTGATACAGTCGTTATCTTTGTTTCCTCTTTAAGTCATCTGTCAGACTTTGGCCACCCAGGGGCAATTTTGTAGAATTCATCTGTTTTGTCCCCTTGCACAAATGAGAAGCTCTAAGAAATGATGACATCCACAGTCAGCTAAGAAACAGGAGGCAGGAACAGGCATTAACTGTGGCTGTAGACATAAAAGCTTTCAGTGTAGAATTAAAGTGTTTGGGTGCAGTACATCCTCAATCTCTTTTTCGGTTTTGAGATTCTGCATGGTTATTGTGTGTGTATTTTTTCTATACAGGGATGATGGTCTGATAGTTTTCGTGCTTAAGCAGATTGAATGCTGCATGGCTGGCAGTCATGCACAGTTACGTAATTGTCCATAAATACTGAATGGGGTTATTGTGCTGGCGACCTCTCCTCCCCCCCACCCCAAAAAAAAAAAAAAAAACAACCGGATTTCTACTAAATGGCCCTTTTTATTTGTAAATATTACAGTGTCTTAATTTGGCTGTGGCTGGAATGTTTGTCCACACTGTCTCTGAACACCAAGTAGGAACTGAAGTTGGATGTGACAGCTGCTTTGTGAGAGTAGAGGCCTGTTAGCTTCCCATGATGTTCCTCTGCATTTTACCAGTTTAATCCCATGTTTAAAGCCTGTTAAGTACAAAGGAGACAAGGATCATGTACGATTCATACACTGGAGACCAAGGGTGAGTCTGACTCTTCGAGGAGTTGTTACTCAAGCATGTAGACGGGACAGAGATCCTAAATGCTAACTTTTAAGTGATGGACGTATTTACTCTTAAACATCCAGTAGTCTTCAACGCAAAGTCGTTTTTAAAAGTGTCGCCATGAATGCAATGGCTATTGTACGAGAAAATGCTTTTAGGTTAGCTATCTATATAAAAAAACATATTAAGCTGATCAGTGATGTAATTAAATGTGATGTTTGATTTTAATGTTAATTTCTTTCCTGATCAGCATAATACAGAATACTATATCGGACTTGAATGTAATTGTGAATTCGCGATTTGTTAAAAATAACACTGGATTTAAAGTGTGTATTAAATTAAGAGTAACATTATTAAACATTCTCACGAAACCAGCCCAATTTCCTGAAAGTGAAGCAGGGTAATTAAACAAGAAGCCATCTTTAGATTCTTTACTAACGAGGTGTCTCAAGATTAGTCTTAATTAAAATAGCTAAAAACCATTCAATCCTGCAGCCAGTATATAAATTCTCCCACAAAGGCCGTTTGAGTGTGTGGTATTTGGTGCTGTTTCACTGTTCAGCATCTGTTGTTCTTGCCTCACTTCAGAAAAAATGAAGGCCAGATCCCATTAAGGCAAACCGCAGCAAAGGGCCCGTTTGCTGTATCCAACCCGTAATCTCACAGCGCACCTGCTATGCTTTCCATTGGCCTGCTGGGGTTTCTGCAAATCAGCGAATACGTGCAAAGAGACAGGTTTCTCGTGTGAGGAAGAGCCGGCTAATGGGGACAGAGAGATGAGTATTGGGGCATAATGAGTTTATGAGTGGCCACTGGATGTCAGTGTCCTTGGCCTAAGGGTACTGGTCTGTCACCAACCCTACGTGTGCAGCTGATGCTCCCCAGCACTGAAGTGGCTGAGCTTCTCAGACCTTTTTTAAGCTGATGCTTTTGTTTGTCCTCATAGCAGGAAGCCATGGTCTAATACGATTAAGGTTTCTTCTCCTCCCAAATGTATGGTCTTGTATTGTTGCCTCTCTCCTGTGCTCTCTGTGCATATTAGTCAGATTATCTGGCCTGAAATCTGTTCAGATTTGCATAAGCAGCATTCAAAGAGCAACAGAACAGGCACAAGGCTTGAGAGGCCTGTCCTTATGAATCTGCCCTCTTGTTGAGTAAATAGACTGCCAACGGCTATCATCTGTCGAACCTGCTAATATGGCCTCTGTTTGGTGTAAATATCACCTGATGTGGCCTGATGGATGCTCCGCCTCCTTCCCTCAAGGTCAGCTTCAGCCATTCTTTTCAGTTTTTTACCATTTAACCAGCATATTAGCGCGCACTGACACTCCTGGGCAGTTCTGAGGGGTGAAGACATTCCACCTGGTGCCTGGTGTGATGGGTTGGGTCTTTGTTCTGTGGCTGGGCCAGAACACCACATCCTTCCCCGGTAACAATGGGTTAAACCTCAGGCGGGGCCGAGAGCCGGCGTCTCAGGATTCCTCATGGTTGATTCTCTGGCCGGCACTCGCCCCGCACTCGCCCCGCACATGCACCACTCTGAGAGATGGGTTTAAGCATAGTTCCCCTGTTGTTGCTTTTGGGAAGTGGGCTGCAGTATCGCAAGTGAACTGCCATCTACGCGCAGCCTCCCCAGGCTTCAGGTGAACCTGAAATCCTTCGTCAGAAAAACAGCGTATTTACTGTCTCCCACCGGGGAAACGAGCCAGACCCTTGCTGCAGTTCCAGCCCCGTTGGGTGGCCGTGGCTCTTCACCCTACATCCTATTTGGAAAGACCTGCCTCGACCCGCCAAATGAAATGGAAGGTGATGTCACTCCACTCATTTCTGATATTTCCCCGTCAGTACACACCCACTGTCACGATCACAACAGAATTGACTTTTACCCGACTGTGTTACCGCAATCGACCAGATTTTCTTTCCATAGCTGCCAGGTGCCAGAGGGAGGGGCTTTCCCCTTATTGGCCAATTACGCTGTCTCTCCAGGTGCCAGAGGGAGGGGCTTTCCCCTTATTGGCCGATAACGCTGTCTCTGAGTGGCACTAAGGCGTAATGCCAATTCTGGGGAACAGAGGGAACTCTCAGGGCACAGTCCAGACTGTTGCAGTTTCATGCCAGTTCTCACCCTTGTAATTATGTTGTTTACAGTAACGTTACGTTGTTAAGATTGTAAACATTATCAGCAGTATCATGTTGCAGTTTTGTCAAAAAGTGTTTCGGAAAAGGGTTTATTGCCTTAAAATATAGCACTGGGGGGATTTCAGATTTCTTGTCTGACTGGTTGTCTGTGATCCTTTACTGATGTGTGGTTCAGAGTAAATATGTCTTTATAAGAGATCAAACTTGCCACTATATGAGTACCTCTTAGGCATAGATTTAGCTTTAGTGCTGCAGTTAATTTATTTACAGAGCCTTTTATCCAAGGCAACATACATAATTGTGTCTGTTTGTTTAGAGAAAGCAGTGTTAGGCAGTCCTTGAAGCGACTGGGGGTTAGGGGCCTTGCTTACGAGCCCAGCGGTGAAATCAGTCTGCTGACCCTGGGATTTGAACCAGCAACCTTCTGATCACAGACAGCATTGTAACCCACTGCCCCCATTAGATAATTGTGAAGTATTAAATAGTTATATGTAATTATTTTTATTTGGTTAGCAGATGTGTTAATCCAGAAATGTATGGTTTCACAATATCTCCATTTACATATGCTAACAATCATTCACTCCAGATCGACACTGACTCAGCCCAGACTGTCAGGTACTCAGGAGCACTCTTGTCTGATCAGGGTAGTTTCAGTTGTCATTAAATTAGTTTTATTTGTTTGTTTTTGCTGTGTTTACAGATTTTTGAAAATGAACGATGTGTCTGGAGAGCTTAGGCTTCTTTTAATAAATCTGCAAGACAGAGTTTCCCAGTTTGACCACCCTGACCCAGTTTGTGGAAGGCCCAGACCCATTCTTTTTTATCAAACTCTGTAAGCAGGAGATTCCAGTTTGACCGCCCTGACCCGATGTGTGGAATGGTCAGGCCTTTTTTTATCAATCTTTAAGAGGGAGTTCCCAGCTGGATCACCCTGTGCCAGTACATAGAAGGCTGACCTCTTTTTATCAATCCAAATTAAAAGGAAAATCCCGCTCTTGTGTTTCACTCCGAAACGCTTTTATTCACGGCAATCAGCTGACATAGCAGTCCCTGGCCCCTTCCCACCCTGGATGGTTATCGTAAATGTGAGCGGCTCGCTTTGAGTTAAGTTACAGGGTATTTAATATCAGTCGTTTTATTTCACCTTGCATTCAGTAACACTGGTGTTGTGCTAATCATGGAATAAACAAGGTGAATGACACACACTGTGTGCAAGTCTGTGGTTGGGGGTCAAGAATGTAAGCAGGTGGGCTTAATGGAAATACATCAGACAGGTATTGCCTGTCATGTCATTGTTCATGTTGTTTACCACTCTGATAGCATTTAGCTTATTGCCATATATTTCCAGAGAGGTATGCCACAGGCTGGGTTTGGACCGTCTGTATTAAATCTTGTGTTGCAGATTAAATCTTGATGTGCCTGAGCTACATTATTTGAGTCTCAGTCATTTTCCAGCTGTTTGTTTAGTATTATCCTAACAGTCAATTGCCTGTGTGTTTTGATCTGACTTTAGAATGTATTCGCTTGGCAGCTTCAGGATCAGCTTAAAGCCTCCAGTTATTTCCTTAATCAATGTCTGCAGTTACATGTAATGATGCAGGTTTCAACATAGTTTGGGGTTCTGTTAGTCCCTGTCCTAAATGCTAATTCACACCATAGACGTATGATCAGATGTGGCATAGTATTACGCGTACGCTTCAAAACAACATATCCCAAAATAATTTACCGTAAATGACGCTGGTATTTAAATATGTTTTGAAAATCTACGCTGTTGCGAGTTCGAATGCGAAAACATGATTTCCATGGCTTTTCTATTTCCGTAAAGTATCGTCGTAAAAAAACACATGCAGATAGACGGAAGTTTCTGTTTAATTACAGCGAGCGTCCGGACTGAGCGAGCGTGACGTGGCCGCGGGGTGGCCCCGCCCACAAGGGGAGGGGCCCGATGTCCGCGAGAGGCTCAGGTGCAGCACAACTTTCGGCAAAACTTCGGATGAGCGGCGGGAGCCGAAGGAGCGGGACCGGCTGCGGGGGCGCGGACTGCGTGACATTTTCATGTGACCGGCACTAGTGGCCTGATTCCTGTATGACATTTGAATGTTCATGTTTCTAAATTGTAAGGAAAATGCATTGGGAACAGTTTCTCCGTTTAAGAAAGGTAAGACCAAAGCGCGTGTCGTTCGTTCAAACGTTATTTTCAACGTCGTGATTAAAATAGATCTGTGAAAGATGTTATGCTCCTTATTATATAAATCCCAGTGGCGATCATAATTCCATTTTATTTCTAGTGGCTTGTTTTGTATCGCTTAAATGGTGTCGGCAGTTACAGTGGATTCAATTCTTATTTCGGGTTCTTGTCTTCATTCATTGCGTCAGACCCTGAAGTGTACACTGACTAGAATGCTTGTCTTCGGGAACTTTTTTCTATTTTGTTTATGTTTTAGATATCTAAGATTCCTGAAAGCAAACTATTATTATTATTATTATTTTATTATTATTATTATTAGAAGTAACGGTGATTTGATTCAGTAATTATTGTAAATTATGTACAGTGTAGAACTGTTGGTACAGCACAAGTTTGCAGCACAGAAAAATGTGTGAAGTTCTTGATTTGTAATTATTGATCAAGTTTATCTCATAGATAATGTTCAGTCCAGAGTTCCCAGTAATTACCATGGTTCAGCAATTGTAATAGGCCTTTGCAAGTAAGTTCTATTTAAGGATAGATTTTTAAAGAATGCTAATGAATAAAAAGTCAGCATTGGGTCTAGCAAAGACGGCAAGTGAACACAGCTCTTTCAAGATGGGGTATTGCAGTAGTTATTGATTAAGCAGAATATTATCCTGACAAGAATATCATAGAAAACGGCGTTACTGTGGCATTTGTGGTGATTGTGGTATTTGTCAAAGCTGGGGGGGTGGCAAACTATTCATGACACAATAAATACACATTTATTTGGGGGGGTATAAACATTTTAGGGGGGGGGGGCTCTTGTGCCTCAAATAACATCAAATCACTTTATTAGTAGTATTAAAGTGCAGGTGAGTGAAAAACGCATCTGCAAAAGTTCAAACAGCAGTGAGAAAATAATACAAATGATGGAAATACAAAGTACACAAAACAATAATAAAAATAAGAAATAAATATACTGCACAGTGTAAATATGAGTGAGTAATGATGTGCATGCCTGTTGATGGCGGTGAAAGGGTTCATTGACCAGGGTTTAGCAGTCTGATAGTCTGGTGGAAGAAACTGTCGCAGAGCCTCTACCCACAGTATCTGTTGACTGACATTTAATGTTATTTTTGAAGTCTAAAAGTATCAAATAGTGGAAGATAGTTCCTTAAATAACTTCAGCGCTAAACTGTTTTGGCTTTTCCAGAACTTGTTGTTCCCCATTATAGAGTGCATGGTTCAAGTTTTGTTTCTCTCTATCTCACCCATTCAGATCGAGCGGTTAGAGGTCAGTGGCCTGGTGCAGACGCCCAACGCAGTGGCTTGTGGTGCCGACGGCTCCTACTCCACGGAGGACAGCAGCCCCGACCCCCAGCGCACGAAGCAAGCCATCACACAGCTGCAGCAGAAGATCCTCAAGCTGACGGAGCAGATCAAGGTTGAGCAGACGGCAAGGGATGACAACGTGGCGGAGTACCTGGAACTTTCCCACAATGCCGACAAGCAGCAGCTCACTCGCATCAAGCAGGTGTTCGAGAAGAGGAATCAGAGGTCTGCGCAGAGCATTCAGCAACTGCAGCGGAAGCTGGAGCACTACCATCGCAAGCTCCGCGAGGTGGAGCTCAATGGCATCCCCCGGCAACCTAAAGACGTCTTCCGAGACATGCACCAGGGACTGAAGGACGTAGGGGCCAAAGTAACAGGCTTCAGCGAGGGTGTGGTAGACAGTGTGAAAGGTGGCCTTTCCAGTTTCTCGCAAGCCACGCACTCTGCAGCGGGCGCCGTGGTCTCCAAGCCCAGGGAGATTGCCTCTCTGATCCGCCACAGGTTCGGCAGCGCGGACAACATAGCGGGGCTGAAGGACTCACTAGACGAGCCGCAGGGCGAGGAAAGCGCCAGGCCCTTGGGCGTCGGCGGTGGTCTGCATTTTGGCAGCGAGGACGACTGCTCCAGTGCCACCTCAGGCTCTGCTGGAGCCAACAGCACAACTGGAGCCCCGGCCGGGCCCCCCAGCTCGAAAACCAACACGCTGGACAACATGCAAAACTCAGACCTTGACGCACTCTTCCACGAGGTCCGAGAGATCCACCAAAACCAGGGCCGCCTGGAGGAATCGTTTGAGGAACTCAAATCTCACTACCATAGTGACTATGCCTTCATAATGCAGGCCCTGCAAGAGGAACGTTTCAGGTACCTGATGTTATCAGCTCTCGTTATTGCTATTTTTTTTGACAGCTTCTAATGTCACTAATAGAGGCAGAGTTTGGTAGGACCACTCTTGGAAGGTCCTGTTTTTTTTCTTTGTCTGCAAGAACAACCTAAAGTTCAGGGGCAGAAACAGGAACTTCCTGTTCGCTGGGGGCTTTAATAGTAGTGTAATGTGGAAGATATTGTAGACTAGTGTATGAAGGAAGACCATCCTGGGTCCTTAGTTTTTTAAACATTTTTTTTGGCCGTCATCAAGGGAGTAGAGTTTGGTTCTTGGATGAAACTTGCATGCTGTGTTGTATACACACTTACAGTAATTGTTATGTTTATATGCCAGATCTATATCAGAAGTTGTACGGCAACTAGGTACAGATCAATGAAAGATGTCATTGGCTTTGGAGGTCAGACTACCCAAAGTCCCGCTGGGGAGATATGACTGTTTTTTTTATAGATGGCAATAATACATTATCCATGACAGTTTTAAAGATATGCATCTCGATACAGGTGATGCCATGCCATTTATTCATGTTGGCATGTGTTTGTATGTAATGACAACCCCATGTCAGTAGAAGCATTGAGGTGGTAGATTAAAAGAGAGGCTTCTCTCCCATTAAAATCCAATCAGTCTACTACTGTAGCCTGGACACTCACTACTAGTGATAACCAGTTTAGCAATGTCACCATTCTAAAGTAATTGCTTAACTTATTATCTCAAAGAAATTCGTCTGAGGTTGTGAGGGTCATGTTTGTGACCAAAGTCATCACTGCTCAGACAGTGGATTTCCAGTGAACTGCGGTCACTGAAATCTCTACTGTTCAGCAAAAAGCCCTGATGCATTATAGGAATATGGCTCCTGATCTGTTTAACCAAAACTATGACTCTAGTTGGGTTGAAAAGGTGAGTAAGGTGCCACTCACTTCCCCCTTTCAGCTGAGGTGAGCTGGCCGTTCTTCACAGGCATGTCTGGACACTGCGGCCATCCTGTTTGTCATGCACTAATACTGATACTTAACTGCCAATACTTTAAAAACATATCTGTTGTCATCAGGAAATGATCTTACAATCTGATATCAGTTATTTTTCTTTTGAGTTATCTAACAGATTTGTTAGGTTGTTTATAAAACAGTCATAACTCTGTTATCAGGTATAAATAGAAACATTACACAGGCTGAGTAAGTTTTAAATAATAATCTCCTTTCATCTTATAAATTCACAATATGTATTGAAAAAAAATAAACATTTAGGCTTCTATTTCACGCAAATCCCAATGTGGGATGGCTGAGGGAATTTCTCTAAACTTTATGGTATGATATGACATCATCACTCCAGAAGGCCTTTGTGAGTTAACCTATGTCTGCTGGACAAACAGGTATTGCAAGTAAGATTGGAATGAAATGGCCATTTAGGGTATTCTTGTTTCTGATTGGCCAGGGAACGCCGTGTGAAGTGGAGTGATGATCTTATTGGTTGATGATAGGTTGATGTTTGTCTGCTCTTGTATTGATTGCACTGCTGATCGCTGAGCAGATACAACTTGCCTTACGATCTATTTAAGCACCTATCATCCACAAAAGTTCCGATATATGCATGTCATCTTTTATTTTAACTGCTGTGAGAGGCTTTTTCCATAATGCCTTTACAGACTAAGAGGTACTGCTATTGAAGTTTTGAAGTTGATTTTTTATTAAAATGCATAGTATAGTTAGCAGCACAACAAAACAGCTTTTGATACTTAACCAATATAGTTAAACTCTATCTGAATTTTTTTGATCCCCCATAGATCTCAACACACATATTGTTTTCCCGACAACTAGAAATTACTATCTGTCTTAGAATAAAGATGTTAGACTTGCCGGTAATGATAATACCACCTACAATTGCAGACGGGACGCGGGGTATGTTTGGGGCCCCCCCTGCTGTAGGGGCACTGACTCTCTGCGTCCCCGGCAGGTGCGAGCGGCTGGAGGAGCAGCTCAACGACCTGACAGAGCTCCACCAGAATGAGATCCTGAATCTGAAGCAGGAACTGGCCAGCATGGAGGAGAAGATGGCCTATCAGTCTTATGAACGAGCTCGCGATATCCAGGTCGGCTGCTGGCCCACTGTAATGTCATCTTGCATAGCTACAGAACCAGTTCCTCACTTTTCCAAGAAGCCTGGGAACAAAAATAGGCCACATAGTTACAAACTCGTAACTATCTTTGTGCTGAATGTTTTGAAGTCCGTCTTTTGTGTTAGAAAACTATCCAAGTACTATCCTGACATAATTATCCAGTAACAGTGACAGAGTTGACTAGTTGATAACACCCTCACCTCTAGCCTCTGACATATGCTTACCAATTGCTAGATATCGCTATCGTCCTCTGCAGTGTAGCATGAATTGTCCAAATTCTAACTTAAATCTAAAATTATAGGTGAGAAAATGGAGCACAGGGATTAGCATGGAGGGACGCCAGTCCGTCACAGGCCACAAACACTCACACAGTACACACAATGTAGCGACAACATAACAGGTTTTGGTCCCCACAATGTAATATAAACATAATCCATAGACATATGCACACACACCCATACATTTGCATTCATATCTTTGTAAGGAGTATCCAATCCTTTCTAAGTGAAAATCCCTAATCCCAACGATAAGCTTAACCCCTACCCAGTCCTAACCTTAACTATAAATAACCAAACAAAATAGAAGACTCAACATTTTTAGTTCTTATGATTGTACGATTTTTGTACAACATGAAAATAAGAGGTTTTTGTCACATTGTAGGGACATTTGGTCCCAATTTGTAATATAGAGTTGAAACCAGATATTTCCAGTTTTTTTTTCTTTACTGTCAAACATTAAATCATAGTAAACTTTTTCTGTTTTAGACAGATAAATATTAACATTTTCTGCATTTTTAAATGTCAGAATAAAGAGAGAGAGAATTTTATGGAATTTTTTTTATTACTTTCATCAGTCAAAAATTTACATACACTTCCTTAGTATTTGGTAGAATTGCCCCGAAACCGTTTCACTTGGGCCAGACGTTTTGCATATCCTTCCACAAGCTTTCTACAACAGTTTGCTGGAATTTTGGCCCAGTCCTCTTGACAGAACTGGTGTAACTGGGTCTGGTTTGTAGGCCTTCTTGCTCACATTCACCTTTTCAGTGTTGCCGACAAGTTTTCTATGGGATTGAGATAAGGGCTTTGTGACGGCCACTCCAGTACCTTGACTTTGTTGTTTTTAAGCCACTTTGTCACTAATTTGGAGGTATGCCTGGGGCCATTGTCCATTTAGAAGACCCATTTGCTCTCAAGCTGCAACTTCCTGGCTGATGTCTTCAGATGTTGCTTCAATATATCCACATAATTTTCTTTTCTCGTGATACCATCTATCTTGTGACGTGCACCAGTCCCTTCTGCAGCAAAGCAGCCCCCCAACATTATACGACCCCCCCCCCCATACCTCACAGGTGGGATGGTGTTCTGAGGCTTCAAAGCTCTCCTCTTTTTCCTCCAAATATACCGTTTATCATTATGGCCAAACAGTTCAATTTTTGTTTCGTCAGACCACAGGTCATGTCTCCAGAAATTAATTTTTTATGGTGGTTTTGAAGTAATGACTTTCTCCTCCCAGAGTCACCTTTCAGCTCCTGTCGGTACAGGACTTGTTTTCCTGTGGATAATGACACTGTCTTACCAGTTTCCGCCAGCATCTTCACAAGGTCTTTTACTGTTGTCCTGGGGTTGATTCGCACATTTCTCACCATAAAACGTTCCTCTCTGGGACTCAGAATCCGTCTCCTTCCTAAGCGGTATGACAGTTGTGCATTTCCATGTTTTTTATACTTGCATATTATTGTCTGAACGGATGAACATGGGACCTTCAACCATCGGGAAATTGCACCTAAGGATGAGCCACACTTGTGGAGGTCCACAGTTCTTTTCCTGGTGTCTTGGTTGATTTCTCTTGATTTTCCCATGATGTCAAGGAAAGAGGCTCTGTGTTTGAGATGTCTTTATATGCATCCACAGTGTGCCTCCAATTAACTCAAATGGAATCAAAAAGCTTCTTAAGCTCAGAATGGAATCATCTGGAGTTTTCTTTTTGTTTAAAGACACAATTAATTTAGTGTATGTATACTTCTGACTTTGATAAAAAAATCTCTCTTTATTCTGACATTAAACGAATGCAAAAAATATGTTAATATTTATTGTTCTAAAACAACAAGTTTACTCTGATTTAATGTTTGACAGTAAAGAAAAGAAAGTTTTTGTGTTTTTTTTTCTGAAGTGTATGTAAATATCTGGATTCAACTGTACATATGCACTCACACACACAGCAGAGGGGGGGGTTGGAGGTGTGAGGCAATAGTACAGCCTACTCAGTGCCCATGACCTTAACTAAATCAGGAATGCTCAGTTAATGAAATGCTGATAATTGCAAAGTCAGTTTAGCTTATTGTCATTATCTTGTACGGTCAATGGTCTGAGCAAGTGAAATATTTTGACCATGTGTGGTAGTGCTTGCCTCAGCTTGAGTCTTACTGCTGGTGTCCATGTCATCTTCTACCCCATAATTGTGCCAGGTAGCTTGGCCACGGTGGCCATCACCTTATCTGAGTCTGCTCCTCTCACCTGTGCCATCCCTGTTAACATGAAGGTTCTCCCGCATACTTAGCTGAAGTCTACGTGACCATCTTCTGGTTGCCTCTTCAGCTGTAATGGCTCTTTACTGTAATAGTATCACTGTTTTCAGTAAATACACATACGATCCCTATTAAACAAAAGTCAGTTGGTGTTCCCCATGAAAGGTTGCCCTTTGTGTCCCCATCCTTGACTGTCTCTGTTGGGAATCATCTGTGGCGCTCATTGGCTTTGGTGATTGTCCCTGTTGTAAAATCGGCTGTTGCGCCTCAGAAATCTGTGGTGTTGAATTACAGCCGAGGAGGAGAAATGTGGCTTAATACTCGTGGAATTTATTTAAGAAAACACAGGTTGAAAGCAGCGTCTGAGTGTGAGGAACCCTTTCCCTTGGTCAGCATCGGCCAAGGCCTGATTTTCTGTACAGCTGGTTATTTTGAGCTTGTTTGCTGCCCTTGCTGGCTCTCTGTCCACATTGTCTGTTTATATCAGGATATGGGGCCACTTCCATCGTACCCTTACCGAATGATGGCTAGGCTTCCCAGTGGAGCACATTCGTGGTAGAGCATCAGGCCTGGTACTCTGGAAAGGGCCCCTGCTGGGTGAAATAGCACAAATAAACTTCTCAGGAATTCTGCTCCCTGTGTTGTATATGTGATAGCACAAGTAATTTTAATAAAGGACAACTATTGTTTCCAATTTAAAGGGAAGTAGCACAAATTTGTTGATAATGTCCCTCAGAGGAGCAGGGTTAGCAGTAATGTTGGCTGGTTGTGTTTCAGAAAAGCATGGTTAGTATTGGCACAAGCCCTGGTTGGAGTTGACCGTTAATGTGTGTCCAACGAATCTAACGGCGCTTCCGTGTGTGTCCTGCAGGAGGCGCTGGAGGCCTGCCAGACACGCATCTCTAAGATGGAGCTCCAGCAGCAGCAACAACAGGTGGTGCAGCTGGAAGGCCTGGAGAACGCCACGGCTCGCACCCTCCTGGGCAAGCTCATCAACGTGCTGCTGGCTGTCATGGCCGTGCTCTTGGTGTTCGTCTCCACAGTGGCCAACTGTGTGGTGCCCCTCATGAAGACGCGCAACCGGACTTTCAGCACTTTTTTCCTGGTGGTCGTGCTGGCGTTCCTCTGGAAGAACTGGGAGGCAATTTCAGGATACATGGACCGCTTCCTGCAGCCCCCCAGATGACCGGCTCAGTGGCAGGAGCCAAACACCCAATCGAACAATCTCTCTGATGCTGAGGACAAGCAGTGGAAGCCACAGAGCACAATAACACTGTGGCAGGAGTGCGGAGAGGAGATGGAGAAAGGGGATGTTTATATTTAGATTGTGTTTTCACAGAAAGGAGTGGATTTGTTTACAGTTTGTTTTTTTTGGGGAGGGGGGGTGAGGTCGCAAAATTAATATTATTACGTAATATTATTTTATTTCCAGAAATTAATCACGCTATGTTTTTGTTGTTGTTATAAATATTATAATGATAATTATTATTATTACTACTACAACTACTACTGCATTTGATTTGGTTGACATGTAGCATTGCGTGCTCATTCCCACACATTTCTGCCCCCCCCCACCCGTTCCTCTCAGCCTTACTCCCCCACCTTTGATCTCATGCACTTCTTCTTCGGCTGGGAAGTGCGTCCTGCAAAAAAACAAGCACATTCCGCAGTGACCAAAACAAGGATTTGTTTTAATTTATTTATACCCTCCACTTCCTATTTCCCAGTTTCCTGTAACTGGAGTGGATCTTCACCACAGGGTGTGGCTCTGATTGTCTGCGACCGATGGATGGAATTTTATATGAAGAAAAATTTGGAGCCGAATACCTGAAGGAGATGGTTTCTTTGTTTTTGGGGGATAAGACTTCTCTCGTGATTTTTACCAACATCTGATTTGGAGAAGGATAAATGTCCTTTAAAGACTGCTCTATTTTCCCACAAGCAAAAAAAAATGGAGACGAAAAAAAAAACACAAACATACTTGAAGAGCAGGGTGCTCAAAGACTCAGTGCTTCCAGACTGTTTTAGTATCCATAAAATAGTCGTTTTTATTTTATTTTTTATTTTTTAAGAGGGGGAGAAAATATTTAAATAAAAATGAGTGAATAATTTATAGCACGGAAGGCCATCGTACAGGTAGTGAGAGCAGAGGCCCTGGGCCATCAGAGACCGACCCCCTCTGGACCGCGGGAGTTCAGGGGATCTGGGTGCAGCGTTTCCCTTCTTGCCATGGAAACAGGTGTCCCTGCCGCCTGTGCTTTCTTCCGCTGGCCCATCGGCGTGCTGTGCTGCTCCTTCATCCCGCCAGTCCAAATGGAAGGCTACTGTGAAAGACGTCAGCCGGTTCAGTATTGAGGCAGGACCTGTGCAGAGCAGTCGGTGTTGGCTGAGTGCCGTGGTCTAGTGTTACAGAGTCATGAGCGTAAATGGTCTTCAGGGCAGCCCATGTGTCACACCAAAGGCTGCCATTCAGTCAATATAGAGTTCACGTTGTTGCGTTCATCACTTCCTGTGCCAAAATTAAATTGTACTGGTGATAGCGTGTTACGTGGTGTGTATGCGCTGTAAAGATTCCAGCTAGATGGTGGTTGATGTTTACAAAGAAGGCTTGTACTGTCTGACAGATGAAGTTACAGTAATCTGCGGAGCCGTTTTGCTGTCGTGCCTGAACTCAATGGCCATTAATGCAGTGGTGAATGTCACAGCGGCTTAATGGCCCCCGGAAGCTCCTTCCTCCCCCCAACAAACATGCACTGCGAGTTCTGCCAGTGTAATCACTGCAGCCGTCATATCGGTCGCTAAAGCCATGACCTCAGACCCTAAAGGTACACATCACCTGCTCTTTGTACTACCAGTTAGGGACCGGGCCGTCCTGCTGTCCTTTTATTACATACGATAGCAGGAACTTGGAAAACTTGTTGGGGAAGGAGATAAGACGCCCTTTAGGGCTCTTTTATGGCGACCCCTCAGCCGCTTGATTGACCCGCTGCAGCTGTGAATTCCCGGCATGCTTCTGTATCCGAGCCCCAGACGCTGGTCTTTCTGATGGCCCAGGTGCAGGAGGCTGCATGAGTGAGCGGGGGCCCTGCTATTGTCCAGGGGCATCAAATTGGGGAGGTGGGGCAGGGGGGACTTTCAGTGCCTTCTGTTCTTTTATAATTGTGTGAATAATAAAGTCAAGCATTCCTGATTTATCTGCTGAGACAGTATCTTTTTAAGCGAATAATAAATTAAGGATGTGGGCTAATAAGTAGTATTTGCTTGATGTTGCACAGTCATGCACCTGTAGTTTGTCATTGTGTACATATGCAGAACCAGATGGATGGAAACCAGAAGGACCTTCGGGTCTCTGTACCGTGTTCTCACGTTCAGGAAACACTGCAAACCAGCTCTCACGTCGCTTGGGGTTTTCTGCTTTGCTTGTTCAAAATGGATGGATGGAGCGGCTCTGTGGGTGTCCATTCCCCGACGTCGGAGCCTTCCTACGGGGCAGCGCACACACCCTGCTGTCTGTGCCGCACGCATCAGTCAACGTGGGTGCTCATTCTACCCCAAAACCAGCCCTGTGTTTGCAGCAAGATCAGGGCAAAACATGTGGAGTTGCAACTTATGCCAGATCGCGGCGGAGACGGGCTGGCCTGTGTGTGTGTGTGTGTGTGTGTGTGCGTGCAAGTGAGTGTGATCCCGTCAAATGTGCCAAGTCTTCGTTTGCAAAATTCCCATTCTGGCTTCCACACTTGACATGGCAGGTTTTCAACATGCCATAGGTCAGCACAGTTTTCTCTTTTTTTTCCCAGATCAGGTGGTGATGAAGTTCTTAGACAGGAGCCTCGGGTATGGAGGCATCAGCCGACAAGAAGGAAAACAGCAGGGCGGCTTAAGAGCTCCTCTCCTACGTTCATGTCTTATTGTTAATTAATTGCTCATGTTAGTGGGGGTTCGAGGAAATCCCAGGCACCATCTTGCGAATCAAACATCCTAAATAGCCAAACTACAAAAAGATACTGTCTCAAAAATCCACGTCGTCATCTCCATTGCAATAGCTTTTATGGCCTTGACTCAGGACTCAGAAGTATCCCGTCAGTCGCTGGTTGCGAGAGTATTTAAAGAAACTCAAGCTAGCCATGTGTTCGTGCGTGTCGTGGGCAAGTTGGCTCGCTGCCAGCAGTGCCGTAGGTCTTACAGCTAATCGCTTATGTATGACTAACAAACAAACGGGCTTGACAGTGGGGCGCCGAAATAGCGCTTTTTGACTGTAGTTTTAGCATTGAAGTTGCTATCTGTAAGGGAAAGAAGATTTATATTCTTGTCTTGTTCCAGTCTGTCAAAGCATCTGTAAAATAAATTAAAAAGGAAAAAATAAGAACTTCAGCTGTTCATTAATATGGTGCAGCTCCTTTTGCAGGGAGACCTTCTCTATATCTGAAAACTGTTTGTTAGGTATTTCTGGACCTGTCTTAAAGGTAATACATGCCCAAAATTTAGGTTCTTATGAAATATGTCAAGTTGACAGCTGTTTAGAATACAATAAGATGATCGTCTTTGTTATTGTTGTACGTTAGCATTTTAATGATGGCCGATTTAATTGCAACTGGTAATACTGACTCAGAAAATCAATTTAATGTAGCCAGTATATGAAGATCGTATCCTGGAATTTATCTTTTTTGTGGGGTGGGGTGTATTTTGCGCTTTATCGGTGTCTCGTCATACCTGATCTGGGGGCGTGTTTTCCTTGAATATTTTTGAGGTTCTTCTGATAACTCCAGGTTCCTCCCACGGTTAAATAACGTCCGTGTGCTATCTATTCTATGGTTAACACATTCCACGCTAGATGGCGCACTTTCCCTATTACTGTAACTATATACTGTATGTGTTTCTGCTTGGTAGCTTTCAAGATGAAATATTCAGTCTATCTATCCATTCATCCATCTATCCATTTTCAATACCCGCTGGTCGTGTGCAGGATTAGGGGAGTCCGGAGCGTGTCCCGGGAGCGACGGACACAAAGCAGGGAATAACCCAGGGCTGGGGGCCGCGCACACGCACATGTGGCCAATCTATAAACTACAATTCACCTCAGCATGTTTTTGGAGTGTGAGGGAGAAACTCCACGACAACACGGGGAGAACATGCAAACTCCATACACATAACTTAAACTTCATTGCCGTAATATATAATATAATTAATGAAATATATTAAACGCAGACCAAAATCAGATGTGAAAATTTAAGTTTGCCTTCACTACAGTGATTAATTATTGAATAATTTCGTTATACTGTAAATTGAGAATTTACATACTGTCACCAGCAGATGTCCTTCTACTCTCAGGCTATCGGAGACTGGGGAGCCTGTGAATTACAGGTTGGTTACTTGCTTGCTGTTCTCAGCCACACTTGGCCGCGCAGCTCATCTGTTGCATTATGTGCTCAGACATGCACGTGTTCAGTGAGGAGACTGAACAAAAGGCCAACGCTGACATGAACTCTGTGGTCTGTCTGTGCATGTAGGAGGTACAGAATGAACTTGGAAGAGACTAGCAGAAGATATTCTGACTAGTCCTCGTTAAAATATAAAATTATAATAATGTGTGGATCCAAGTTGACGGCTCACTGCCAAAACCGCCAGGCATACACAACTTCGATTGTCTTGGCAGAAATATGGAGTGAAACATAGTAAACTAATTTTTGGCTTGGATTTCAGGGATTATTTCTATGTGTTATCGAGCATAGAATAAAGCCAGAACACCCTCAGGCTGAAACTCTTATCATACTAAAATCATCCCAATTTATTGTCACACATGTTCGTCTCTATTCGATCATTACATGTAAAGCATGCCTCTAAGATGGGGTATTCTAATTATAAAAGCTAAAAATAACCCGCCCGTGGCCTGTCCTTGACGATTTACTCGTACATGTTGCTAATTCGGTGTCCTGTTTGGTATTAATGAAATCTTAACGCAGAATAACCTCCAGATTCCTTGCTGACAGAAGCCTAAGAGGTCTCTGTTTTATCTAGGAGGAAGCAGCCTGGGAGGGTGGAGAGCTTTACTCCCAGGCCACTCATCTCCGTCACGGAGCGGATAACCAGGCGCTGTTTTCAGAGACAACAAGGAAAAGCGGTAGACTAACTCTCCCCACCGGTCACTTGGGACTGAGTGGCAGGATGTATCCATCCGCTCTTCAGTCTCAATGTTCACACACGGGATGTTTCTGCTCTTTTCCTTAACTTTAAACATGAAACTAATTATATTTATTTTTTATTTTCTCTTTTCCCCTTTTCTTTTTTTCTTTCTCTTTTCTAATTATATTCTAATTATATTTATGACATACAACACTAAGACATAGACACCTTTCTGAAGCATGTCGGTGCAGCGTGAGACACGCCAATCTATTACCCAACAGTGATGTCTCCTGTTCCCCCTGTCTGACGTCATGAGTCAGCAGCTGACTGTTGCTTAATGCTTACAGACAGGTACAGGTAGGTGATGGCCGAGATCTTAAACACTCATACAGACGACACGCCAAACCCGACACAGATGACTACAGCTGCAATGCAGTGTCAAGAATGATGGGTGCTTAACTTTGTGATCATCTATATGCTGAAACTCCCTGGTCCGTGGTGATCAGACGCCGTGTATCTGGCTTATTGCTCAGGGGTCCCCAAACGACGGTGCTGAAAACGATGGGGGGTTGGGAATTCCAAACATAAACTACTGCATATATTTGTAGGCCACGCCGTTTTAGTCCCTAGCGTTTGCACGTGCCAGTCCCATAAGGAAAGAAGTTCAGTATTATATTATCCGCTACATTCTGCGAATAAGGAGCTACGGGAAAATATAGTCCCTTTGACAAAGTTCTACA
>JAODUD010000107.1:12659669-12675115 GCA_026784285.1 Stomatorhinus walkeri
CGTTCAGGTCGGCAGGTTATTACCGTCGTTGCAGCCAGAAATTGTCAAATTTTAGTTTTAAAAACTAGTAAGCACTTAGCAAATAAGTTGACGCCGGCGAGATTTCCCTATAGGAATATATATTATTATAATATATATCAATCGTGTTTTGCCGGTTCGGGTTAACCAATTTGCGGTAGTTAATTTTATGCAGTCTGAATCCCTTGTTCCAAAGATAATTCATGCATATAGGCCTAAGTAATTGTTGAAATCCTCTGTACAAGTTCATGTGGACTTAATAGTTACATAATTGTTGTATAGCACTGGGGGTGCCCATTTAAAAAATATTTTATTGTGCTGTTTCGTAAAGCTGTAAAGTGATGACTGGGAGACCTGGGATATCACTAAAGGCCAAACAGTAATTCGTCTGCCTTGTGAATTATAGCTCCTAGTAATTCTGCGTTTAAACACAAGACTAAATTATAGGTGCATACAGTTGCATAGAGTTTAACAATGATAGCATACATAGTGGAGCAATAAAGGGCTTTTGTTATAATGTTCAGCAACGATCTTTAGTTTACATTTGTTTTTAAAGTAGTATGTTTACATATAAGTATAAAGTTAAGTGTTTGGCTAGTATAAAGTCACTTGTAATTTATTATAAATTAATAGCATTTGCATGTTTCACAGCCCAGTATAAACACGCTAAAGGCCTACGACTGCCGATACAAATACACGTTACTTAAACATCTCCTGGAGCATCTACTTACTACATGTGGCCTGTTCACAAGTTCTTAATATTAATGGGTTTATAACACAATCGATTCAAATAGAAACTGACTCAAACAGAAACAAACTATAAAAATTTTCTCGTGGCTAATAAAATTCTAACATTCTAAACCCGTTTTAATGCATTTTATTAGTTTATAAAATATATTTAAGTGTGTATGATTACACTAAATAACTTGTAACGGGTTCTTGTAGATGAGATGACCATATTCTGTGGCAATCTTTCTTATTCTGGGCTCCAACGGTGCAGGCATGCAAGTAGGAACTCGAAAGGTATGAAACAATATCTGGCTGATAAACTATATTTATGGTATTTTTTGTATTTCCCGTGTGCTGGCGCTTACTGTGCCCACGTAAGATTAAGTGAGCAAACATCGTGTCGTGCTCTAGTTCAGTCACGTATGAATAGGCGTGACCTGAACGAAGCGCCCCGTCACAGTTCTTAGTCAAAGTGTGACCCCCCCCCCCCTCCTCTTCCAACAGCGGTGAACCGTGTCACCCTCGCTTAAATTACCGGGAGGAGGGGGTGTATCACCTTATGTGGGAGCTCTTTTCCCGAAGACCAGTGTGTGCTTTATCTGGGCACTTTCCGGCTCCATCACGATGTCCGATTAACAACAACGGTACGGGGGCCAAGATAAACAGCCACAAACTACAGCCAGCTGCTTATCAAGTCCAATAATGGCCTAATCTGGGCAAAGGGATGCCCCTCCAGGGAGCTGTTTGTGCATGGATTGTGTTTTGCAAATAAGGCAAATGGACATCGGGCATCTGACATATTACTGGATGTGCTGACTTCCTAAAGGGTGTTTATTACCATTCAGTGAATCTCATAATTTACAGTAAGATAGCCTACGCAGAATTATATGAATCTCAATTATGGTTAACCATAACTTCACTACCCAGGCATTAACCATAGCCCACGTGTGTAAAATTAACACAATGGTACGTGTTGGGGGGGGAAACAATACGCAGGTAACAAAATTCTCGTTTCCAGTGATGGCACTTTAAATAAAAGAATTTCAAAGCAGCAGATGATCATTTAGATAAAAAGCAACTCAGGTATACTTGTCACTGCGAATGGACACGTCAATATGCTCTTTGTATTCGAATTTTGCTGTTACATAACCATATTTTTGCCTTTACAACGTGGGCTATATTTGTTTCGGTATATCCATCTGTGGGCGCATAATCGCCCTAAACAGTTTTGAATCGGTTAGGACCAAATAATCTATACAGATATAAATAGTACAGATAACTTATCGCCGTTTTGGAGACTTTTATTTTTGTTCACGGTCAAAACACTTTAAATGTGCCCGATTCCTCTTTTTCGAGTTCGCAATCAGAATTTTGTTAGACATCGTTAATTTTAAACAGTAGGACGAGGGGCAAGGTAGCTTAATCTTGCTGAATTGCATATGAAACCAAGAAATTAACTTCTCTTGCATTTACGAATGAATGTAATTTAATCTGCACACATTTTAACCCGAAATGCTTGTTAGTACGCTATAACGAGTATACGGACCGTTATCGTGTCCCTGTAGTCTAATATCTGTACTGTTCATTTCGCACATCTTTAGCCTATTTTCACTGAACAGCTGTCAAATTACACATACACACACCTACATACAAATTACACAACCTTAGCCATACTGTCAATGACTGCGTTGTAAAAATAAAAGGCTTTGGGACACTGACACTCGTGACTTGCTCTAGGACATAATCGGTTTATGCGTAATATAAAATATTTCTTCTTTGAATATTATTCTCGGTACTGAACCCCCAGAGAGCAGTGTGTCGTTACCACAGTCGTAACACAGCATGTCATGACTTTTGTTTCACCCTCCCTCATTTTTCGTCTAACCAAATAGCAATCTTTAAACAACTTGAAACAGAGAAGCCCTTTTTTTAAACTTTTAAATGCACTTTGTATATCACAGTCTGAGAACTTTAACAACTGTTGTCGGTGGACGGTTTGTATACTGTAATGTAACATTTGTATTCCTAAGTAAATTATTCGTTAATGGTTAACTTCTATGACTCTTGACATCGGCAACTTATACTTTCAAGATAGATGCGTGTCTAAGGAAGTAAAAACTTGACTTTTTATATATCTTTTGTTATCAGCACATATATTTGGTCTTGATGTGGTAAACCGGGAAATGAAAGCCAACAGAATTAGTGAGAAAATATGGGGTAACATCTTTTTCTTATTTCAGCGTCGACTAGCACAGAAGTGGGGCGGTGAAGTGCCGAGCGAGCGGCGCCGCGCTACTAAAGGGAAGCACGACTCGCTATCACGTCATTCAGTGCTCAGGCGTACAGCAGGAAACAGGTTTTCCTCTTGGATTGTTGTTTCGAAAACATCTGAATATTTTTTCCTTGCTCAATGCACCCCTCGGCACAGAACACGCTGAAACCAGCCAGAAGGAAAAATGCCTCCTTCGGAAATAATCGTGCCGTGCCTCCGCGTCTTGTTTCTGCTCCTGAGCTGGACTCCTCATCAGCGCCGTGCCGGCGCTCTGCAAATCCAACAGGCTTTCGCATCTCCGAATCAGACCAATAATTTCGTGGTAGATGAAGTTTCAAAAAAAGTTTATTTGGCGGCGGTTAATACGATTTACCAGCTAAACAGGAGTCTGTCGGTTGAGGTGCAAAGGCAAACCGGACCGGTGAACGATCATTTCTTGTGCCATGCCCCCCAGCTTCCACAGGCGACCTGCGAGCACCAGACGGCTCCGACCGACAACTTCAACAAGCTGCTGCAGCTGGACCCAGACCAGAAGGTGCTCGTCGTGTGCGGATCTGTATACCAGGGATTCTGTGAGCTTAGGAAAATGGAGAATATCTCTCAGATCGCAGTTGACTTTCCACCGCAGGGGGAAAAAACAGTATTTCCCAGTATGTTGAACATCGCCGCCAATCATGCTAACGCCTCGACGGTGGGATTGATTTTCAGAAGTCATGGGGGGAACTCCAAACTTTTAGTGGGAGCAACATATACAGGTGCCGGTTCTTCGTTTTTCCCGAAAAATCACAGCAAAGAAGACCTACGATTTGAAAACACCCCAGAGATTGCTATCAGGTCTCTAGATATTAAAGATCTGAATAAGCTTTTCACGTATGATATAAATCCTTCAGAAGACAATGTCTTTAAGATAAAGCAAGAAGTCAAGCAGAAAAACACACTTAATTTCGTCCATACATTCATACAGAAAAGTTATTCTTACATTGCAATTAACAATGACGCCAATATGGGTCACAAGGAAAACCAACCCAATAGCATATTGGCAAGAATTTGTTTGGACACCGAAAATCCTCGGAAATTATCCTCTGAGAGCAGAAAGCTGACGGAGTCGTACATCCAAATGTTCCTACAGTGTGGATCCAATGAGAACATTTATAACAGAGTTTTGTCAGTGTACCCTGCAGAGATTAGTGTTGCAGGAATGGGACCGGAGTCTTTCTTGTTCGGAGTTTTCGCGAAATCGAACAAAAACTCGGCCGTGTGCGCCTTCAGGTTCGCAGATATCGAGGCGACCATCCGACAGGGCAGGAAAAACTGCTCCACGTCGGCCAGCTCCGGGGAGGTCCGGGTGCTGGACAGTGTCATCCAGGGTTCGGGCGCTGTGTGCGTCCAGAAGTCGAATATCGTGGTAAGTTACTTATTTGATTATTTTCGCTGGTTTGTATTCATTATGCCACCATGGACTACAATTGTGATTTATAATGCAAATAAATCTGTAAGATGTATGTGAGCTGTAGCCTATACTATACAATCCATACAACGTGTCAAAAGTAAACGTGGGAATTATTTACTAAGTTGTAATTACGCATACATTTGTTGTAAATCTCCGTGTACTAATCTAAGTACTAATTTTAGGCATATCATCGCACATAAACGCTACTTTAGGCCTTCTGGTGCTTCGGCGTAGACAAGTGATGATTCACACTGTATCTGGCCGGGAAGTTTCCGTATCACAAGCGAGAGATCTGCCAAAACACGCCAAGGTTGTGGGAACGGCACTGGGGTCTGTGGTTTTCTTTTGTGAGACGGTTCCCATCTCTTGGATCAGCAGTGAAAGGCCGGATTCAGTCAAGTAGCCGGGCTATTTTCTCTAGCTTTGACCCACGAATTACATCAATTTTACAAGCCCAGAATGAAACCTTCTATCTATCCCTAAAGGGTATACAGTAACAATACCAAATAATAAACTTGAGCTACACTAATCTGCAATTTGTATATAAATCATTCTAAAGCAAATAAAGAAACTATTTAGAAACTATAGGCCTAGCCTACATGGTGACACTTTTATAATGTCATATATACCTTAGAATATAATATTGTGATATTTCTATTAAGAATACATTTATGATTATTCTAGTGAAGTTGGCATCATAATGCATATGGAAATATGCAAAGAAAATTATTACGTGTGTTTCATTATGTAATAGGTAACCTATGAAAAAGCTATCGGTCTCTCAGCTGCACTGAAGAGCAGGGTAGCCAATGTATTAATAAAACACATTAATGTCACATGTAATCTCAAAGTATGTAAAAGTCTCCACTCTTAAACGTGTAAAACCCTTGCTAGTATTAGCTATTAGCTCAGTTTCACGCTTGTTGCTCGTTCCCCCATTTATCGTTGCTGGACGGAATGATGAATGAATAATCATTTCACTGTGTCGTCAACGTTTGACTTCGCCAAACTGAAACCAAAGGGTTAACGAGACAACGATGTCACCACGGACAGGAGCAATCAACAATTTAAGTAAATGTCGTTTTGATGCCCGTACAAAATTCTAGATGTCTTAACAGTTGCATCTCAAACTTTGTGTCGAGCTTCAACTTAAAGAGAAAGGCTTAGTAAAACCCACCTTTAAACTAAAAACACTTGCTTTAGGAATGCGTTAGCATTGTTTTTTTCCCAAGCTGTTATAAATATATTATGCAATACATACTCTGAGCACCTGCTGGTCTTCTCAGGTAGAGAGACACTTGCATAGTGCGATCCATATGAGTCCTATTCTAGATGAAAAATTCTCCTAGTCGTGGTTGCGACCCTTCGGGCATCGCTGCAAAGCCGCACCGTGTCTGGACCTCCTTTAAAACGTTCAAACGGAGGAGTGCATGTTCGAGATACGGTAATAGATGAATCATGACCTTAGCAGCTGTTTCTAAAGATCTGTATCACATAATGGCTGGGAAGCCTTCTTCAGACGATCTGCCTAAGGGATGCGACAGAGCCGGGAAACGTTAGCTGGGGGGGTGAGTTGGGCAAATGGTGATCATTGCCGTTAGGAAAGAGCACAGTAATGTTTTAAACAATTACGCTCAGGTGGGCTACGATGATGTGTGTATTTCGTTAGTCATTGTTTTAGTTTTTTTACAGTTTTGTGTGCAACAGTCAGGTAATACTTTGGTAAGTGAGAGAAATATTTTAATAAACTTACTATTACTTGCACAGTGATGTAGTAATGTAGTATTGTTTTATTATACCATTTTCTCAAGGTAGAATGCATTTAATGGCGACTTCGGAGTAGACCACCTGGAAAGTTTTCATAGCTAAAACTACTTTAGGAAAAGTTGACATTTAACATTTTTTGGCTGCCCAATGTTTAAAAAAAAACCAGACAAGTCAACTTTACAACCATTGTTTCCAATTATACTCTTTTTCTCCCCATATGCGGTGCTGGCAAAATCTCCCCCTCGTTAAAATGCTCCTGCATTTCCTGCCGCATTGTAAATTGCATCCAAAATCCCTTTTAGGGAGCCTACACAATAGGTAACTATAAAAGAAATATGACTGGATTTTGTGAGAACTGCGCTTTGCGAGAACCCACAACACAAAAATGTAGGTCATACTGTTAAAACAGCATGATGCAGCCTTAATGCCGATTTTATTAGACTTTCCCTCCAGGATAATGTCGCTGCCCCCCCCTCCCCCCTTCGTCTACCCATATTTAAATGATGGTATCTGCCGCTACAGTGGGCTTAAACTATAATAGAACAATATCTACATTTTTTTGCCACAGATAAACCAAGAGGAATCATACCAAGTTATGTCTGGTGTTACAGCATTTACAGTCTGAAGTCTGTTAAGTTTCTGGATTCTCGCAACAAATAATAAGACAATGTGGAAGTTCTCAGTAGGACTGACGGCTTTTATGGTCGGTTTTGCCGCTACAGGCTTTCCATCAGCTGGCCCACATTGACCGGCTGCTATTTACATCCCTCAATGGCTTTGGCGTGTTATGAAACCTGTTTAGTAACATCCTTTGTCCTGCCTCTGCGCTCTGTTCCTACACCAGATGACACCCAGCGCTATACAGTTAGTGTCGAATCAAGTGCCACTGGAGATTAAAGGATCGTTCTGCTGCCAAAACCAGACTTCTGCGACAGACGAAATCTGATATTTTCAGTACAGTTAAGAACCTTTCATTGATGGGAGACCAAAGACAATTTTCGATAAGTGCCGGGGGTCAGAATGTGTGGGAGGTCATTGGCCACCCCCGGATTTCAGACATTTCAGCTCCTTCTGAGTCAGCAGGCACCAGTGGCTCTCCAGTGCAGTGCAGTGCAGTGCAGTGCAGTGTAGTCACCAGCAGCATTCAGGCCAGTGATCCAGTGTTTAGCTCATTTTGCCTTATTTTCTGCGCGCAGGCATCTTAACCATTCACACTTCATGTCCGTGGTACCACTGATTCAGGGAGCACGTATATTCTCTTCACTGTGGAGACTGTGAGGGTAATTATGACAAAATGATATAATGAATCTGACTTGTTTTGCAAACCTTCTCTGAGTAAAATGTAATAAATCTTCTGTCTCTAAATACCTAGTTTGTTTGTAATTTGGGTTTGTTTTCGTGCAGCTGTAAACTGCTGAACATTTCCAGGCCACTGACCCCATTCTGCTCTCTGTCACCTTTGTAGCTGCAGTCGGAGCAGCTGGACTGCGGGGCTGCACACCTGCAGCACCCTCTGGCCCTGAAGACGCCCCTGGTGTCCTCCCCACTGTTCGTGGCTGTGGGGCTGACCTCTGTCGCCGTGGACAGCGTGCACAGACACACCGTGGTCTTCCTGGGAAGCAGCGCCGGCAAGCTGTGGAAGGTGAGTGCAGATAAAGGCCAACTGCTCCCGGCTGGAGCTCAAAGTGGACCCACGTCACTCCGAGCGAATGAGCTGCAAATGTCATTTTACAGCCAGCTCTGCTTACGATCATTATAAAGCAGAAGCCATGTGTACTTTTAAGAACCATTTTTTTGTTCATCTAAGTTCATTATGTTTAAGATGCATCTGTCTGTAATTCATCTGATATGGAAATTAGAACATAAAAGAAAGGGGGACGTATGCTGGTAAGAATGGCCTCGTCAGCTGACCTGTCACGTGATGGAAAGTTTAGCATCACGCAGTTAGATGGGTTTGGTATGTATGCGTGTGTGTGGGGCTTAGTTAATTGTTACAACAGCAGTATTTGTGTTCCTATTTGTGTGTGAGTCTTTGGGGAAGAAGCAGCATGTGACCTATGAGTCCTTAGTATTTTTCTTATCTTCTGGTTCACACTCATTGTATATATTCCTCTAATGCAGCTCTGGTGTCTGTCAGCTTTTAAAAACAAAAATCCTGTGCAATCATGAAATTACTTTAAAGGATCTCTCTTCACCCCCTTTAATGTATAATCCTCAGTTTCCCGTGAATACTTCCTGCTATAAAAAAGTAGAGTAGTCTAGACCACATCTCCTAGCCACGACCCGTGCAACATACCGTGTACCCTGGTTTTCCGTCTAATTAAGCTCATGGTCAGGCATCATTTGAATGTTAATTTTGTGCAGTCTGTGATTCAAGTCGCGTGGCTAAATATGTGTAAAGATTTGCTGAAGATTGTCAGTTAAGGACTTTTGGAAATAAAATACTTTGCCTTTATCAGATTCTTTATGAAATATCAACAAAGCAGAATGTTTTTCTTAATTTAGAGTAATCAGTTTGTAGTTAGTTGATTAGGTACCACAAACTATTACCTGTTGTTAAATTGCAATTCCAACAAAGAGCTACATTTCATTAAGAACAAGTAGGAACAAATCGCACTGGCAAGGTTTCTTACACCAGTCTGCTGTGTAGTAATATACTGGTGCTCTGTCAGACTGCTGTATACTATGAGTATTCCCTGCTTAGCAGCTGGGGAGAATTTAAATGGCTTCTTAAGTAGCTTAATACAGCTCTGAGAACATTTGCTTATTTCAATGGTTGCTTGAGTCTGAACAGATTTATTTTTGCAGATGTCTCTCTTAAAGGTTGTTAAATGAAGCTGGAAAATTGCATCTCTTTTTGTGATATAAACATTGTTTTGCTACGCAGAGGTGTTACAAATAATATTATATATAGCCAAATAACTACTGATATTGGACAGGCCGTGTGGCATCACTGTTTCAATTTGCAATAGCAATCAACTATTAACCATTTCTCAAAAGGAATTAACTTTGTCTGAATAGGTATTTTTATTTTCTTGGTTATTTACAGGCCATCAAATCAAATGCTGATACACGTACCTGTAATCTACTATTAAAAAAGACACAAAGCTGAGTTGATGCCAAGTTGTTGTGAAAACAACCGAATCAATGAAAATAATTGTAACTATAGAATTTAAAAGTCAATTTTATATAAAAGATCCTTTATATAAAATTTAATTCGAGGCACTTATAAATCTTTATCCATTTACTCAATTATAGTTCATAGCAACAGTCCAGTAATGCAAACCCAGAAAAAAGGAAATCTGAAGTGATAATTCACCTGCATTGTGTCGTTTGCTTCATTTTATTTGAAATGTTTAAAATGAAAGTTTGAGGCGGATCATTAATCAGCAGCTCAATCAGCTCTAATTAATTAAGATATCAGCTGGACAGAAACCCAGTACACACAGCATGCTGTGAGAGCCGGTTTTGGGAAGCTCTGCTGTACGTGCTGAAATAGCCCTCCCTGGGAATTCCGTGGACACGCCAGCTCCCCATCGCGTTCACCACGCCAAGGAGCACAACACGAGTATGTTAATTGTGTGAGCTGTGAACATGAAGTAAGTGCATTCTGGTGTAATTTCCTATGTGCAGACGGCAACAAAGAATATAGATTAAGAAATACACCTTCTGAGAGTCATGGAGCCTAAGGCTACAGTGTAGTTTTATATTTATCACGCTGTGACTTGATTGATTCTGTGAATCTTCCTCCAGTGGCAGTACTATCAGCACAAGCTACCTAGAGGCTATAAAATGTGCCTTAATGAAGATTAAAAGATTAAAATTTAGTTTCTTCCATCCCCCAGGACTTTGGTTGACTTCCCTGTTTGCAGTCAGACCTACTGTAGGGTTGCCAACCGTCCCGGATTGTCTGGGACATCCTGAAATATGGGTGATTTTGATTCGTCCCTTCAGTGAATCAAAATCACCCATATTTCGGGATGTTCCAGACAATTTGGCAACTTGTCTTGACTATGAGTTTAGTAATCTTCGAATTGTTGCAGTAGTTTTATTCAGTTTTCTCCTCATATCTGACCCAGCTTTCTGCAGCATCCTCAATTCCCCACTAAACACCTCGAAGTCGGAGTAGAAGTTTTCTCCGGTTACTTCTTTTACAATGCGGCTTGGAGAATCTCCTCATGCTTTATGGTGGTCAAAACTCATGACACACTGAGAAACAGGAAAGCAATGAGTAACCGCTGTAACCCGCAGCACTGATGATGTAGCTGACAGTTGGGTCTCAGGAAAAGGGCACTGTGTCTGCATCATTAGCAGCATCATTACTTGTCTTTCCCAAATCATTTGTACATTTTACAGTTTCTTTGCTTGCTCTCTTCTAGCATCCAGAATAACCTTTTTAGGACTTCTTTGCCCGACCCGCCATGAGGTTTATTTTGATAAGGTTCACCAGCCGTGTCCCCTCCCCCACGGTCACAAGATAAATTCCTCAGTGCCGACTCGCCGCACCTTTAGGTGCTTTAGGTGGACGGGCACAATGGTCCATGCAAGAGTTAGTCCTTGTTTAGCCTCTCTGCCTTTGTCTCTCTGCTGCAGTGTCCCATTTTACAGGTGTGGTGGTTCCCCTTGTGTGCGCTGGCACAGACGTAGCGTGGCAGGATATTCAGCAGGGCCAGACTCTTTGGCTACAGGCATTTGCAAATGCAGAATTTTCTCCTTGCATGTACTGTAGCGCACTGCATTAGCCACGTAGCATAACGTCAACTAAAGTGATGGTGTTGGGTGAACAACTAGATATTAACTGTTTCCATTATGATAGTGTGAGCTTCTCAAAGGAGAACCAGGGTTTCCTATGAGTGAAATAACAGTTCGCATCAGCACAACAAAGTGCACGCAGAACCACCAAAAACACCAAAAGTTGTGACGACCCGAAGAGATGACTTACATCGCGTTAAAAAGTGACATGTCCCCCCAGACAGGAGGTAACTGAAGCCAGGAAGCTGTAAAACAATGAACCATAAAGAATGTGTTAACTTGAGATTCCTTTCTTCAAGCAAATGCTATAAATGTGAAGGACTAATTCACTGAAATGTTATCGTGTTTCTGAATGTGGTTTATGTGGTGATGCAATGAGCACCCAGTTATTGTGAAAACTGCACAAAAGACCTAAAGGAAGAACTAATATTGTTATTACATGAATGCTCTTGGGAACCGTGGTATAGTTCAACAGTAATTCATTTTTCCATCACGACCAGTCATGTTGGCAAGATGCGGACCAGATTTCTGGAGACATTGTGTGATTGTTGGTGGTCTAGAACAACAGAAAAGGTCAATTAGCATGCTGGTAGAAAAATGTACATCACACACAACAGCAGCTCCCTATGCTTCCAGTGATGGCAACATATGGTAATAATCAGGACTGCACTCCAAGTGTTTTCATTATGCACCCTATTTTAAACAAACATTAATCACTGTTAGTTTGGTCACATTTATTACATAAAATAACAAATTAATATTGTCAGATTTCCTGTTTGGAAATTAGTTAATTTGTCATTGGTTTTTGTACTGCTTATTTTCCGGCATCATTCCATTTGAATACGGATTATTCCATGCTGCCTTGCCCATCGTTCTCCCTATGATCTTTGGTATTTCTTCCCGCCGTCGAAAAACAGGTGAACCTGACGAATGATGAGTTTTGCTCAGTTGCTCCTAGTGTGTGGTTGTGTTTGCGTGTGAGTCCTGTGATTTTATGCTTGATGCTGCTTCAATCCCTGCGTTTTGCTGGATACAGCAGCTAGAAATTGGATTTGCCTTTCTGGAAAATCAATGAATCTCCATTTTGTATTTCAGATTTCTGCTTTTCTTGACTTTAGATGAATGTGCGTTTTAAGTCAGCTTAGGAAGTCTCTGTATGTCTCTGTATTTCAGCTGAATCTCTTCCAGAATTTAACTGTGGCCAGTCAGACGTCCTTGAAAGTTGCCCCAGGCGAGTCTGTCCACCACATCATGACCTTTGACCCCAGTGACCGAGACTACATTTACCTCATGACTTCTAATCATGTGAGTGTGGCAGCAGTGTTTTAATATCAGTTTTGTTGCTAATACAAGTGTGAAGTGTGCATAGTCATGCAAACCCCTGACTAAAGCAAGTGGTTAGAGCGTAAAATAATATCACACTAGTTTTGGTCAGATTTGTAGCCACAATGTTTCTCAAATACCTTAATTAATCATGCACAGAATCATGTAAAAGTTGTTTCTAACCATAGTTGCTGATACTAATGGTGACATCATTACTCTGCAAGCTGCAGGATTGAAACTGATAAACATCCAGACAGATGTTTGACAGATCTATTGAGCTACACTCCACCCTGTCACAGTTCAGCTTCTGATTCATATATTTCCTACACTTCTGACCTAAACATAGCTAGAGATCTATTTTTTAGTTCCGTTCATAACCGTGATGTGAAACAAAACAAACAAAAAAAACATATGTGCTGAAATTACTGAAGTTTAGGAATCTTTTATGATCAATGTTATTTGGAGCATGTAGGTCAGGGGTGGCCAGTCGTATCCAGAAAGGGCCAGTGTGTGTGTGTGTGTTTCGCTGTAGCTCCCTAATTAGATTACTAATTAGAGGACTGATCGGCCGAAGAGTCCTCACACCTGGATTTGAACAGCTGATCTGCAGGTTATCCCAAAAACCTGAATAGACACTGGCCCTTTGCTCATAAGATTGGCCACCCCTGATCTAGGTGTTCATGAAGCCATTTTGTTGTTCCTCTGCAGCTCCTGTGGGTTAAGGTGGTCAATTGTGAGCAGTACACCAGTTGCAAAGAGTGCCTGGGTACTGGTGATGCCTACTGTGGTTGGTGCACACTGATGAACAGGTAAGAACTCTTATCTCACTTCTCCAGACAAGAGCAATCATCCAATTAATCAATCAGACTGCCAAGCAGACCTCACAGACTTGCAGTCTTCTTTAGATCCTTCTCACTCTTCTAGCTTGTAGACCCACTTCTCCCACACAGGCCCCTCTGTCAGTCATGAAACACACCAATTTCTTGCTTAATTTAGACCTCTTCAGTTAGACCTTAGGTTTTGTTAATGTTTCGCATGATATGTCTTAGAAACAGATCATTTGTGTTGTCAGAATTAGGTGGCCTTCAAGCTCACACTATGCTATAAGCCTTTAGGATGGTCTTTGTTGGACTCTCATAGAGACACTCTCATGACTTAGGGATCACATCAGAGGTGGATGGTTCGGGTCCAGAGAGTAAAATTCCAGACCAAGATTTTGTGACACTTTATACGCAACTGGCTGATTGAAACAAAATCTTGGTCAGGACTTTGAGTCTCCTGGACCTGAACCAGCCACCTCTGAATCCATCCATCCATTTTCTATACCCGATTATCCTACTGGGTCGCGGGGGGTCCGGAGCCTACCCGGAAGCAACAGCCACGAGGCAGGGAACAACCCTGGACGGGGGGGGGGCAGCCCATCGCAGCCACCTCTGAATCACTTTAGTTAAAGGAAACGTTAGATTTTGCTCAAAATCCTTTGAGCTGAAGTCATAAATATGTAGGTTACACTAACCACTGCTTCTTTGGTTAGGGTGGGTGGTTACGGTAACGCCAGGGGCCAGGAAGTGTGGTATGAGTATGAGAGGGAGAAAATGGCATGGCCGAGAAGCAGGCAGTCTGTGTGTTGATATTCTCCTTTATCACCTCAAAGAAACACTCTGATTGCTGTGACTTTACAATTAGAAAACTCACTATGCTCCGCGTGTGTGGGCAGGACGCAGCTTCTCAGCAAGTGTGTGCCGTCCTTATCTACGGCTTAGGGACGTTTTCGTGTTTTACTTCAAAATGTATTTTTGAGGGGGAGGCCGTGTGACAAGATGGCTGACTGCGTGAAGCTATAGCTAGCTCTGCTCAGCTGGATTGCCTGCGGTATCTTTTCGGGGGGTGGGGGGTGAAGCAGGAATGAGAAACGGAGCGCACTGGAGATCGCAGTGTTTTCGTGGAATGGAAGGAGGAGGGTTTGGCAGTACTGTGAGTCATTGCTGTACTGGGTCTCCCTGCATTACTCGCCCAGATCAACAGACAGGGGGGTCTCTTCCTCCCCCAACATGAGGCCCAAACTTATGATCTGTGCTATTCTTAGCTTTGGCACTGACCTTCTGACACCCTAAGGTTCTTGACACTGCACTACAGGCAAACCAGAAAAACAGAAATTCTTAGGTCGTTGCAAATTTTCTGTGATATCTTCCAAATTTACACTGGAAACGCAATAGTACAGTATATCTTAAGTCTGTCCCCCTTGTGGTACTATTATTAAAAAAAAAACAATAGTGCATGATGTAAACAGCTGTGAATTTATTTGCAGTGTTATTTCCCACTCATGCCAGCCTGCAAACATGTCCGTGATCATTTGCTGTCCTGCTTGTATCCGAGGGCTCTGTTATTATTAGAGAACAGCTGTGAAAATGAAAGCAACTACAGTCTGCTGGCTCTCCAATGCACTCGGACGGCCTAAATGCCAAGATCTTTGTAAATGCGAAAGGTTTATATAAAAACATGAAATACACTATGCTGTGAATACATGACACTATAGGAGATATGGAGGCATGTGTGAAAAGGGGGTTTATTTAGGAATGATTAAGAGAGGACACTGGCTGTGACGGACGGCTACTGTAGCAGCCTGGTTACTACCTTAAACCCTGGCCCTGCTCTCACCCTTTAGGTGCTCAACCCAGAAAGAATGTCCCTTCCAGCACCTGCCAAACTCCTGGATTGGTGTGAACGAGGGCCCCCAGCAGTGTCCTTGGATGACCATCACACCCCCGGAAATCAGCATCAGCACCAAAACTGAGGTTTGGCCCGAAGCAGGGGTGTGTCAGCCTTATATACAAATTATTATACCAGAATTCCCAGCACCTATAGTCCTCCACGCCATTTTTATATCCATTCATCCATCTTTTTGTCATCTACCTGCTTTCCCTAGTCAGCGTCGCAGTGGGATCTGTCACCGGTCCCAGAGAAAAACTCAAGCCAGCTGACAGTGTCTGACCTTTAAAGACCTTGGTGTCCTAAAACCAATGTGTCCTAACCTCAGGGTCCCGCAGACAGTCTATGATTCTGCTCCCTCCCAGCTCCCTGCCAGACAGTCCACATTTCTGCTCCCTCCCAGCTCCCTGCCAGACAGTCCACATT
>JAODUD010000107.1:12683261-12694081 GCA_026784285.1 Stomatorhinus walkeri
ATTCCCAATGAAATGCGTGACACTAAGATGCTGTCTCCTCATTTATGAATAAGCATTTGGCAGAAATTTCTACAGTGTGATGTAGGACAATCAAATATCTAGGACCAGACTACTCTGGAAAATCGGTTAATCCAAAATTCACAAATTACAAATAATTTATATTTTTCTTATATATCCTTGATATCTTTAGGTACTCAGACTTTTGGAGAACTGAGTTCTTAATAAGACAGTGTGCTTCTAGGTGCCCAGTAGCTGTCTGCAGAACCAAGATTCTGAATCTGCAGTCATTTTGTCTGCAAATTAAATATTACAGGGAGTAATTGCTGCTTTAGAAGATGACATTAGCTCTGCAACAACAAAAAGTGTGGGTAGACATTGTTTTTAGTCTTTTGCATGCTGGTAAGTTTCACACTTGCGCGTTAGAGAAGGGCACTAGCGAGGAGAATAACAGGTGTGAGCTGTGAAAAGAGCCAGCAAACATTACAATTGCTGTTCTTGTACATACCACTAACTATTAATATTCCAGTGACAGGAAGTGATTCATATAAACAGCTTAGACAAAAACAGGAAGTTCCCATAGGTCTACCTGTTTATACCATTGGGCACAGAAGCTGAGCTTAATTTTAGGCACATTAAAACATAAAACAGCCCTTAGTGAGGTTTTGTGGAGGGCCAATTTCCGCAGAGAATGACTGTAACAGAATTACATAGATCCAGCAGAACCAGGCTCTGTGGCTCTTGCTCCTGTATTACTTGCATTGGTACCTGGGCATCCACCGGATGCTCAGCGGAGCTGCACTTCTACCTTGTTGACTCCTCCACAGTCAGTGCGTTTGTCACACGCTATTCGCTTCATATCACTTTGGGCAAAAGCATCTGCTAAATAAAATTAATGTAAATTTCGAAAATCCATGCTGTTTTTCATCTCACGCTCCAAGAGCAGAGTCACCCTAACCCCTTTACTAATAATAATCTATACATCCATCTTCTAACTGCTTATCTTGGTCAGGGGGCTTGGAGCCTATGCCAGGCAACGCAGGGCATAGGGTTACGCTGTGGACAGGATGCCAGCGTATCTGTGGGAAGTCCCTGCTAAGCCCAAACGCAGCCAACCCTAATGGCAAGAGGTGACAATGGTACCCACTGACATACCATGCCAAACCTTTGATAGTAATAATAATAGTAACTACAATAATACCAACCAGCGTTAGGACCGTTCCAGAATGCATTCATCAATTTCAATCCAAATCAGGAAATGGAACTGGAGTTGGGATCAGAAAAAAAACCATGGGGAACAGAATTGGAAATGAATTCAAATTCCAGGGAGATGAGATTTAAATTCCAGTTCTAGTTCCTGTATTTGAATTGGAATTGATGAATGCATTCCGGAATTGCCCCAACCCTGATACCAACAGTAAAGACCAAGTCCAGTCTCACTGTCACTCTTTAAGGAATTATGGATCATGGGTTAAATTCCATTTACTTTCATTTTCCCAAAATACTTTCCCCAAATCGTTTATTACCTTTGTTTACTCATTTGTAGTCTCGCCATGAATATAGTCTTAGCTGCTGGCACGGCGTTAAGAATCAAGATTACTAACTAATTTACTCGTACATTGCTTTGGACAAAAGCGTTTGCTAAATAATGCAAGTAAATGTCAGCAACATAGCTGGCCAGTAGGGATGCTGATAGGTGAGCAACAGACTGAGAAGCACGTATAGTCCAGTCGTACCAAGCAGCCTTATGTAGGCTGAAGTAATAGGATATAGTCTGGATTTAAATACAGTGACCGTGGGGTCGTCATCACATATGTCAGCAGGCGGTTCCATAGACTCAATTCCCTGTGGTTGAGGATTTTACTGCCAACAGTCTTTTTATTGATGTGAGGAACTGCGAGAATGTCTGCATTCGGTGACCGCAGAGTAAATTTGGGTTCTTAAGCAAAGGCTTGATTACTGCCAATTATTATAGATCAGGAGTAACATCTGATGCTAGGGGGGTATTAACTGTTTTAAGTGGGGGATTTATCAGTACTTCGAGCAACACTATAAGCGATCCAGTGGGGAAAGATCCTAGTGTAGATGTTGTGGATTTAGTTTACTAGGTGGAAGTGTGTAAATACAGTGCATAGCTGTACCAGTTAAGAATTATTTACTGTTCATTTTATTTAAAGTGGTCCACAAAATCATTACCTCTAAAATGATTAGACACTCTATTTGATGGATCAACAGCTTTGTTAGGTTAGCTATTATTCTAAAAAGGAAGGAAGGGTTGTACAATTAAATAAGAATAAAAGCAATTAAGTAAGTGATATAACGATGATGACGATGCGCATGTGCATAGATGTACCCATAACCATTTCGGCTGTCTTACCTCTCGTCCTGACCATAGATCATGCCACTCAGCGGGCCCCTGGAAGGAGGCACTAGTCTAACCATCCAGGGTAGGAACCTGGGCCGCAGGGCCGCGGATGTCAAAGTGGACATCGACACCGTTCCCTGCACACTGCTCCCAGAAAGATACAGCGTCTCTGTGCAGTAAGTGGCGTCGGTTCCCGTCCATCTCTCTTCATTCCTGACTCCCTCTCAACCCTATTTATCTCTTACCTCTGTTCTTCCACATATCACATCAGACTCCTAACCTGACTCAAACACAACCATTAGCATGTTCCACTTCACCAAAGTAGCCTGAAATGAAACTGAAAACTGAAATGGATTCAGGCTTAGATGAGAGACATGAATGGCTTATTTTGTTGACATTACGGCATACATGATGAATAGATTCCTTGATCTGTCCCTCAATGCAGTGGAGCAGTGATATCAGATCTTGGTGTTATATTCTCTTCAAGGATTACTGTGCTATATGTGTGCAAATATCAATAGTTTTCTAACAGAATTCATGCCCGATTGCCCATATCGTACGTCCATTTAAATTAGACCTTGGAATGGCTCCCGTTCCTTCGACAGCCGACACGTCAACTACGAGTGTTAGGGTACCCTCGAAAATATCGCACAACTTCACACGCACTGTTTTAATTAGATAGTTGACATTAGTTGCTACACATGGGGGTGGTCATAATGTTCTGGCTTATCAGTATATAACCCGGCACAGTGTCTAAGGATGTATTTATTGAAGCAGCATATGGGTTGTGGTCTGGGTCTGACTTGGGCTTGTTTTTTATCATATCAGGCAAACGTGGGCTTGCTATGCTGCCCGTTCTTTAGAATAAATGTTGGCGCCTGCCAAGAGAAATTCCAAACCCAAGGATATCTCAGAAGTCAAGGATCTCTCTGAAGTCTAGTTTCAGGCCATCTTGCACTCAGACCTAATGCTATAATAACCTTTGTCTGTCACCTTGACCAGGCATAGATTGGACATGAAGTCAGCTGAGGTTTTATGAATTGCAAAAATAAGCACCTGGTAGAGCATATGAATGAGTCAAAGCTGGGACATTGTGGCCCTTTTTGGGAAATACCCTCACTGCATCCCTCACTGCATCCCTCACTGCATCCCTCTGCTGCAGCCCTTCACTGTAACACACACAACAGCCAGCAGAAATCCTCACAGCCCTTATTCCTCACCACCAAAGCACTGTTGTGTGACCACCCCGAAAACATCTCGTGGTGAACAAATATGCAGCTGTTGCAACTATTTATTTAACGTTGCAGTTTGTTTTAGAAACAGCCGTTCATTTATTTCTGGGCTACACAAAAAGTTGTGTTTACATACCGTGTCATTGTGTCCTTGTCAGGCTGGTATGTGTGACAGGAAGGTCACGAGATACATTTGCAAACGTGGTGACGGTGACCGTGGGTGGCAGCGTGGGACAGTCCAAAGAAGCCTTTTCATTCCTGGTGTGTGTTCTGTTTTGTATTCCTTTTAAAACATATTAACAACTAGAATAAATGTTTTAGCCAAGAGTATTTGATCTCCTCCCCATCCCATTAAATGACTTTACTCAGCCAATGAATATGTCTGTATAGGTCTTTTTGCATGACTGATTAACCTATATAAAGGCATTCATTTTAAACATAGCATTGTTTTTGTCGCATTTTATTGAGCATGTATTATTTGGGATCTGCTAATATCTGCTGTGGTCCTTGTAATTGTATTTGCAGAATAAATGACCTCACCAGACTGCAAAGACAAAGTCTTTGTACATGCATGGGGTAGCACCCAAATAATCATTAATGCCTTTGATAAACATTACTCAGCACTGATTATTACGTCGCTGGGTCTCTTCGCTTTTTACTACAGGAAATGTAATCATTTACATCACAAACTATAAGTGATGTGATACGTGAAGCAGCTCTTGTTCCAGCCGGCCTGTCGCGTCCCCCGTTCATATAGCATTCACTTGTACACCATTGATCACAAATGGACCGTTCTCCATGCTGTATCTCCACACCATGTTGTCTCTTGTGTTGGGAGATTTCCCAATTCTTTAGATGAAGAAACTGTCCTATCAGGGACAGGAAGGAGGCTTGCTTCATGTCTCCTTCCTTGAAGCTCAGTGGAGTCCTGTCCAGAGGAAACACCTGTGTCCGCAACAATCAGCTTGCTGTAAACAATAGGAAGCCCCCCCNNNNCCCCCCCGCCCCGTATCCTCCCACTACCTTCCTTAGAGGAAGTGAATCCTGTCTTGGGGAAGTGGAAATGTGTGAAGCATATCCCCAGAGTGACCAGCAGACATGAACCTCCGGAAATCTCCAGAATGCAGATGGTCTGCCTTCCAGCTGGAGGTGCACGCTCTTCAGGGCCAAGAAGTTCTAGGGCAAGACTTGGACCAGAAAAATGTCAGCAAGAATTGCTTTTTCAATCGCAGCAGAATAGTTACAAGTGGAGGCCAAGGAATGTTAGGACGAATTTGAAAAGGCCTTTGTGTTCTGGGAGACATGTTTAATGAGACAGAAATGCAGTTCATTCTTTAAAACTCGCTAGTTAATGACTATTCAAAAAACCAGCCTAACATAAGCTACCTATCCAGAAAGGCTTTATTAATCCTGTTCGTTACTAATACTGATCGAATGCTATAACATAATGAGCTGCCCCTCTGCTTCGCAGAGTCCCAGAGTTCTATCCATGGAGCCCAGGAATGGATCCCTGTCTGGAGGCACGAAAGTAACTCTCAAGGGCGAACACCTGGATACCGGCTCCCGAGTGCGAGTGAGGGTCAACGGCACCCACGACTGCACTATTATTAGGTAACTGTGTTCCACTGTCCCAGCAGCTGCCACGGGTTGGCACCCCATACTGGGTTATTCCATGTCTTGCACTAGTTTTCAGGGATTGGCTACCAGACCACCGTGACCCCGCTTAGGACAAACAGAATGCAAGATGAATGAATGAATGCTCCACTAGGCAAGACTATAGCAACCAGCAGACAAATCTAAGTGTGACTATTGAATGCGGAAAGCTATTTAACAGCTAGAGGCATGATCTGGGCGAGCTAGGCTGACGGGGGTTTTTCTGTTTGTTATAGTTTATTCTATTTTTACTTAAACATTTGCCTAAAATATAAGCGAAAAGCAGATAGTCATGCACGACGGGGTTCCTTTGGGACCCTGTTGTAATTTCAGTGCTTGTTCCCGTCCCGTAATGGTTCCTCCTCCGAACCCTGTTGTGTCGTGCTGCGGGCTCGACAGATCGGGTCGCGTCGCCTCCTTCCACGTTCTTTGGTGATGCAGCATGTTCTGACAGGTTGTCTCCTGGTTGTGCTGCTCCTCTGCCAGGAAAGGCGCCGACACCATCGAGTGCACCATGCCACCAGCGGAGCTCACGCGTCCCGACACCACCGTCTCTGTGTGCGTGGAGTTTGAAGAACTTCCATGCCAAAACCTGCAAAATTCTTCCTACACCTATGAGAGGAATCCGATCATCGCTGGCATCCATCCGCAGAAGAGCTACCTGAGGTATCCTGCTCGCTCGCTGCATTCGGCGTAATAGGCAAGAGGCGCCGGCTGAAATGTCACCCCTGTATCTCTGCGCGCCACTTACAGCAGCCTGAGTCTCTTCACACAGCGGCGGCGAGTCAGTAAGCCAAACAAACCGCTGTGTCTGGGAGCCTGCGAGAGGCAGAGGCGCTGTCTGCTCCTGGGCCGCATTCCCAGGGTTTTTTTCGCTAAGCAGACGCATGGTAGCATGCAGAGCCTTTGTGGGTGTCTGGGCTAATTCAAATGCTCAAAGGGCCCGGGGTTCTCGCCTTCTGGCTTGGAGCGTGTGCCTTAACTCCCGGCTCCTTGTCTTCTAGCGGGGGCCGCACTATAACGGTGAAGGGACATGGCTTTACCCTGGTGCAGGACGTGGAAATGAAGGTCAGGGGGATCACGGACGAGCAAAGCGTGAGTCTCTGCCGGGCCTCTGCAGTTGTTCTGTGGGGATTGTGGGAGACTATGCTGCGGCATGTTCTCCGCCAACTGAAACTGTGAACGGTGCATGGCTTGGCAAACATGTGCATGTGGTATATGGGGGATGTTCTAAAGATAGAACAATGCTGTTTGGTCATGAGCAAACTGAGCTTGTGTAACAATGTCCTGTGCTTTATGTTCAGGCTTGCACTGTACGGTCAAACACGATCATCACGTGCTCCTCACCAGCTTCTCCTCAGTCCACACGAGCCACAGTGGAGTTCTATCTGAATGGTGTCCCCTACACTGGGGACAGTCCTGCTACCCAGATGGACCTTGAGGATGACGAGGAGCCCTACAGGGTGCACTTCTACATGGACTACCTAGAGGACCCGCAGTTCTTCACTGCAACCAAGGACAAGTTCATCAAACACCACCCAGGAGAGCCTCTCACACTCATCATCAACGTGAGTGCTCTGGACTAAAGACAGGGGTCTGATTCTTGACCAGCGAGGAGCTAGTGTGTGTGTCTGAATCATTGTCCTTCACTGACTCATGATCAGCAGCTGAAGGGGGATTTTTCTGTTGCCGTGAAGGGAATTGCTTAAGCGAGGTGGTCAGATGTCAGTCACAATGTGCATCTTCTCTTTTTATCATTAGAAACAACAAACACAGGTGCCCTTAGTGAGTTTCAAGTCACAAATTTGAAGTTCACCAGCAGAACTGCGCTGCTACAAAGAAATATTGTGACCAAACTGTACACTCCCCTGTTTCAGCTAATTTCCTGGCTGACTGGATGACCTTTCACAAATTAGCTTTTTGTAAATTTTCAAAAATACTAAGACTTCCTTCTTGAGTCTCGGGCATGTGGAAGAAAACACAAGGATGTTCCGGGAATTCAGAGACATGTGATCCTGAGTGCCCTCGTTTCTCCTTTGACGGGGAAGATGGAGTCTTTGGCTGTACGGATCAGATATGCCGCTCCCGTCGTGTTTGAGGAAGGCGTTTGCAGGAGGGTTAATGTCATTCAGTAAAAAATAGATGGCAAGGAAGTGGTTGTTGACAGAGATACAGAGGTTCGCATCCTGGGATGGGGCCAGCATTTCGACGTTAATCAGTAAACGGGAAGCATCCCAGAATAAACACTGAGTTTTCCACATGCTCAGCTCACTCTTCGTCTTCCCTTTTCGCATTGTGGTGACCCACCTGGTTACCCCGACGCACGCGCCCCCCATCCTGGCATTTCCGCATTTCTTACTGCTGGTTTCCAGCTAGCTGCATGACAGCTGGATGTGTAAGAACCCTGCAATTGCTGGCATCTCGCCAGACCAGTACCCCCCCTCCCAGAGAGCACCCTGTTGTTATCTAATACTACACCTCATATTTCACAGCTGCTGAAATTCTGATGAGACCATATATTCAATTCCCTTTCCAAACATTTACATGTCATCAGATCCTAAAAAGGGTTCCCCTCTGACTGCATGCAACTCCCCACGTCTTTTATTTTATGATGGCTTGACTGGACTGATGTGCAGGTGTTGCCTTTCGCAGAAAGGACCCAGTGAACTGAATCTGGCTCCGGAAGAACACACCGTGACGATCGGCTCCATCCCCTGTGACGTCAGCTTCAGCAACGATCAGCTGTTTCATTGCACTATCAACGGCTCCCTGAACTCGCATGAAAGAGAGCAGCCAGTCATCGTAAGTGGAGCTGCGTTACCCATCATGCCTCATTGACAAAGATATACTTTTCACCATAAATATTATTCTCCATGCCCAATGAGTGTTATTTTTTCCCTTACGGAATTTAAGTGCCTTTATTCATTTGTAAAAATGTGTAAATAAATCCACCTATTTTGTGGCTAGTAAAAATATGGCATTTCACTGTGGCTGTCATGGTGGAGTGTGTCTCAGATGAGGAAGCATTGTCTTATTCACAGTCAGCCTCTCTGCACTGATTATTGCAGTTATTTTTGTCCCAGTTCCTGCAGCACTGAGCTGAAGCTGGCAATAATCCAACAGGGAGCAGATCACTATTTATGTTCCCTGTTTTGGGAGAAGCAAAAAGTAAGAAGCTCTATTTAATGGTGTCTCAGAGATCCTTTCAGGTTTAGTAGTTTTGTGGCCTGTAATGGTGGTAAGGGACTGTTTCTGGTTGGGGGCTGGAGGAACATTCAAAAACCAGCAAAAGCGATTAGTGAGAGGAAGGGGGGACAGGGGTGGCCAGGTCATTGGGCAGATGGAATGTCATAACACAGGCGGGGGCGCCGTTTTTGTTGTGCCTGATTTGTGTTTCTGGGATGCTGAAACGGTTTGGGTGGGAACCGGATCGTTTCTGTCCATTTTAATATCCTTTGGCTCCACTGTAGCGGGGAAATAGACGTGTTAGGCAGGTCAGAGATAAATTATTGTTAAGATTAAACAAGGAACTCAGAACAATGCGTTTCTTCATCAGTTCACTGTTCAACACAAAAACAGATTACACTGCATTTTTTAGGGGCTGAACAAGTAAAGCGAACTGTGCTTCTGTCATTTCCCTGCGGGGAGGGGCTTTAATGGGAAAGTTTGGGAAAATCCACTGCTGGGCTAATCTGAGTGCCGGAGCTCAGCACAGAGAAATGGGGAGACAAAGCGCACTGAGAGGTGGCACATTGAACGCTGACAGGAAAGGGGGCTGCTGGTGCTCGAGCTGAGAACTGGGAGCCGGACAGGCTTATGTACAGTGAGAACTGGGAGAACTGGGAGCCGGACAGGCTTATTTACAGTGAGAACTGGGAGAACTGGGAGCCGGACAGGCTTATTTACAGTGAGAACTGGGAGAACTGGGAGCCGGACAGGCTTATTTACAATGAGAACTGGGAGCCGGACAGGCTTATGTACAGTGACAGAAATGAATGTCTTTGAATGTAAACACACAGAAAACATCAGAGAATCTGACTGATTGATCAGGACATTTAAAATGGAACAACAGCAGTGAGTAAGATGGGGGGGTTGAGTCATATTTCTGCTGGATGTATAGGCAGTTCTAGATCCTATTTAGGGAGACTTTAGCTGCCCTCTGTTTTTTGTCTCAGTTACCCCGCCCTCCCCAAAAAAAAAAGAAAGTGATTATTCTAAAACTATTTGGAGACCTATTCCATATTTTCATGTACATTTCGTACCCCCCCACCCAGCAGCGAGGGTGACCCAGGGCGTGGGGTGGCGTCCCATATTTCTTTAGAGATCTGAGCCCCCCCCCCCCAAGGGTCAGATCGTGGAGGTGGCCCTTGCTGGAAGCTTCCTGAACCGGGCCAGTGCAGGCCTGGCACTGCCGTGTGTGTGTCTGCGCCCGCTGAGCTTCAGAGTCATGATCTGCGCTTACAGGTGCAGGTGGGCAACTTCCGCAAGGTCATCGCCACGGTGCAGCTGGGAGGCAGCGAGCTGGCCATCGTGGTGTCCATCGTGGTGTGCAGCGTCCTGCTGCTGCTGTGCACTGTGGGTAAGTCCCTCCTCCGTGCCAGTGCTGTGATTTATGTCTGGTCTTGGCAGCAGGTTGACGTCCCAGATGTGCGAGGAGAGGAGCGGTACCTGCTCCTCGCGGGCCGGGCCTGGCTCGGCCCTCTGAACCAGAGCTGCGCTGCACCGTGCACGTGTTCCCACATCGTCCGTGTGTGAGCACACGCGTGTTTACGCTGCCTGTGTTTAGCCTTCTGCCTCGGTGTCTCTGCTTGTGCTCTGTGTATATTTGTCATGGAATTTGTTGTGGGTTTCCGCATTAAACCGTAGCTGCTATTAATTATGCAGCTTACACAGATCATTATGGACTCACAATGAGATGTGAGCTCCAAGCATGTCTGGGATTAACTGCAGGCGCTCTCAGTGGGACCCTGTGTGTAGATCAGGGCAATCTGTCAATGCCGCTTCTATCCGGAGAAACAGGGGTCTTTTATTAGCGGGGCGATGGCGCATAATGGGGCCTTTTATTTTAGAGCTGTCCGTCTCGTCGTGTTGCCGCCGGCTGCTCTGATTGGCCCTCTGTCCGCCCATCAGCCCTGGTGGTGTACTGCACGAAGAGCCGCCGCGCCGAGCGCTACTGGCAGAAGACGCTGCTGCAGATGGAGGAGATGGAAGCGCAGATCCGGGAGGAGATCCGCAAAGGTGATGCCGCGCGACCAGGCTGGAGGACGCAGACTGTGCCCCCCCCCCACCCACCGTCTTGACCATGAGCCACTCACAGTCCCAGCTAATGCTGTACGAATTCAGGGATAGGAAGGTCAAATCCGCCTTTGATGTCTATTGACATGGAGACACAGAGAAACGGCGTTAGTGACCTGGCCCTTGTGGTTCAGCGTAGGTGAGCTGACAGAGGCTGCAACTGGGGAAAGCTTTTAAGAGGCTTTCCTGTGTGTGTGTTTGTGTGTTTGTGTGTGTGTGTGTGTGTGTGAGCGGGTATACCTATCCTTATGGGGACACAATGTCCCCATAATGTGATA
>JAODUD010000107.1:12694181-12709436 GCA_026784285.1 Stomatorhinus walkeri
ATGAATGAGCGGTCCCCATAAGGATATGTTTACCCTACATGTGTGTGCGTGTGTGTGTGTGTGTGTGTGTGTGTGTGCGTGTGTGTCCATGCAAAAGAAAGGCTGTGATGAAAGACTATGCGATTGTGCACTGTAAGCGTGACTCACAAAAAGCCCCGACCCACAGCGGTCATGCTGATGTTGTTATGGCTACGTTGTCAGGGGGGTTGCGGGGGAGGGACTGGAGGCGAAGGGCGACTCACAGGCCGGGGCTGTGCTGCATCTGAAACCCTCAGAGCGTGTCAAGCTTTAAGGAGATTTGTGGGGCGGGGGGGGGGGGGGTACCCTTTACGAGGGGCTTGCTGCCATGACAGCCGCTATGGTCACCCTTGCTTTCTACATAGCGCCAAGCAGCGAGGTATTTCCCCATCTCTGTTCCATCGCCTCTCAGAGTGATTCAGACATTTTTGGTTATAGAAACTTTTGCAGAAATTTCAAAAAGGCTTGCTTTACTCCCTTTGAGGAACAATTTGGTGGTCAGAAGGTCCATTTTGCACGAAGGGCAGAAGTACATGCAGCAGAAAAACAAATAAGGGAAATTAATGCATTAACCTGAAGCTATTATGAGCAAAACATGCTCCTCTTATCGGCCGTCAGAAGCATCGTGTCGTCACACCTTGAGAGTAGTGTGTTCAGTGTTTAACCCTTTGTTTGGGAAGTCATGGTGGACCCCGATTAGAGTAGTGAGTTCAGTGTTTAACCCTGTGTTTGAGCCGTCGTGGTGGACCCCGATTAGAGTAGTGAGTTCAGTGTTTAACCCTTTGTTTAGGCTATCGGGGTGGAGCCCGATTAGAGTAGTGAGTTCAGTGTTTAACCCTGTGTTTGGGCTGTCGTAGTGAAGCCCGATTAGAGTAGTGAGTTCAGTGTTTAACCCTGTGTTTGAGCCGTCGTGGTGGACCCCGATTAGAGTAGTGAGTTCAGTGTTTAACCCTTTGTTTAGGCTATCGGGGTGGAGCCCGATTAGAGTAGTGAGTTCTGTGTTTAACCCTGTGTTTGGGCTGTCGTGGTGGAGCCCGATTACTGTGGGTTTCCTGCCATGACCTGACAGTCGTATCTCCATCAGCCTCTTTGCATGGTTTTGAGTGTGTTGTCCGTCATGAGCTACAGGCTTACTGCATGCCTGCAGTCCATAAAGGCTATGGAAACAGGACAGATCTCTTTCTCTTTCTTTATTCCTTGTTTGAATAAGTTCCTTGGGTTCTAACTTTGACTTCTACACATGCTTTAAATAAAGGAGTTTCCTGTTAATGTTGGCCTGTGAAGCCCATGTTGTGCAAACATTCGCCGTGCGCGGTTCCCATGTACGCTGGCAGACAGACGTGCCGCGTGACGCTTGTGCCTAAGGGGGGGGAATGTGGAGAGGCCGGACTTAACGAGCACCGTGCTGTACCCCCCCCCCCCCCACAGGCTTTGCTGAGCTGCAGACTGACATGACGGATCTCACCAAGGAGCTGAACCGCAGTCAGGGCATCCCCTTCCTGGAGTACAAGCAGTTTGTCACCCGAACCTTCTTCCCAAAGGTGAGCAGCCCACTTTTTCCTTTTACCCTGGTGACTGTGGTCGAGCAGAACAATGGCGGGCACCAAGTCAGAACAAATCACACTCTCTACGCATTTCACAGCCCACACCCTTGCCGTCACTGAGCTCACACACACATTTTTGTTTTTATCTTTGTGGGGACCGCCCATGCATTTCTATGGGCAGAACCCTAAACCCCACATTGGCAACCGTAACCCCTACCCAACCCGAACATTAACTATAAGTAACCCAACAAAAGGCAAGAGATTTTCAGTTTTTTGTTTGCAGTCACAGATTTTTTGTGAAATTGAGTTTCCCCTGTGGAGACAAAAATGGTCCCCATAATGTCAAAATAAGAGGTTTCTTTGACATTGTGGGGACATTGGGTCACCACCGTGTAATATATACCTAACCCTCCACACACACACACAATGACTTCGACACAAACGAGGTCAGGAAATGGAGGAGAGTGGACAGTGCTCTGGCTGAGCTGTGAGGCTAGGAGCTGTGAAAATCGCTGCTAATGTAACATAAAAGGTGTTTCCTCCACACTCTCTCCTTTCTCGTTCCGCTGGGGCCTCTAACATGAAGCAAGCAGCAACCCCCCACCCCCCCGCTCCAGTCCAGAGGCTTGAGTCAGTTCCCATTAAAAAGAAAACATCCCAGCTCGCTTGCAAAAGCACCCCCCCCCGACACCCCCCGTCTCCATAATTTGTGTGTGATATTCTGCAACCTAAAGTGCCTGTCTAAACACAATTGCGCCGGGACTCTGAATTTATGGCGCAACTCTTATTTACACTGGGGAGTGTTGTTAGCTGAGTGTGTGGGAGCCCAAGGACACGGCCTGTCCCCCACAGCGGGGGCTCGGGGCCCCACCGCACTCGGGGCAGGCCGCCGTAACTATGCGGCAAAAGCACTAGCAGAAGTCAGGTCACTTCCCATGATGCATTGCTCTGCAGCACCAGGGAAGCACACCCCTCTCAATTAAGTGCAATAGGTTTGGTCCAAAGAAGGGACTTCTTCCTTGAGACAGACCGCCTAACTGTACCCCCGTCCCTCAGATGTGTTCAGACTACGAGAAGAACAGCCTGGTGCAGCCCGTCTACAAGAATGATAATCTGAGTCCGCGTGTTGTGCCAGAGACTCACCCCCTGCTGCAGGACTGGAAGGTAACGGGCGCCGTTGCCCAGCCCGTGCTCCCCCAGGAATGCCTCACCTCTAATTCTAATTAATCATTGATGTAGGTCTGCCAAGCTCCGTCTCCGCGGGAGGCTCTGTCAGAGCGGCATTCAGTGCCTGCTGTAATACCGTCTGGAGAGAGACTCCTCCATGGTAGCAGATCCACATCGTCTCCCAGTAGCTTGGACGTGTAGTAGCGCGGACGGCCGCTGGGCTGGGAATGGGGACACGGCTCTGTTAAGACCACGCCGTGTCACCATATGGCCGTAGCCCATCTCAAAGGCGGCGGTGCGACGACGCGGAAGTGTGTGCCGGCTACGTGTGAAGCGCGGATTCCCACGGTGACGCCGGCCCTTTAAGTTAATTGTGTGTTTTTCCTGGCACAGCCCGCAGGTACCAGCAAGCCTAACATGGAGGAGGGGGTCACGCTGTTTTCCACTCTGCTGAACAACAAGCACTTCCTGATCACCTTCGTGCACGCTCTGGAGCAGCAGAAGGACTTCGCCGTACGGGACAGGTAACCCAAAGAGGCCTCCAAACTTCCCTGTCTTGTTTAGGTCTGGAGACTGAAAGCCGCCGGTCAGAGGATCAGCCTAATTGCGGCTTTCTGAACATTGTCGCCGTTTGCCCCTCTGCTGGAGAATGTCGCGGCACCTTGTGCCTACCACTGCTCTGCCGACCTGGTGCCTGTTGTAGTGCGATGCGCACCGTCTGTGAAACCTTAACGCCTGTGCGTCCACTGGAATCGAGATTCTCACCAGGAGTCTGGCACAGGCCAACCAGCCTAGCAGACACTGATAGAGTAATAAACTAGTTCCTACTGTTATGGAAATACTTTAACGTGGCCCAGCGCCTCGATGGCTTAGAGAAGCTCATGAAAAACCACTGAACAGCAGCATAGGGGTAGGCGAAAATCCTGCGTAGATGTTTACAAGCAAGATATATAGATGCTTAGAAACCAAGGAGTTAAATCAGTGATTAATAAAAGGGGATTCTGGAACATTTTCACAAATCACAGCGTTTTCACAAATCGGTCGCTTTAAATCATTCAGTCACAATCTGTCTGCATGAAGCATTTTTCCAGTATCAGCATGTTTGCCGACCTCCTGTGCTGTTGAGGGGGACTTCAGTTCTCGAGACGGTTGGGTTTCCTGTCTCCCCCCACTCCAGATGTAGCCTGGCCTCACTGCTCACCATCGCGCTGCACGGAAAACTGGAGTACTACACCAGCATCATGAAGGACCTGCTGGTAGACCTCATAGACAGCTCAGCCCCCAAGAACCCCAAGCTGATGCTGCGGAGGACCGAGTCCGTGGTGGAGAAGATGCTCACCAACTGGATGTCCATCTGCATGTACAGCTACCTGAAGGTGCATACAGAAGAAAGAGAGCTCTTCTTAACCTTTTATGATATCTATCTCATCGTAGTCCAATCAGGCTCTTTAAAATGCCGTAAAAGTTAATGCTGTACCATAGAGGTGATTTTGCAGGTCGGTGAGGATTTGCCTGAGCGCTCGTTCTCCAGGGAGAAGCACTTGTAGCTGGGCTGCCTTGTGGTTGCCGCCAGCGTCTCCGCGGTTCATGTTGAATATAGCATGTGCGGATTTAGCATCACTAGCTGTTTCTCAGCTGACGGCATCTAACAGCCCGCGGCTGCTGCGCTCTCTCTCCAGGAGACGGTGGGCGAGCCGTTCTTTCTGCTGCTCTGTGCCATCAAGCAGCAGATAAATAAGGGCTCCATCGACGCCATCACCGGCAAAGCCCGCTACACCCTGAATGAAGAGTGGTTGCTGAGGGAGAACATCGAGGCCAAGCCCCAGGTGAGCGAGGGGCCCCAGGCCATGAAACAATGAATCGGGTAGCAACCCAGAGTTGTCAGGTCACTGCCTCCGTTTTATTGTTGCAGAACATCAATGTATCATTCCAAGGATTAGGAATGGACTCGCTCACTGTGCGCGTGATGAACACAGACACAATCTGCCAGGTCAAGGAGAAGATCCTGGAGGCGTTCTACAAGAATTTGCCCTTTTCTCAGTGGCCAAGTGCTGAAGACGTGGACCTAGGTGAAAAGCTGCCTCGATTTTGGACCTCAGCCCACACCGAGTCACACTCAGCCTTGCTGATTCCTAGAGCAGAGCTATATTTACCCAGATACTTTTCCTGAGGCTTTACAGAAGCACCACCGGGTCCTTAGAGATGATCCTACAATGGCTGCTTTCTTTCTTCAATCCTCCAGAGTGGTTTCCTTCTGGCAGCACCAGTCGAATTCTCCTAGACCTGGACAATACGTCAGTGATGGAAGATGGCCGCAAGAAGCTGAACACCATCTTCCATTACAAAGTGAATACCCTCTAGTGTACATTTTGGGTTTTATCTTCAGAGTTTACGGCACTGCCTGGGGATTTTAAGTGAGGGCTCTCCCCAGTCGCCCCACCTTCAATCTACAGGCAGTGTTGCATGTAGTGTATCTCACCAGACAAGGCATGGCCAGTGACCTCTGCTAAGAGACACTTATAGCACGCCGGTGTGAGCAAGCTGTGAATGTGACTGAACACGTGTGCTTCTGCACTTCACTGGCAATCCTTCAGTTCATTATGCCACGTTGACCTTAGTGAGTGCCATCATTTCCGTCCTCGGTTACACTCAGTGATTTTGTGATTTTGTCGTCCCCCCCCCAGATTCCAGAGGGAGCCTCACTCGCAATGAGCCTAAAAGACAGACGTGAGAACACTTTGGGGAGAGGTGAGGTCACTCCAAGCCACTGATTTACTTCATTGCGTCTTCTCAAAGATCTGCTTCTTCCTCTTAGTCTCCGATTCCCTTTCTTTTCATGTGCAGATCTTTTCAAAACATGCCTTTGTTTTGTTACCCTGTCTATTTGATATATATAACAAAAATAATTTTATGCCACCATTATGCAGGGAGTCTGCTTTCATGTTGATATAATAAAGAGTGTTTAATGACAGACACCAGAAAAATTGCGCAATAAAAAAGATACTGGAAGAACAATTTTAGGAAAGGGTCTCTTTTTTGAATTGTAAACAATTGAATATTTACAGAGGACTGATTTTTCAAATTTGAATTTTTTGCTTCTCTGTGAGCCAAGTGTGACGTGTCATTAAAAATGAATTAAGTCGTGCATGGAGTGTCACATAACAAGGCTGCATTGTGATTGCATTTGAGATTCCGAACAGGACCTACCTGCCAAAGAAAGACTGAAGTGTTAAGTGTATTCTGAGCAAAGGGGGTTTGTTTAGTTATTGATGTAAACCAGTGAGAGAGGCTGAGCTCCAGCGATCTCAGTTGGGGGCCTCTCCCAGTAACCAATGTGTCATCTGCGGTGATGGAGTTTGACGGATTCCTATCTCTCCTCTCATTCTCCAGTCAAAGATTTGGACACAGAGAAATATATTCATCTGGTAAGCAGCGCCGTACCTTCACCCTGTACAAACACCCACACACAGTGACACTAAGACACGCACAGGCACGACAGCCACCTGGGAGGGTCTGAGACTCCAGTGAGAAGCTGCTCGCTAGAGGTTGGAGAGGCGGGCAGGGCAGTGAGAGTATGAGGCATGTAGTGGGGGTGGGAATGAGGGGCGAGTGGAATATCATGGAAAGGAAATAGGTCTGGAATGTAAAGGAAATGAGGCAGAAATGGAAATGATGCAATCAACTGGGAGAGTGAAGGAGGAATCATGGCGGTGAGGAAGGCGATTGCATGATACGGCTGCCTTGTTAACACAGAACATGCTGCAGGAAGGACCGAGGACTGTTCCTATGAATAGATAAATATTAGACATTTGTGTTTTTCAGTTAATTGCCTATTTCCACGCTCCTAAGTTGGACTGTCAGTCAGACAGGACTGTGGGGATTTGGCCTGACTCACACTGAGCGCTGAGAGCTCAGAGATGGCCTGGAACGCAGAGAGCGATTCATGCTCCGTCAGCCTGCTTCGGCAGCTGGTTCCTCTCCATCTCATCGCTCCGCGGCAAAGTCCACTGTCAGCTGGGCACCTACAGGGCTGTGGGTGGAATTGACCAAATAGGCTCCTCGCCTCGTCCCGCTCTCCTGCAAGCGTGTCCCATCAACCGGCGGAACCCGCAGCCGTCCGCCGGAGACAGAAGCAGCTGACAGCACAGACAGTAGTCCTGTCCCGGTGTTCTGCACTTCCCTGGCTTGCCTGGGTGTCAGGAGCTGACAGGAAGACCTCTGACAGTCGCCGTATCTCGCCATTCCCAAATAGGAGAAAATAAGGAAAATTTAAAATGAAAAGGCGAAAAACTTATCACAAATAATTAGACACTCATTCCAGGTATCTCTCCTGTTTTGCAACCCATAAGATGCAAACCTTAAACCCTGGACTGTCACATCATGGAGAAGGCGTTGATGCTGCTGACACTTCTGTGTGCCTGATCCTGAACTCTGTATAAGTGGCAAATCAAATCTGCCAAAATCTTTTGGCTGATTGCTACACCATCACGGCTTCATCGTGGCCAGTTGTAAAGACCTGATTGATGCCCACGAGCTGCCTTCACGAGTTGATCGCCAGTCCCATCCTGTCATTTTCTCAGGTCCTCCCACACGACGAGCTGACAGAGACCAAGAAGTCACACAGGCACAGCCACCGCAAGAAGGTGCTCCCAGAGATCTACCTCACACGGCTGCTCTCCACCAAGGTGGGCATGTCCTCAGCACAGCGGGGCCTGGCATGGGAGTGACGTGTGGAAAAATGGGTCACGGAGGATGTGGGGAGGCACTCCTGCAGGGCTTATTGGTAGAATACCTGACGCATCCAACTTGGATTTGAAGCCCGTAGACGTTTTGACGTTGCTGCAGTTGTCCTGGGCTTAACTCAATATTTGGTCCACCAGCAAATTTGGGAGGTGCTGTATGGCCCATAATGCTGAGTTCACTGGGAGGTGCTGACCTGTGATGATCTCTCTCTGCAGGGAACACTCCAGAAGTTCCTTGATGACCTGTTTCAGGCCATCCTCAGCATTCCGTCTGACAAGCCTCCTTTGGCTGTTAAGTATTTCTTTGACTTCCTGGAGGAGCAGGCAGATAAACGAGGCATCACAGACCCCGACACCCTGCACATCTGGAAGACCAATAGGTGAGGTGCAGAAAGACGAGGGTTGGCGCTCCACATCGGCACGGCAGCGGCTATTAGCGTTAATCATACTCATCGGTAACCGACGGCACTCACGGTGTTCTGGACCTTTCTCATATGAGTCGTTCACGTTTCATTGCTGCAGCTTACCTTTGAGGTTCTGGGTGAACATTTTGAAGAACCCCCAGTTCGTGTTCGACATCGACAAGACAGACCACATGGATGCATGCCTGTCCGTCATCGCCCAAGCCTTCATCGATGCCTGCTCTGTATCTGACCTGCAGTTAGGCAAGGTGAGGTCCCGACACCGTCTCCCAGCCGCATGGCACTCCCCTGGCCCCGCCCTCGCTCCCCGACGCCTCAGTCAGCTGCTTCCACCCTTCCTCGTATTTTTCAAGACGAGGCGACCCGCCATGGAAATCCTTGTTTTGCACAGTTGAGGGAGGCCTGGCAGAATACTTCAGATTACTTCATTCCGTAGACACTCTGACCTTCAAGACACAATATCCTGTCTCAGTGCCTCTCTTCCTCCCTCAGGAACTAAGCTCCACAAACAATGTTCACCTTTCATCAGCGCTGACGCTGGGTTTATTTTCATGTCACTTGGCAGGGTCCGATTTGCCGTCTTATTAAAAGTAAAACATGTGCAAGGCCCTTGTTTTATTAAGGTGTGTGTGTGTGTGTATGGGGGGGGGGGGGGTGTTTAATTATGATTCCATGTTTTTTCCCCACTCAAATTTCCTTGGAGCAGGGTGTGAGGCTGTAGGGGTAGCAATAACCAGCAGTTAAAGCAGGAAATGCAGCGCCGGCCACTTTCACGCAGGAAGCAGTCTTTTCTCAATGCCGGGAAATGGTCAGGTGTTACCCAGCAGATGGAGGAGCTGCAGGAAGTGGCCTTGTGCACAGGAAGGAGGGGTCGGGTATCAGGTGGAGCGCTGAGTTGGCTCCGCCCCCATGTGCCCTACATACGTCTGTCTACCAGCTTTCTGGATAAGACCCCACTTTGGGAAGGGTTGGCTTGTAACGGCATTACTGAGACACGGGTAACAGATATGGGAATTTCAAAACACTTAACGTGAAATACATTGGAAACATGTGTTGGAAAAGAAAGCCTTAGTTTTGTGGACCGTTTCTTTTTTGTAACCCTGTTTTTTTTCCGATGGAAAACAGGGTGAGGGGAGATCATGCCTTCTTCCTCTTATTGTCCGACAATGTGTGGGTGTTGCTATATGAAAGGTATGCAGGATTGACAGAAATGGGCTGTGGACATGAGGACAGAGAACTCCGGGGTAGCTGTGCACCGCAGACTGACAGAATCACTCTCGCAGAGTGTATGTCTGGCACATTGTGGCTGGCGGCATCATATGAGAGGTTGTGCTGATTCTGTTCATGGCTGTGCTGAGTCTGCAGTGTACCTGCCACTCCTCTGTCGGGCTGAACTCTACTCTTGTGCGCTTTTGTTATTGCTGTTCCAGCCACAATATTGCATTTATAAGGGTACTGTGTTTCGTAGCCAGCATTAGACACCTGGTATGATTAATTTACAGTATATTGAATGTCCCTGCCTGACAGATGGTGTGAGAGCAACCCTTGATTAAAAAGCTGTTGTCACCCTCCTGGCTAATGCTAAAGCCATTGTCACCCTCCCAGCTTATGCTAAAGCCATTGTCACCGTCTCAGCTAATGCTAGAGCCATCGTCACTCTCTCAGCTAATGCTAAATCCATTGTCACCATCCCAGCTAATGCTAAATCCATTGTCACCATCCCAGCTAATGCTAAAGTCATTGTCACCATCCCAGCTAATGCTAAAGTCATTGTCACCATCCCAGCTAATGCTTAAACCCATTCTTACACTCCTAGCCAATGGTAAAGCAGTTGTTACCATCCCAGCTAATGCTAATCCCATTGTTACCCTCATAGCTAATGCTAATCCCATTGTTACCCTCATAGCTAATGCTAAAGCTGTTTTCACTCTACCAGCTAATGGTAATGCTTCGTTCCAGGATTCCCCCACCAATAAACTTCTGTACGCCAAGGAGATACCGGAGTACAAGAAACGGGTGCAGTGGTATTACAAGCAGATCCAGGAGATGGCGCCGTTGAGTGAGCAGGAGATGAACGCACACCTTGCAGAGGAGTCCCGGGTGAGGGAGGGGCCGTCAGCCCGTGGGCCGTGCCTGGTTCGGTACACTCCCGATCACGCCGGCCGAGCAGCTGGTCCGCGTCCCGGAGACGCCGGGGTGCTTCACGCCGTTTTCACGTGTCGCTCGCGGCTGCCAGATAGTCTCGTTCATGAGCCTGAGATTGGATTTGTAATGAGGGCAATCAGAGGCTGCACACTGAACGCTCGGTGACCTGTAATTACCATATGAAATTTGGGACACTTTTGGATGGTGGAGTAAGGTAGCAAACTGGAACAAGAGAGAAAGGAAGAGCTCGTAACTTACTGTAGTACATGGATGGAAGGAAGCCAGTCCGAGATATATATCCAGGCACCTGGAATTCATCACTTTAAACAAAATGTAGGAAACAGAGACACACAATTCACAGGCATATAATCCTTAAGTAGATGGGATTACAAACATACATTCAGGTGCTGACTGTGCTGAATTGTTTTGTGTTATGCTCTGTTATCATTTTCACAAGACAGTACACATCAGCTCTAACACTTTGCTGCAGATGTAACTCTCTTTACCTGGGAACTAAACAGACATGTCTTTCTAAAGCTCTGTGAACTGGTGAACCATTGCATTCATCTGAAAGTCGACCTGGGATGTCATTCCATGTCAAACTCAAGCTGTTTCTCCCTCTGCTGTAATTTACACAGAGCGTGGTTTTGTAATTTCGCTTTGCTATCCTTCTCCAGATTGTTACATGTGTTTCAAAATCACGTTAAATTGAGATCTACCATTTCAGCCTAAAAACGCTTCCATTGCCTTTATCCAAAAATGTAGCATGCAATTTTATGCATATATATCTCACATTTTGGTCAGATGTTTTAACTGCAAAATAATGTTTTATCTCCAGGGAAACTATTTTTTTTTACATATCTCCACACTAGGCCTTTCATCTGCCTTTATTGTATGTGTCTGTTATTGTGTGTGACAGTCACTTCTCAGACTCTCATTATCTTGCTCTTTCCCTTCCTGCAGAAATACAGAAATGAATTCAACACAAACCTGGCCCTGATGGAGATCTACAATTATGCCAAGAAATATCGTACTCAGGTAAAGGTTTTTTTCACATCTACTCGAATAGGGCAGGTGTTGTGACGTGTTCAAAGGGTGCTATCAGGTAGCAGGATCAGCCGTCTGTGTCACACACGCAGCACTGCGTTTCATATAAAATAAGATTGGGATCAGAGCTCGGCTCACTGGAATATGGGCACCATGCTCACCGACATTCTTTGCCCTCCATGGTGGCTGATCAGAATTCAATAGCTGTGTAGTCCAGAGGTAAACGCTTAGGAATTCCCATAATGCCAGGCTGAACACTGGTTCTATTTCAGCTTTCTCATGTACAAAAGTGTTCCATTAATTGCATGCTTGCATGTTTCGCAACCGAACAATGGTCGCTTAGCAGATAATGGCAGAAGCCAACAGGGCGGGAGCAGCAGAGGAGCTGGATGTGAACGCAGCCCACTGGGCGCAGCAGAGGAGCTGGATGTGAACGCAGAGCCCACTGGGCGCAGCAGAGGAGCTGGATGTGAACGCAGAGCCCACTGGGCGCTGTATAAAGAGCTCCTGAATGTGAGCCGCTCTGTGCTGAGTACGCCCCCCCCCAATCTCCACAGGTGGTGAACGCGCTGGACGCCAACCCCACAGCCCGCCGCATGCAGCTGCAGCACAAGTTCGAGCAGGTCATCGCCCTCGTGGAAGACAACATCTATGAGTGCAGCAGTGAAGCCTGAAGCACCAGCGCCCCCCCCCCCTCCTGCCCCCCACACCTCCACCACACAAGCAAGGCACACCTGGGTGCTACAGGCCTATTCCACGATCATTTTGCTTGTGAAGTCATGTGAAAGACTTCTGGGAGACTCCTAGCAAGGAGGACTGGGTGACGGACAGATTCCCTGTGCCAACCCTTGCTGTGGAGGGAGAAGAGTTGGAGCATACCAAATGGTCGGGTGTCGTGGGGGGTGTTTTTATGCCGCAGAGCAGCTTAGGCCTTTCGATAAAAGCAGGTTTGCCCCAGCAGTGCACTGTTTAGGTTTAAATAGGCAAGCGGCAGAGCTACTTTTTAGCCCTGTGTTTATGCACAGATGGACCAGAGGGTAACTTTAAAGTCACTTTGTCTAAAACCACAAGGGAGAGCTGGGGGGGGGGGGGGATCATTGTCACTGGATGGCGATGCTGGGGGTCTTCCCATTGCAAGCACATGCATGGACCCCCCCACCTTCTGCAGACACATGGAAAATGCACTGTACTGTAACATGGTTGTCAATAGCAATATTTATAGATATTCTCTCTCTTATAGTCTCGAGTTGGAGGGAACACACATTATGATTCTCCTGTCTCCCCCGCAAATGAGCAACACAATCAGAATCATTTACTCAGGTCTGAGCTGTGGCCGTGACAGACAGGACTTTACACTGGTGCTTTGAACTGTTATCTGAGCTTTCTCTGACTGATATGTGATGGACATTGTGCTGAAGTACCTTCATTTTCATAGAGGAGCCATGAAGAGTGAGACCTTTGGAGAACTGAGCATTGCTGAGCTGTGGATGAGAGAGAGAGAGAGAGAGAGAGAGAGAGAGAGAGACCAGTCAGAGACTGAATGCTGCGCTCTGCCAACTCTGTCCTGCTCTCTAATAGCCTCTATCATTGAAGGATATATAATTGAATCAAATAAAATGTGTGCTTCTTAAAAAAATATAGACAAGCTGCCTGTTTGTACTTTTTATGTGGTTTGACAGAACAAGGGAACCTTCTGTCTGGCTGTCAGATGAACTAGCTTTTCCAATAATGGAAACCAAAAGCTGGCCAGAGTGAGGAAACTTCATAGCTGACAGGAGCCTACTCTTACTGTTCAGTAATACCCGTTATTAATTAGTTTTCCTTTGTAACATTAATATATCATACCTGAACCTATGAATTGTCCTTTACATACGGCTTTTCATGTTTCCATCTATGGTTTTGCCCATCGTAATGAGTAAAGCAAAGTTTATGTTTTTTTATTAATTTTAATAATCAATGATCACTCCTTCATAATGGCTGAACAAGAATTGATTGAATTCATAGACATGAGTTCATGAGTTCGTCAGCACAAAAATACTGTTTTGTCGGAGCCTTCACCTGAATCCTGGAATGAGGCGATCACAGTCATTTTAAATTTCCCCCATTTAGATTATTGTAGAAGAGGCATTTGCTTTGCAGTATTGCACAGACAAACAACACTGTAACGCAAAGCTACAGAGTGTCAAACATTTATAAGGTCCTGAGACAAAAGGAAAAAAGTGTCCTTCAATTTTAGGTTATTTGTCTTTGGGGGAAATAAGACAGTTTAGATTTTTTTGAATTCATTTTTATTATTTTAATTTCACAGCATGTCCTCTTTAGTGTACAACAGGAATAAATATGTTTCCTTACATCAGTGAAAAGATAGATGCAAAAACAAAATGTCCAATACAATAGACATAAATGAATGGGGGCTCAGGAGGATATGAATATCAAAACTCTAGTTTGGAAGAAATTATTAAAAGTGGTGGGAAAAAATGGACTTTGCATGCACCAACAACCAAACTCATGCAGTGCAGTCCAAGTATTGTAAACAGTGACACATTTTTAAAATTATTTTGGCTCTGTACACTGCAGAATGGGTTTGAAATGAAACACTCAAGATCAGACTGTCAACTTTAATTTAATGCTGAACTTATAATGGGTGAACTGTGAAGCATTTATAAGGCATGTAATATGTAATACACAGGCCCACACCTTAATGGACCAGATGTACTTGGACCATTGTCAAGTTCCCGAGTTCTAGATTCTAAGTGTTGTCATTTCATTTGGAATATGTTGCCTCCATCAACATCGTGATCAAAGAGGTGCCAATGCCAGTAAAGGAGGCTGTCTTGAAGCTGAAAACGTATTTAAAGAAAATACCATGTGATACACAGCAAAAAGATTAGGTGTGGCAGACTCAACTGTTAGGTTAAAGAGGAAGAACATAACGTACCCAAACAGCCATTTAGACTCAATAGGGCCACTGCAGTGCATGACAAAGGAATACTTTCACTGTCAAGAAAAATGCCTTCACAGCTATCGACCAGATTAAATACACTTTCCAGGATGTGGGTGCAGTTGTGTTTCTAGATGACTGTAATCAGAAAATTGCACAATCCCACAAGATGCAAACCACTGGTAAGTTATAACTGAAATGCCAGGGTAACATTTTCTATGAAGTAAATTATAAAACTATTCAGTTTTGGAATAATGTCTTACGGACAGAGCTGTGAAACACGTAGGAGGTATTCCAGCAGTCTGGGCATGTGCGGCTGTCACTTTAAACTGTTTCCCTTGTATTTATTGATGAGGTGACTGCTGATAAAGAGCATTAGGATGTATTCTGTATTATAGATGGACATTTTATTTTTTCAGATTCAACAAAATATGTCAGTGGGCAGCACATTACACTGCAGCAAGACAATGAAATAAATCAACCAGAAAAAAAAATGGAATGTACAAGTCAAGCACCTGACCTAATTTTGAGAGAGCAACCATTTTTACTTGCTGAAGACGACTGAAAGCAGAAAGCCACCAAAACAAGCAGCGCTACACGCCTGGCAGAGCATGACCAGGGCAGAATCACAGCGCTTGCTGCTTTCTGTGGCTTCCAAACTTCAGACTCTCAATGACTGCAACCAAGTATTAAAAGTGACAGCTTTCATTATGATAATATTAATTTATCAAAATATGTTTGGTCCCTTAAAATGGAGGAAGCTTTACATGAAAATGCTTATAATTCCTGCACAGTTTATCCAAGATAGCTGCCTGTAGCCTTAAATTAAAGCTGTCAGTCTGCACTTTAAGAGCATATTGAGTGTTTTATTTCAAATCCATTATGATGGTGTACAGAGCCAGAATAAAAAATAGAAAAATCCGTGGACTGCACTGTACATAGTTATATTTGACTCTGAATGCATTGTTTTAATTTGATTTAGTATATTTGTACAACTCAAATATATATTTAGCGTATTTATAATTAAACAATAATTTACTATTTTTAAAGGATTGCTATTGTGTCGTTTAAGGGGCAGGCATGGGGCAATCTATTTCTTTTAACTTTCTTATCAGTAAAAAAGCATACTGTTCCTCTAAGGAGTTCTGTAAGGAATCCTATGGATGAGCCTCTGACTGTGGAGTATGTGACGGGGAGGCATGGCTGGCGGTGCTGAGCGGGCTGGTTAC
>JAODUD010000107.1:12718364-12737039 GCA_026784285.1 Stomatorhinus walkeri
CTGCGATGGGCTGGCCCCCCGTCCAGGGTTGTTCCCTGCCTCGTGCCCATTGCTTCTGGGATAGGCTCCGGACCCCCTGTGACCCAGTAGGATAAGGGGTATAGAAAATGGATGGATGGATGGATATCACTATCACTAGCAGACCAAGGTTCTGAAGAAGGATACCACCACTGTTCATCTCCTGCCACTGTGCGGGGGACCTCTGCTCAGTGCGAGGGACCTCCAGGTCGATGAGGGACACGGCTTCCTCATCACTGATGCCCTCCTCCAGGTAGAACTCCACCAGGGGAAGAACCTCTGCAGGCAGGAGAACACGTGTACACGCAGACACAGACACACACAGACACACACCCTGAACTTCAGGCTGCATGCTCACATCCTGCTGCTGAACCACTGAGCCATTGATTAAAATAACTTAGTAAACATCATAATCTTCACACAGAAGTAAAAATATATTAACCAATAACCAAAATCCTCAAAAACAAGGCAGTGTTCAGTCTCTCCACGTGAGCTGAGCTGGGAGTGACAGCAAAGCCGCCCCTCAGCTGCCCACGTCTCCCTCCGTGGCAGCGGCTGAGCCCCCCAAGGCAGGCCAAAGAGCGGGCGTACGACGCCCCCCAGCCCGCCGGCTGCGGCCGATCAGCTGGTCGCGAACGTGCGGAAGTGGCACAGACAGACCTGTGTGCAGTCACTCGCCGCAGGACCCGCCATGACAGCCAGAAACTGCCACCCACCCGCATTTAGCTTGTGCTGAGTGACACCACACGTGGCGTGCGACACTCATCACGGCCAAGATTCTCTTTAAAGCTTTGCTGTAAGTTTCGAAGGCTTTGTTCTGTGTGTCAAACAGTGTTACTTGTTTTTACTGATAGCATGCTCTACTTTAATTAATTTTACTTTTAGTTACCCTATAAATAAAATAGCTGCAATCTGTCCGAAACAAAACTCTTCCTACATGCTCTACAAGCTTGTGCAACAGAAAAACAAAATATACCATTTGCACCTTCATTTTTTTGCCACTCATCCTAGTTATGCTATGTTCTGCATCCCTTTGCCCTTCATGATTACCTCGTCTAAAATGAAAAGGTATAAATTGGCAGTTTCGAGGTCCCCGAGGGGGAGGGCCGCAGCTGGGAGGAGGGTGCAGACAGGTGCTTCTCACCGTAGGATGAGGCTGAGAAGATGAAAGGCTGCCTGCAGTTGATGCACACGTTGCCCTGGATGTTCAGCAGGGGGTTGTTGGTGGAGCAGCGGTAGCACATGGGGACGAGGTCCTGTGGGGCACACACGCACACACATACAGACATACATAGACACACACACGCACACACATACGCACACACATACATACATACATAGACACACACACGCACACACATACAGACATATATAGACACACACACGCACACACATACAGACATACATAGACACACACACGCACACACATACAGACACCCAAACACACACACAATCATGCAGACACACACACACATGCACACACGCACACACATAGACATACACAGACAAACACACATGCACACACACAGACACACACACACAGAGTGGTGAAACTCGAGTGACACCAGCACCCACACAACGTGACACGCAGAGGTGTACAAAAGGACAAGGCTCTCGCTCTGCAGGCATGGAAGTGGCACCAAACTGAATGGGTGACACCACAGAAAACATTCAGAGCGAAGATCCAGAATAACTCGGCGGAACGGCTGCGTGGGCTGTGGCGAGTGCGTTGATTCAGGCTGAGATCAGGGGCTGGGCACGTCGCCCAGTGTCCAGATGCCTGCTGGACCTTCTGGGGAAGCGGGGTGGCGCCCACCTCGTTATCATGGAAGGGCTTGGAGCGCACGGTCAGGCTGCCCAGCTCCATGGACTCCTGAAAGCGGGCGGGGACCCGCAGGCCCTGTAGCTTCTCATAGGCGTGCCGAGCCAACTTGAAGGAGCCCAGAGCCTTGCTCTGCTTCGCCAGGGCATACAAGGTGTTCCTGAAGCGTCCGGTTAAGGAGCTACACTTCACGGTTCCTGGGGAGAGAACCTGCCCGTACTGCACCTTTTCTCATTAGCATTTGTCAAATTAAAAAAAAAAAAAAACAGAATCAGGTCAACCGTGTGCAGTTGTAGCGCCAAATGGTATCACTCCATTAGCTAAAATAGCAGTTGCCCTAATTCCTGGCCTGGTTTAAAAAGCTTTCACCTGTCTGTGGCATGTTTAGGTTCCAGATTACTGTACCTCAGTCATGACCCGCTATTTAAATAATCAACATGAAGCCCACTTGAGCTGAAGAAGTTTTAAAGGAAGAGGTCTAAAGAGCTTGCAGTCATATTCCAGGAGGTGGAATTTTCAGTTTCAGGACAAGCGTTCCCAGCTGAGTGATCAAGCCATTGTGTCGGTAACTAGAGTTACATCTTCCTGCTGTCTTCCTGCACATTGTGTTCATTTGCTATACCCTGCCTTGGAAAAGAGAGAGGTGGCAACTGTTTAGCCTCCCTGGATGCTATAGTGCAGCACATGACGGGTTACCATTCAGCCAGAAGGGCAGCCTAGTCTACTGCATGAAATGTGCCATAACGGAACCGTACATAATTAGGACGGATTAACTGAAGGATTAGCGTAGTGTCGACCATCATTAATACGTAATGCACCAGGCATGTGGAAGCCGGCCGTTGCTATGGCTACACAGATGGCCAGCGCAACACCCACGGCTGATGCAGACGGGATACACTTTGGAGATTCCCAGTGGCACCTCTTTGGTCAGGTTATGTAGGAGGAATCTGGAGATATTGAAGAGCGTTTCAGGGAGATGGGAACTGAAAGGCTCGTCCTGAAAATAGCAGAGGGGAGAAACACGAGTTAGCCTTGTCTGTTTTTGGTTATGTATGGAACACTCTGCCAAACAAAAGGGTTACATTTGAAAAGACAGGCATGGTTAGTCACCCTCCTGGACGGAGATGTGAGAGGGAGATTTTTCCCAGCCTGCAATTCCCAGATGAGGATTTCATCACATAGTGCCATGATGGGAGAATAATGGGAAGTAAAAAGGGAAGGGAATTGGGCGAGTATTTGGGATTGTTTGGGATCTTACGGTGTACCGCTGGATGGAGTGAGAAAGTGCCATGCGGGATCTTACGGTGTACCGCTGGATGGAGTGGTAGACATGGTAAAGCTCAGCCAGGTGCTGGAAACGCTGAAATTTCTTCAGCATGTCCTCCTTCTTGCTCTCAGTTTCTGAAACACGAGACCATTAGAGCTGACAGACCAGATTGGCTGGAGCAGAAGGCTAAAGGCTTTTAAAAAGTATGTAGAATGAAGTAGGTAAATGGAAGGCAGGGGTCGCCCTCGTACCTCGAGCGATGTCCAGGCACTGCATGGACAACATCCAGTAGTAGTAGGCGGCGTCATTGAACCGACTCTCCACCACCGCATTGTGGGTCAGCTGCTCCAGGACTTTCACGGCCTCATCCTGCCACCCAGCCTTGTGAAACGCTGGCAGGATGAAGTAGTGTCGCGGGAGGCGTTAACCGTAGGCTCTGGGCCAGTCAGGCCGAGTCCCAGAGTGCCCCCCCCCCCCCCTCAGTGTCTACCACAGTTTCCAGGGCACATGCAGAGCATGCTAACTGCTCACTTTTCAGAGTGTTGACTTGTGAAAAACAACCTGATGAGTCAACTTTTGTACCTTACATTCCAAAAATGGCTGCTTCGAGGAGAGACTCGGCGCATGTCAGACATGGGCGTAAATTACAGAGGGTGGGGGGGATTGTAACCCCCCAATAAATCAAACCTGGCTAATACAACCCCCTTAATATTCATGCTTCCACCTAAATCCAAAGTTACGCCTTGGATGTCGGCGATTCAAAATCATCCTAGCAGAACATAGAGAGGCAGACCTGCAGCTCATTGAAAAAGGTCACTAATAAGAAGCTGTCCTGCATAACTGCGCAGTCTGACTGCGACTGCGTCACTGTTCTGAGGTGAATCAAGAACACAGATACACTTCATCTAAATGACATTCAGTCCTGCTGAGGTTCCCACACGTCACTGCAAAAGAACTAAACAAGTCATGTTTATACATTTAAGCGTAAGTCGTAATTACACAGATAATAACGTCATTCTGCAGGGACCCCCGGGGGGGCTCATGCCCGGAACATGCCCCTGGCTGGCTCACCTTTCTGTGCTTCCTCAAAGCGGTCGTTCTCCGCCAGCCACTGTGCATAGGGGACGTAAACATCGTTCTTGAACTGCGGATGCTTTTCCACCAGCTCAAACGCCTGTGGAGTGACCATACAGACATGTTGGCCCTACATATTCTCTCACTAACCACCCCCCCCCACCCTGCCCCCGCTGCTCCACACGGCTCAATCCCAAGAAGGCAAGGGATCAAAGCGTCAGGGACTGGACTGCAGACAATGACATACATTCCAGCAGGCTTCCACTGACCTTCTCCAGAATCATCTCCTAGTGCAACTCTAACAAATATTCTGAAATATACATTTTGAAAAGTTGAGTTCCTTCCCTGTAAGGCTACATTAGTCTAATTCTATATTTATAGGATGGGCAACATAAGGCACAAGGAAGGGGGAGACCCTTTAGACAGTAAGAAGTCTGAGGTCCGAGTCTCAGTCCACAGGTCCGAGTCTCCGCCCACAGGTCCGAGTCTCAGCCCACAGGTCCGAGTCTCCGCCCACAGGTCCGAGTCTCCGCCCACAGGTCCGAGTCTCCGCCCACAGGTCCGAGTCTCCGCCCACAGGTCCGAGTGGCACACCTCACCTCGTCCCAGTGACATGTCTCCACGTGCAGCAACACCAGTGCCCTCAGGTCTCCCATCTTCGAGTAGACTTCCGCTGCATAGCCCTGGTGCTTTAGCCTCTTAAAGTGGCCAGCGCACTTGGCAAGTGCCTCACGTTCTGCCTTATCCAGCTTCCGGGCAAAGTCAATCAGCCTAGGGGACAGCATCAGTGTCAATCAGCCTAGGGGACAGCGTCAGTGTCAATCAGCCTAGGGGACAGTGTCAGTGTCAATCAGCATAGGGGACAGTGTCAGTGTCAATCAGCCTAGGGGACAGTGTCAGTGTCAATCAGACTAGGGGACAGCGTCAGTATCAATCAGACTAGGGGACAGCGTCAGTGTCAAGCAGCCTGGGGGACAGCGTCAGTGTCAATCAGCCTAGGGGACAGTGTCAGTGTCAATCAGCCTAGGGGACAGCGTCAGTGTCAATCAGCCTAGGGGACAGTGTCAGTGTCAATCAGTCTAGGTTAGTGCTTTACTCTGCATAAACATACAGGTGTGAATTACAGCACTTCAACAGCCCGTCCCGTCAATCCCCCAGCAGCCTACGGATGCTCGCTGTCTTGGCTGGATGCCATGGGCATTCCCCATTGTGCTCCATGAAATGCTCTCCACGGCTTATTGTGCAAAGTGGACCTAAATGTGGGCTATTCTATTTACATAAACAAGCAAGCGATCGGCCCAGCACCTACAGCTTGAGCTGAACGTGCTCTTTCCTTTGCAATTTTTAAATAATATCTACATGAGTTTTAGCCAAACTAGCCCTGGCTCTGTCTTGGCGGGGTGTGTAAGGAAGTCCGGAGTACGCCCGAATGCACAACAATGAGAGCCAGCGAGTCGGGGGGAGTATTAGCACAGTGCTGATAGTCTCATCCTTGTCCTGAGTGGCTCCTCATTCCCATGACTTCACTACAACTTCTGACCAGCAGTTCGGTGTAAGAAATGACAAGAACACAGAACAGAGCAGCCCAGATGAGTGCAGTTGAGGTTAATCAGTGTCACCGGCCCAAAGGGCGAGGCGAGCGATGAGCACCCACATGTCCACCCAGCCGTGCTCCCCGATGATGTCCACAGCCTTAACGTGCTCCCCGGCCGAAAGATACATCTCGGCGGCCGCCCGGGGCTCGTTGATGTTGCGCGCCCAGTCGGCCTGCTTGCTGATCAGCATCCTGGTGTCCTTTGGATCTGCAGAGCCCAGGAAGTCCTGCATGTATCAGAGAGAAGGGGTGAGATCATGCCGTTGGCTGCAAATAAGCCACAGGATTCGCCGACGCTAGAGTTTCATCTGTCACATACATAATCGTACACGAATTTTTGGGTAGTAAAATGTTTTTCCACCTGCTTCCTAAACCTGCGGGACTCTCAAATAAATATAAAGAAGCAAAGACAAGCAAAAGGCAAGATGGGGCACCACAGAACATCCTGTAAGAACCACCCGCCCCCATGACGCCTTGGGAGTTACAGCCAGACCCCCCCCCCCCCCCCCGCGGTAAGGAGCACGGCCTGTAAAGCAGACCTCACCCGTAACCCACATATTTTCCCATTAAGTCAGCAGCTGATTCGGTGTCAGAAGACTGCACAGTATTCGTGTGTGGTGGCCGGAATAAAGGGGAACAAAACATGGAAACCAAAACAGGAGAAGGTCAAGCAGCTTAGCGGGAGTGGGGGGCGGAGGCTACAGGGGAGTGAAAGGCGACGTTCACCAGGGGCGCCCGTGAGCACAGTGTGGCTGGCCCCCGCCTCACCTTGGCATACTCGAACATGCGCAGGTCCGTGTACATGCTGAGGGCACGGCCCTCGTTGCCCGTTTTCTTGTATAGCTTCGCGGCCTCGTGGAACCTGCCCTGGTACGCATAGACATCCGCCAGGAAGAGCTCGCCCTCGCTCTCCCCTCTCTTCTTCCTCTCCTGCAGGTGCGTCGGCGAGAACAAATGCAAGCTCCGTTACGGCGCTCTGTAAGACACTGAGCGCACAGCCTCCCCCCACAACGTGTACACATGTGGCAGTGAGATAGGCGCCCCCAGTGGGAAGGCCACCCTCGCTGTGTGAACGCAGGTGGGCTGATGACTGCAGGGAAATGGCTCATCCTCTCTCAACTTATACTAAATGCATATCATTGACAGGCATGTTTTACTGAAGTAAATGGCCGCCTTTATTTTCCCAGTGCTATTCTGGTGTCTGTTACGCAAGGGAACGGAATGCCTGTCTTTAAAAAGCTGGTGGGAATCCAAGGGGATGGAAGAAAAGGGGGAAAATGTCTTTTTTAATGTGCTTCTGCTTGGGGTCCAGAATCTGTGTATTCTTACACATTTTCAAATAAAGTTGGTGACACTACAACCAAAGTACAAACACGATCAGTTTTGTTACATATAAAAATATAAAGTACAATGTCAAAAAATACTATAAAAGCAAAGGTACTCCCGCTGGGACTAAGCTCATCAAATAACCCCCCCACACCCCCCCGTGTCTTTTATCACTCAGACATGTGTTATTACGCTGCTGGAGCCCAGTCAGACAGGACTTACTAATCTTCACAAGGACGTAACCCAGCCCGCACCGTCACAGGCTAAGGCCCGGACCGTCCTTAAACTGGCACCCATTACCTACTGGGGCCATCTGAACATCTGCTCTATTACAGTGCTGAACATTTTCACACTGTGACTTTAAATCAACGCTGCATTAATAAAAGGCATAATGCTGTTAAAGGCAGCCCCCTAAATAACGAATTCCTAGTCAGGGAGAGCACTTACCTCGATGCTATTTATGAGTTCCAGGTAGCGTAGATCACGGACACGGATGAATGCCTGTGGGGGGGGCACAGAAAGTGAACATGCTCTCCTGGGAGGGATCCGCTTTCGCTGTGTTAAGTGAGCCGCCATTCATACTCTCTCAGTACTTCAGGGATACTCATCGTGATGTAACCCTAAACCCCCTCAGCGTGTACTTCACTGAGGCGGGGAGAGTATTAAAGTGCCTAAAGGCTAAACCGTGGGCGACGGCTGAAACGACGACACAGAGCCAGCAGGTTGACAGTGAAAAACAACAAGGCTCCCTGGCTACGCAAAGTATTTAGGCTGAAGTTTCGAGCCATCTCAGTGCCAATCAAATTACTGTCTGGATGGACCAGCGGCATATTAAAGAAAAGGCACAGCACTGCCATCTAATGGTCATTTGAAGTATTTCAGAGAGGGGTCCATTGAGGGAAACTAAATGGAATTGATTGTCAATAAGAATATTTTAATGCATAAAAGGAAATTAATTCGCTAGCAGTATTTCAACAGAATGTCCAGCAGTAAATGGATCAATTGAATGACTTGGAAACAGCATGCGCAGGGGGTGTGGGAGGGACACGGACCTTTTTAGCCGTGTCGAAGTCGAGTCCTTCCAAGGCCTCCGTGGCCAGGTCCCCCCAGTCGCCGTCGGTCACCCCCAGACATGCAATCTGATAGGCCTCCTTGTAAAGCTTCCTCTCCAGGTACTGGTACATGGGAGCCGACTGGGAGGCAGGGAAGAAAGGCTTCAGCACTCATTCTCCCACCGACCCAACAGGACTAGAAGTAGAGGGAGTTAATGGCACCCTTTCCACACCGAGAATGCTTCAGAGAGAACATCTAAACTGGCAAGGGCCTCGCTGATGCCTCAGTAAAACCCTGGCTCGTGTCCGAGGTGCAGCAGAGAATTTGTACATTTCACTCAAAATGACAGACACAGACACACACACACACCCACACACATGCATATTCTACTGCTTAACCAATCCCAGATATACACGAAAAGCTAGACATTCAGACACAAACAGACAAACACATCCATGCTAATGCAGTCACATCTGGCCAGAAGCTCTTCAGCACACGCAGCCTGTGGTCCAGCTCCATGAGCCGGTGTCCTGGCTCCGCTCTATGTGCTGCCGGCGCTCGGCACCACGGACCAGTTACTCATCTCTCCTTCTGGCAGCTACTCGGCGCTACAAAAATACCCGTGTAGAAACAGAAACCTACAGAGCTGGCTTCCAAGACTGCTACCATGGCAACTGAAAATGGCTGCCCTTTCGGGGCACTGTGATAAGATTTGAGTTAGATGAGGAACAAACATGACCCTGAAATGTCACTTTTAAATTTTAACAGTGGAGATTCTCCAGGATGGGGCTTGTTTGCCATGAGGATGAGCCAATTCGAGGAGCGGATTACCGCTTCGTCTCTCAGATCCGATCCATCAGTACCTGCGGCACCTCCACCGCCGACATGGAGTAAACGTGCAGGCAGAAGATCTTGGAGCCGCTGTAGCCGACCACAAAGCCCTGCAGCTTCTGCTGGTGCACAGGGAAGTTGCTGGCCTTGATGTTGAGGTGGCCACTGCCGGAGAAGCAGAGCATGTCCTCGCACTGCGTGTTCCAGGCCACGCTGTTGGCATTGGGCTCCTGAGTGGGGGGTGACAAGGGGGGGTAGGAAAAGAAAGCGCTGAGATGCCGTCCACACCAAGAGCAGCCCACCTCAGAGCCTGGTGTGTCCTCTCCAAGACATCTCCACAAATGTGCTTCTGAATATAGCTCCGTCTCACGGTATAGAGTGCACCATAGATTAATGTTTCCTTCCTAGAATCGGCGGTTTTAAATATGGCCTACCTGGAAAAGCAGCTCCTTGGTGTGGATGTCATAAACCAAGCAGGTGTTGTGCTCGTCCACCACAGCCAGCTTGCTGCGCGACGCGCTCATGTCCAGGCAACGGACGGAGGTGGACTGCTTCAGCAGCGTGATAGCAAACGGGTTGTCCACAAAGATCTTCAGGATCTATAAGAATGGGAACAATGCAAAAGCCACCAGAAAGCATCCTTGGACGCAGCTTTGCTTCTGTTGAGGGCACTAGATTATATTCACACTCATTAACCCTCATTTGAGGACTCCTAATATCTACAATATAGCTAGATATTTTCAATGACTTACGCAATCCTTAAAATAAAAAAAATGTTTCAACCCAAGTCTATGAAGATGAACAGATTTTTGTTTTGATACACATATTATATACAATATACAATGAAATATACAGTAAAATCTAACAAGACTATTTTTGTTGCTTTAATGGGGCATGCGACTTTAGAAATGAAAAAATGGCACGTGGACATGGCGAAGCTCAGATATGGCCTTCCACAGAAAAAGGCAGCCCAGACCCGACCAACAACGATGATTCTCAAAAGTCACTGTGAGTCGTCATATTTGAAGAATATGAGGTCATCTGTCATCAATCTGGCCAAGCTAAATTTCACAGCAAAATGAAAGAGTTGCCCTTCTGCTAACATCACAGCACGTGAGGGGCTGCTCCCCCCTTGAATATGGAAAGACCTACGGCTCCATTCTTCAGGCCCACCAGGAGCCCCTCCCTGCCGGGGGGGCCGCCGATCACCTTGATGTAGCGGATTAAGGATTCCATCAGCCATTCCTTCTCTTTCACACTGTTGAATGAGAGACACTGAAGCCTCTTCTCCTGTGTGGGAGAAGGAGCGCTGGTCAGGATCGCAGTGCTTCCGTGCTCTCGGGGAACACGAGCCGCAAAATATCACAGAGCAGCTCAGCTTCACTTTTTCAGAATATTTTCTCACATGAAATGAGCCAAACTGATGCTACAGACAAAGTGCTTCCAGTTCTGCAGGTCCTAAGGTTCACTTACGCTGTCTGCGATACAACAAAGCCATATAAATACAGCACAGATGTGGCCTTTAAACTGGTGAAATATTGGGTGTAGTTCTATTTCTGGACTTCCCGCGGGAGCAATGTAACAACACGAAGCAGCCGGCCAAATGGAATGTTTCTACAGCATTTTTCAAAATATGTAATGTCAAACAGAGGAGATTACTTTGGGCATGTGTTTGCAACTCACAGCAGAATTCACATAATGAAGACTAAGAATTCCTTCATACACACACATGGAAAAAAAAAAACAAATAGTGTTGAAACAATTAACTGGGGTTTGTAAGCGGCTCTGCTGGGTACTTTTCCCAATTGGAGTCCAATATTCCAGACTACAGTGGAGATCTGGACTGGATCGCGCATGGACTGCCAAAAGGGGCCCCGAGTGGTAGAAAAAATGGGCTTCGTTCCATGTGGAGAGAGAGTGAGAGAGACGCAGTACTCCATGTGCTTATGAGTTACTGGTTAGCAGTGGTGAGGGCTGGCCTGCTCTTTGATATAGTACACGGTAACACTTGGGGGGGCAGGTGAACATAAGGGGTCCCTGCTCCCCCCTGGCTGAAAACAAGGTGGCCCCCAAACAGACACTGCTGTGAAGAGTGAACTTTCAAAAGCCTTCATGGAGGTTTCCAGAGGTATAAAGGCAGAAGCTCGGCATGCCAACCTGGCAGAGGATGATGTGCTGGGAACAGACCACCAGCAAGTTGCACTCAAATCTCCTGTTGATCTTCTCCTTCACGCGATAGTGCATGTCTGATGAGTCGTCTGAGTAGAGCTCGTAGATGAGGATCTTCTCAGGAAGCTGAATGGCTAGGCGGTTCCTGTAGATGGCGATCTTCTTCACCAACTCCCTGCACTTTATTCTCACTGGGGATAGAACAGGAAGCCTCCTTCAAACACGAGCATCTCCTACGCTCACCAGGATTCTGCAGCATCTCAAACTGTTCACACAAGGCATATTTGCTAACGGTAACTCAGCAATGGAACACAACCATAAAATAGGCTTCCCAAGCTGTAGGATACTTATTTGCACCAAACATGTGAATCTGAATTAGATTCCTATTAACACTACCCTTTTGCTCGGTGATGAGATGCTGTACAATGACGTCAGTCATGCTGTCCCTGTAGGCATATCTGTCTTTGTAGAGACCGTGAACCGTGCTGAAGATAAGCTGGTAGAAAGCGATGGTCCCGTCCTGGCACCCCAGCACCTGAGAGACACACAGACGTCCTGCAACAGCTAAATTCCCAACGCACCCAAAACTGCTACACTGAAGAAACCCAGATACTAGGGCTCTAGGCTCCTCCCTTTGTGATTGGCTGTGACAAGCGAAACAGTTCATGAGAATCAAAGGCGGGTAGGGGTAATGAACAAATCAACAGTCAACAGGGCATCAGAGAAGGCAGCCAGTCTGCTTCCCAGTGCATCAGGCCACGGACAGCATACACGGCAAGGCAAGAAAACCTACACATCTAAGCTAAATTTAATGCTAAAAAAAGTCTGGAATCATTATCAGAAGTACAGCTTATGACATTCCATTCGCCTGAACTGATTTATCCTGATTCAATTATCCCGATTAAATCTAAACCCAACTGTACAAGAATGGTCCTAACAAAAGTATGTTTTATATTAAGGTTCACTGCAGGAACTCAGAAATACACCAATGTAAGCTCAACAACAAGTGCGCCTATAGAGCCTGTCAAGAGAACCCACCACATAGTTGGAATCAGGTTTGACTCGGCAAGTCCAGACCCAAGAGTTCTGCTCCCCAATGGTGCCCAGGCGAACGCCATCTTTGGTGTAGAGGGAGGCTTGCTTGTCAGAGCCGCCCGTGACGATATACTCGCCCTTGGAGAAGTAACTGACACAGCAGGGATCATAATTCAGGATGCGGTCCTTTCCGATCTGCAAGCAAATGTATATTACAAGTTATTTTTAGAAAACCTAAACACAACAAGCTAAAGGAATAGAAAGTCAGAGCGTGTCGTTATGCGTTTTACACTCACAGAGCCCCAGCTTAACCCCAGACCTTTCACTGGCTCCTCCTCTCTCCTGTGTTTATTTTCTAATGCCGCGGAAAATGACATTTTGGGACTTACACTGCACAGCCCTCCCCTCACAAGCCCACTTGTGAAGCGGAATATCAGCTCTCCACTCCACACACCTGTTTCCCTTCAACTGAGACATCATGGGTTGACACTCTATGTTATTCCTGGCTTGAAACAGGAAAAGCCATTTGAACTATAAGCCCACATCCTTTTTAAATGACTCCCCACTGGTTCCCCAGTAACCGCAAAACATCAAACCAACTTGACAGCAAAATACAATAAGTGATGCTAGTGGACACTGAAGATAAAATATAAAGTAACATATATATATATATATATATATATATATATATATATCTTTTAAGGTTTAAGCTAAAACAATAGTTTGATAGGCAAAAATTATGAGTAATAAATGATTATTTTATCTGTTCATAACTAATTTGTAGAGCCCATTACGTGGAAGTAGCTCTGGGCTGATATCTTGCTCAGAATTGCAACAGCTGTGTCCCATCAAGACTCCTATCCACAAGCACGTCAGGCTTTATCTATGTAAGTCCTGACACCCCTGTGACCCCGGTCCCCCAGCCGGCAGAGCAGGCCGTGCCGCCAGGCTGCTTCATAAAGGGGTTCTGTCAAGCTCTGAGAGGGCGAGGGACGCTGGATCTGTGAGCTTTAAAGCCTGGACCTCCAGCCCACACGACTGACCTACAAGAAGTACCCATCCTTGCCGGCCGCAATTCAAACATGTGATCAGATGTGTCATCGCCGCCCCTGGAGCCTTTTACCTGCTTCCCGCTGAGCTGGTAGAAAGAGAGCCTCTGCCCCCAGTCTGCCACTGCCAGGATGTCGTTGTGTTCATCCCTGCGTGAGGCCCAGAGAGAGGCTCTTCTGTTCACCACGCACAGGCTGCTCCGCATGTTTCCTGACCATTACATCAGCTATTCGCCTCGCAGTTAGGGCCAAGTAGCATGGCACCAATAAAGTGAATTAGCATACTTATCAAACTCAAGGCACACTTTATTACACTCCAATGAGGACATGATGATGACTTCAGTGCATAACTTAGCTTAACACAGGCCCATAAAAGTCTTTAAATACATCTTCCATGCCATCAAGCTGACTATAATGCATGTGATACTTAACAGAGGTGGGTCACCCAGGGTTCTCCTCATACAAATATTACTTCACCCATCCGGTAATTTTTCCAGCCTCCTACTTTGGACAGATGTTCCTTCCTGTATCTAAAATGAGCAAAGCCAATAAATACTCTTCTAATGAAAATCAAAGTATACTGAATGACACTGTGCGAAATCTGTCTGTCACACTGTACTAAATGAGGCCCTGCAGTCTGATTTGACAGACGCCTCCGGAAGGTTCCGCGGTCCATGTGACTCCACGGGACCCGTCACTCTCTGCGCAATATGCCATCAGGAGTGTCCCCGGCAGGCTACCCGCCTCGATCGCCATGGTCTCCACCACGGAGGACAGCTGCCTTGTACAGCTGCAAGGCACCATGCCCCCTCACACCTGATTTAACGGCACCTGTGACAGCCCCACAGCCTGCCAGGGATAGCATGTCTACTCCACGGGTACACTCTCCATAAATTATTCATAGGAGATGATGGCCTTCTGCACACATGTGCTGAAATCTTCTGTATTTCGTGCATCATTACATCTGAAGCTCTAAACACAGATACAAATATAAACAACTAAGACGATTAATGTATGAATTTATTAGATACTCTGAAGACAAATTTAATGATCATTTAAAGGCTGATGTATGTTTCCCTTGTATTCAATGACCCACAAACATAATCTGCAATTTCAGAATATGCTAATCTATCAAAAATCCATGAAATGTAATATTTATATACTCTAAAAAGAGATGAAGCCAAAAAAAGAGAAAAACAAAAAAATGAGCCTGACAGACCAGTTCACAAGACCATTCATGTATAATAAACCAGTTCACAAGACCATTCATGTATAATAAACATGGCACATACTTTGAGGGATTCCAAGTAATTGACCAAATAGGAGATGAAGAAGCACCAGGACGCTCGATTTTCACCTTCTCCTCCCCATTCTTGTTGCGGATGCTTACCACCCCATTCACCATCCCCAAGGCAAGGTACTGACCATCATTGGTCCACCTAAAGTCACATGACCACATCAGTGCACACTGAAGTCATTGCTACTTTTCAAATGGAACGGCCAACAAAATCACAAAGAGCTGCAGTAAAGAAAATCACTGTATAGTTACTCTATAAAGTATCAATTACTTCTGGCTGAAAACACAAAGGGAGTGACCTGGACAGCTTGGGCTACAAGTAAAGCCTAAGACTCACCCACAACACGTGATCTTGCTACTGACTTTGTGCTTGGATACAGACTTCTGTTCTGGAGACCACAAGCCTGAAATTAAACACACAGAACACACTCAATCAACTGCAGAGTCACATTTCCTCTGGTCAATTATGTATTCTCTATATGAACTGAAATAAATCTCCTGTCCTTCATCCCGCCCCAGAAAGGTAGTGACAAATAAATCCCATTAACTTACCAAAATCCCCGGAAGAGCAGGAGGCCAGCTGATGTGTAACAGGGTTGTAGGCAACACACTGGATTGAGTCATTGTGTCTGTATCAAAACATGATGTGACCTCATGTAACCTTGGTTTGTCATATTATATTTTCATAATTCCCCTAATATTGGAAATTAGCATCTGCAATACCAGAGACATCTTTATTTTCATTCACTGTGTATTGACAAAATATTTTATGTCAAGGGTTCCAGGGGGTTTAGGCCATCGAGGCTTTCGGGTTAGGTGTGACAGATCTGGTTGTGACCACCCTTTGATCCTGTACTGGACACAGCTTGCAAAATGGATAAACGGATATTTGCGGCCAATTTCCACAAATTAATTGAGTTAATTTTAGCCTCTAAATTCAGTTATTCCAATGATCAGGGACAATAAACTATTACCCAAGTAATTAGAGCAGACTCTATATTTGTTTATTAATTTTAATGTTTAACAAATCTTACACTCATTAGGTACTTTATTAGGTATACCTAATAAATAATAATAACAACAGGGGTGGCATGGTGGTGCAGTGGTTAGCACTGTTGCCTCACACCTCTGGGACCTGGGTTTGAGTCTCCGCCTGGGTTCCATGTGTGTGGAGTTTGCATGTTCTCCCCGTGGGGTTTCCTGTGGGTACTCCGGTTTCCCCGCCACAGTCCAATGACATGCTGAGGCTGATTGGAGTTGCTAAACTGCCCGTAGGTGTGCCTGTGTGTGTGAATGGTGGGTGGGTGTGCCCTGTGATGGGCAGGCCCCCCCATCCAGGGTTGTTCCCTGCCTCGTGCCCATTGCTTCTGGGATAGGCTCCAGACCCCCCGTGACCCAGTAGGATAAGCAGGTATAGAAAATGGATGGATGGATAATAATAAATTATTTATTATGTTCAACTGATTGATGAAGCAAATTTTCAATCAGCCAAACATATGCCAGCAACCAAATGTATAAATTCATACAGACACATGTTAGGAGCTTCAGTTAATATTCACGTCAAACACCAGAATGGGGAAAAATGGAGATTTAAGTGACTTTGTATGTGGCAGGGTGGCTGCTACCAGGCTGGTATGAGCATTTCAGAAACTGTCGATCTACTGGGATTTTCATGCACAACCATCAGTACGGTTTACAGAGAATGGACTGAAAAAGAAAAAAAACACCCAGGCAGTGACAGTTCTCTGGGCAAAAACGCCTTGTTGATGGCGGAGGTCAGAGATGAATGGACAGATTGGTTCAAGTTTGGTAGAAAAGCAACAGTAACTCAGTTGTTATGCAGAGGAGCATCTCTGAATGCACAATATGTCAAATGTTAAAGCAGATTGGCTACAGCAGTGAAGACTACAAGGGATGGCACTCCTGTCAGCTAACAAGAGGACAGTGAGGCTATAATGGGCACAGAGTCATCAAAATCAAACAATGGTAGGAGTTGGAGTCGCAATTTTTGGTGCAGCGTTCAGATGGCAAGGTCGGAAATTGGCAAAAACAACCTGAAAACACACATCCATTCTGCCTTGTATCAACAATTCAGGGTGGTGGTCGTGGTGTAATGGTGCGGGGGACATTGTCATGCCACACTTTGGGCCCTTAGTACCAACTGAGCACTGTTTAAATGCCACAGCCTACCTGAGAATTTTTGCTGACCACGTCCATCCTATTATGACGACAATGTACCCAGCTGCTAATGGCTACGTCTATCAGGATAGCACACCATGTCACAGAGCTCATATCATCTCAGACCGTTCTGAAGACAAAAATAACCCAGTACTGGCAAGCTGCACCTAATAAAGTGGTCAGTGTATATAGTTTCAGTATTTGGCACTTTAAAATATTTCAGGTATTAGTATCTTTTTCACCAACTTCTTTGCCAATGTCCACATATTTAAACACTACTCCACCTACTGGTTCAAATTTAATACTGAATTTTTAATTCTGGGAGGACATTAAATGTTAGATAAATAGAGGGCTGCAGTTGTGAAAACGCCTCACTCACGTGTATTTCAAAATGCCTTCAAGCTTCGAAGTCCAGATTATTATGCTTTTGTCCGCTGACCCAGAGGCAAATCGTTTTCCTTAAAAAAAAAAAAAAACAGATACTGTATAAAGCAGAATACAATTCCCCAGAATACAATAGCCCCAGCTTTTAGGTGTCATACAGTTTTTTGTCAGCAATCATACAGCAGGGAAAACTCACCATCTTTAGCATATGCTACACAGTACACTGTATCCTTGTGTCCTTTTAGGGGTTGTATAAGTGTTCCATCAGATGTGTCATACACCTGGAATATCAATCATCACACTCATTATCAGTCCTAAAGTGCCGTTTAAACTGGCTGAGCGTAACAAAACAGCATAAGGTATCAAGCAAACTGTATGCAACTGATGCAACAACACAGGAACAGAAACAGGAAAACGCAGCACTTACCAGCACCCGGTTTCCCGCGGCTACTATCAGCTGATTTCCATCGGGCTTGAAAGTGAGATCGTAAATACTGCAGAAGAGTGTTACGTTACTGTCACCGGTCCTCGCAATCCAATCATCATTTATATATTTATTCAAAGAAATAAGACTCATGCCAACGTCGAACAAGAATAAACGAGAAGCATGAATCATACAACATTAAAATTACTCCTGTGATCAAGTAACGTAAACACATATCATTTGTCAAATCATTAATTTATACAAAATGTAATTTTATGTTATCTATAGTTGTTATGCGTGCCATACTAATACGAGCATACTAAAATGACAGTATCTAACTATATTAATCATAAAATACAGTTCAAACACAGTAATGCTCGCATACGGCTAAAGAATACAATACATGTAAGTACATTAAGTATGACATTTGGTTTACCTCCATATTAGCGAGCCTCATTGGTAACTACACAGCCACGATAACTGTAAACGATAGTTTACATAGTAACGGCCGTTGCTAAGAGGCCTAGCTAAATCTCAAAAGGGAAAAATACGCTGCTTACCACTGCTCTACCTTGTCTCGGTCGTGTACTTTATCAATCCATGTGGGAACAGCTCTCATTATGTGTTTTAGTGTGTGTTTTGTCACTTTGAATTATGTAGCTCCAGTAAACGCCACACTTCATCAAACGGTGACCGTCTTCAGCGCATGTTTACCTAGCGACACTGCCCGAGTCTGCGCAGACGGGTCCACTCCCGGGGAGCTCTGCGCATGCGTGACTCGGGGCTGTCGTCAAATCCGCGCGGAAAGTGACAATCCAATGGCGATTGACCTGCATTTTATCAGATGTTGTTGTATATAGTAAGTTAAATGTTCAATCAGTGTACTTTTCATATACCAGATGAACGCAACTTCCTGCCAGCTCTAAAGATCTTGACAAACATTAATATCGAGATACCGATTGTTTGATTTTAGTCTGTTTTCCTTGCATGGCGGAAGCAACCGGCGGAAACTGACAGGTATATGTCCTAGTAATTTCCTGGTTAACAACGTCAAGGCATCAAATCCCACAGTGTCTTTAAATGAATTTTGTTTTAATTAATTTATTTTAGCGGTTGTTTTTGACGTTGACGTTGCAAATCGTAAACTAATCAGA
>JAODUD010000107.1:12749399-12763770 GCA_026784285.1 Stomatorhinus walkeri
TCTGCAGCTATTGACTCTGCAGACAGTTGGTGACTTCTGCACACTGCGCCTCAGCATGCGTTGGCCCTGCTCTGTGATTTTACGTGGCCTACGACTTGAGGGCTGAGTTGCTGTTGTTCCCAATTGCTTCCACTTTGTTATAACGCCACTAACAGTTGACCGTGGAATATTTAGTAGCGAGGAAATTTTACAAATGGACTTATTGCACAAGTGGCATCCTATCACAGTACCACTCTTGAATTCACTGAGCTCCTGAGAGTGATCCATTCTTGCGCATGTGTTTGTGGAAGCAGTCTGCATGCCTAGGTACTCCATGAAATATACCTGTGGAAGTGACTGGACCAGCTGAAATGAATAATTTTGAGGGGTGCCCCAATACTTTTGGCAATATAATGTAGCTCTGGAATATTGCATTAGTTAATTTTAGTCGGTTAATTTTTTTTTATTTATTTATTTTTTTTTTTACAAACGTGGAAATAACCCAAATCTGGTCCACTTAAGTAGATGCTACATCCAAATAGCCGACGACAATCTTCAGCTCGGTGTCACCTATTGATCGATCACCATTACTACTACACTTGACTTCATACCATGTATTTAAACATCGAAAAGGCTGCATATTGATTTTTAATTCATAGACTACATCTTAACAACATTCATTTACAACCCTTAAAAATAGTGTTTCCTTTCTGCGCGGCTCCACCAAATAACCAGTTCTCAGCAACAGTCTCAGACTACAGATTAAGGGTGTGGGCTAACTGACCCGATGGTACATGCGACCAAAGCAGCTAGGGAAGGGGGTGGGATGACCAACCAGCTGTTCTCCGCATCTATTACGGGTGTTGCAAGCACTAGAGCCGGCCCGGCGGTAGTCACATTTATTATTATTATTATTATTATTATTATTATTATTAAGCTTACAGATTTTCGTGAAACGGATCAGCGAAAGAGATCTAACACACCTGCTGTAATATATTTAGAAAGACAGGGCTTGCATAAGCTAACGTCCACACGCACTCAATTTCCCTGGGAAGATGTTCAGCTGCCTACTCTAATCCCCACATCCAAAATCAGTATAACGTCATCGAGCTTTCTTGAACATTCGTAGCTGCACACCGGTAAACTGTTGTTTGCATGTATGCATTTCTGCTCTAAAGAACGCAGATGTCGGACAAGCCCGGGGATGATACAGCGGGTCTCCAGCGGCCGCGGAGGAGGGGGCGCCGTGATTAAACGTGAGCTGACCCCGGGCTGTCCTACCTTCGGCTTTGCTCGGGCTCTGATGATCTCAGCACATGTGCGGGCGACGCGGTGCCACTCCTCACAGATGGAAGACTCCGGCTGCACGGCCCGTCGTTCCCGCACCGCCAAGCGCCCCCGCTGCCCCGCTTCGCCGTATCTTCGGCCAGATGAAACGGACTACCTGCGCTTCTCGTTGCTTCTGTCCCGTCCGCAGAAGCGGCACTGGCGCCCCGCCCTGGTTCCGCCGGGATGTGCCGCCTTAGCCAATTGCGGACCCCCGAATACGGCGGAGGCGGGACTCCACCTACGGTCGTGGGTGACGATTACGGCGGCTCGCTGCGTCATTGGTCCACGTAGTGGCTTCCAAATGGGAAAAGTCCAAATGGTTCTTCCAGACGCAAGCTTTAGGTCGTAGTTGCACTTGTTCAGGATGAATGTCCAGCCTTTTCGGCCCCAACAAATGACAGGAAATATATGGGTTTTAAAGAAAAAGATGTATATTTAATATCAGTGTGCTCTGTAGCCACACACAAACAGAAAGGTTAAATATTACAATGAAGCCGTATTTTTTGAACATTTCTAAAATACAGATGTGGGATCTGGTCATGGGCCAGAATATTTTAGGGATTATCCCAGCATGTGTGTTACTGCTATGGTAAAAAATAGGGAATAATTTTTAGCGTACTGGCAGCCGTTACCCACCCCCTCCCAAAAAAACACTAACTAGTGTTGCCATGTTTCGCATCAGCGGCACAGCACCAGTTTTAGCAGCGCTATGTCTGAAAGCGGAGCTGATTCTATATATTCCAAAAGTGTGACTTATCTATGGTGTATAGATACATAAGATTTTAATAAAAATGACTCCCACACTGTGTATGTGAAGTTTGCATGCCTTCCTTATGGCACCTGGGTTTCTTATCAGTTCCCCTGTAGTGTGAGTCTGGGCATAGCAGATTCCTCCCTGCTCCTTTGACTCCCCCGTTAATCTGCCTCCCCCTACTGTTCCCAAAAGTACCTGATCCTGCTCACATTTCAGCCAAACAAAAGAGGCACAAAAGACAAAACAAAGATGATCTGAGCGCTGTACATTCACAGTAACATGAGCAATCAACAAAATCTGTCACAAAATGTAATACTAATTACTTATGCAAATAACAAATAAGAGAGTGGCTGTTTCAGGATGTGGTGTGTCCAACTGGGGGGTAAAAAAGGCCTTTTCAGGCTGGACGTGTCCATGGCACTCAGCAAGCTTCCTTCCAAATGGAGAGGTCTGGTAGCGGGGGCAGAGGAGGGCACTTAGGGACTGGGGCTGGGGCCAAGGCGCAGGGGAGCTGTCTCCCACAGCGTTCCTTGCAATGACCTGGTGCCACCCTGGAAGCGCCTGGAAAGCCAATGACTATGCAGCCCCCTGGCCTTGTAGAGGCCCAGCGCCCACACCCACAGCCTAGCCTTCAGTCTTCCCAGCCAGGATCCAGCCCACCCACAGGGTGCCACCAGATCCATCAGGAAGTCCAAGCGCTGGGAGGGTAGGCTGTACAGGGACAGGCCTTGGAAGAGCTCCGGGAAAGGGTGACCACTCGTTGTGGCCGAATGGGGCAGAGAGTCGAACTGCACCAGGGCGAAACGCCTGCCGGCCAGACCCTGCAACTGGTCCGCCAGAATGCAGCTCAGCGCCGCCACAAATACGTCCAGGTACGGGTGGGAGAAGGGCTGCGTCCCGCCTGCGTCCTGCGGCCAACCCTCAGCGAGCTCCCAGGCCGTCCGTGTCACAATGAGCACAGCCTTGCCGCCCCTCCGCTGCAGATTCTCCAGCTGCGCGTGCAGCCAGGGAACGGCTCCCACTGTACACAGCTGGCCTCTGCTCCACAGGTCCCCACTCACGCTGAAGCCTACCGCTGACAGCATGGAGCCCAGCTGGTACACCAAGCCCGGCAAGGCCGGCTCCGTGTCCGGGGGTAACAGCAGCACCACGTGGCCTCGGCCTGCATCTCCTGCGACAGGCGAAGAGAACACGAGCTGGCACCATGTTCGTTCACTTTGCAGACATGTGCCTCGATGTGCATCAAGCTCATACGGATGTCAGTGTCCGTGTCAGTGCTCATGCTGAATGGCACTTCATAAGAGAGGAAGCAGGCGGAGCCAGGGGATTAGCCAAATAAAGGTGTGTTTAAATCCAGGGCCAACAGGAGCCGCTGACGATCAAATCTCCATGGTTACCAAGAAGGATAAAAGCAGCCATTACTTGACATGATTATCCTTGGCATTTCATTATATTTACTATTGTTATAGCACCACATATTCAGGTACCATTTTCAACCCCTGATGTACAAAGAAAATGGCCTTCCCCACACTGTTCCCACAAAGTTGGAAGCACAAAAATGTCCAAAATGTCTTGGTATGCTGAAGCATTAAGATTTCCCTTCACTGGAACTAAGGGGCCTAGATCAACCCTTGAAAAACAGCCCCATACCATTATCCCTTACAGTTGGCAAAACGGAGTCAAGCAATGTAACATTCTCCTAGCATCTTCCAAACCCAGACTCGTCCATCAGACTGCCAGACAATGAAGCGTGATTTGTCACTCCACAGAACACGTTTACATTGCTCTAAAGTCCAGCAGTAGCCTGCTTTACACTGCTCCATCCGACGCTTGGCATTGCCCTTGGTGATGTGAGGCTTGCATGCAGCTGCTCGGCCACGGGAGCTCATTCCAGTTTTTGTGCCGGAGTTAATGCCAGATAAAGTGTGGAGTCAATAGAGCGTTGGCAAATTTTATGCACTGTGCGCCTCAGGAGATGTGGCTGAGTTTCTATTGTTCCTAAAAGCCAGAGGTGGAAATTTCAGGCCTAGAAAGTAAAAATCCAGTCCAAGATTTTGTTTCAACCAACCATTTGAGCATAAAGAGTCACAGACACCGAGAATTCAGCTGCTTGGTTGAAGCAAAATCTTGGACTGGATTTTTACTTTCTAGGCCTGAAATTTCCACCTCTGCTAAAAGCTGTCACTTTGCAATAATACCACTTGTAGTTGACTTAGGAGTATCTAGCAGGGAAAAAAATTCACAAACTGACTTATTGCAAAGGTGGCATCCTATGACAGCACCATACTAGAATTCACTGCGCTCCTCAGGATGGCCCATTCTTTAACAAATGTTTGTCAACCCGAAAGCTTGGCTAGGTGTTTGATTTTAAATACCAGTGGCAATGGAGTCAGGGTTGGTGCCTGGCCAACCCTGTTCTATGTCTCCTATCCCCTCCTATGGCTTCTTGCTCCATGGCCATGATTGGTTGATGTTTTTGATGGTCCACACCTGCCCCTTGTTAGTCTTCATTAGCTGTGTATTTAAATGCCTGTCTGTGTTCATTTCCCTACTCAGTTTATGAGTTTTGTTTATGTCACTGTGTGTTTGAAGCTCTGCTTGTTTCCTAGTCCTGCTCCCTGTTTCACCCAGTTGTGTTTCTTTGTGGTTCCTTTAGTTCATTTGTATTTTTCCCTGTTTGTTTGTCCCCTCATTCTCTCTTTATTTGTGGTTTATCTCTTTGTGTCATGTTTTTCTTTGTGTTTGTCTTGAAGCCATAAGTGGATCGTCACCATTTTTCTGGCTGCCACAATGCCACACCGTGACAAATGGGTCTGAATGAAACACCTGAATTCAGTGACTAAGAGGCGTGTCCCAGTACGTCTGTCCATATACAACATATTTCATCATAATCCAGAATGTGCGCCGTCACTAGATATCATATAAATATATCAAACTAATCAAATGTGAAAGTCTAGGATAGTCATTTCTAAGGTATGGTTTTGAATGATTGTTTCCCCGGGAGCTATTCCATCCATCCATCGATCCATCCATCCAACCTCCAACCACTTGTCCTGGACAGGGTTGCATTGTAGCAGGGCTTGGAGCCTGTTCTTGGAGCACAGGGCACAACGCAGGGAAACACCCTAACTGGGATTCCAGTATTACTGCATGTTACTTCATGGTAAATTATTGTACAGCACCACAGGAATGCGCACTACAGTGTTCTGTCACTAGATTCCTGCAACTCCTCATTCACTTGATATGAATCAACCCATACAAAACATTTTAATTCTACAGCTAAAACAACTGGACTAATTTGCCTGCCCAGAATAGGGTTACAGCTAAAGTTCAAGATGTTTCAAAGGAAGCTGGGTAGTAATGTCTACTAGAAATGAATTCTGCGTTAACAAAGACCGTCACTCATACTCATATTCCAGCCCATAGAGAACTGAGGCTTGATTTGTTCCTCTATCCTTTTCTTCTTGCAGGAAACACAATGATGAAAGCTGGTGCCCCATTCCATCTGAATGTCTGTTCTTTATCACGGAGGAGTCATAAACTCTGAGCACATTCCCGAAATATATTAACTTTATATGCAAGGGACACGGACAAAGCCCTGATCATTTAGTCTGTCAATGTTACTAGCATGGGAAGATGAATTCCTCTTAAAATACAGTTTACATGTAATTTTCATGCCTGCAGAAAAGCTTCTTATTTGAACCATATAATGAACTAGCACAGCATTACATTTCCTTTCTAATATGGGGGTCCCCTTATGGTTTAATGGGGAATGCCAGATCCCTGACCCCCTTTCATTACTAATGAGGTTCCATGCCTGAATCCTGTGTTACTTGAGGTACAACTGGTCATTTGGGGAAAAATTAGTAATATCTCTTATGGTCTTTTTACCGAAGTGTGTACTAAATATCTGATGGACAGGCATCATGGTGTTGAGAGGTATAGACAGGGTTTATAAGAGGTCAATGGTGAGAAGTTCTCATTGGCAAAGTACAGCTGCAAGAATTAATCAATAACGTTGATGATACTTGGTCATAAAAATAGCTGAGAATGAATGTCGTCTTCAATTTGTTGCACTTTTGCATTTTTGAATTTTGCTTTTGAAAATACTGCCCAAATACCATATATCAATCCACAGCAAGATTAATATGCTGGACACAGCAGGTATTTGTTTCTATCCCACTTCATCATTTTAAACAGAACAAGTCTGGTTGGGGAGCATGCACTGGTGCAGTGTAATGGACAGCATGCACTGGTGCAGTGTAATGGAGAGCATGCACTGGTGCAGTGTAATGGAGAGCATGCACTGGTGCAGTGTAATGGAGAGCATGCACTGGCGCAGTGTAATGGAGAGCATGCACTGGTGCAGTGTAATGCTGCACCCATCATATGACAAAACATGGATCTCGCTTGGCGACTAGCCAGGCTGACACGCAATCCAGTCCTACATTCCAGATGTGGCCGTCCATCTGCCGCAGCCAGGTGTTACGTGGGCGTCCCCTTGACCTGGTCCGGCCGCTTGGGTCCTCAGCAATGAGGATCCTGTGAGCTGAATAACTCAGGGAAACGCGCCACATGGCTGTAGTACCGAAACTGATGCTCCCTCATAATGCAGGTAATGAGCCTCATGTGAGACTCCCTAAGCAACTGCTCGTTCAACACAATGTCAAACCAGCAGCACCCAAGGATTCTCCAAAAAGATACCGTACCAAAGGAGTGAAGATTTTTTTTTTAACTCAGATCACTGAATAGCGTCCACTGAATAGCCATACAGCAAAATAGGAAGCAGCAGGACTCTAAAGACTTGGCCCTTCATCCTCCTTGGGATCGCCACACACCCTTTTCCAGCGACTGCATGATTCCCCCGGCTCCCCCAATGCATCCACTGACTTCACAGGAAGAGTCAGACAGACACACTGTTGATAGCTGTACCCATGAGGTCACTAAAGGCCTGGATCTTGGTTTTTATCCAGGACACTCACAAGCCCAGACACTCCTCGCTCAGTCTCTCGAGAGGCGGGTTCAGAGCCTCCATTGACTCAAGTCAAGATCAGTGAATCTTTCTTCACCAACAGACGACACACAGCTACTTGACCCAACGGCCCTACCCAACACCCAGTCCATGAAAGCAGTGAAACGAGTAGGAGCAAGAACACACTCCTGATGAACCCCAGAACCAACTGGGAAGAACACAGAGGTTCTGCCTCAACTCTGCACAGCACTCACAGTACAGGTATACAGGCTGACCATGACGTTCAACAACGTTGAGGGAATCCCGCAAAGTCTCAGGACGTCCACATAAGGTCAACAAAGGCTGCAAAGAAACTTTGCCAATATTCACATATACTTGATAAGAACCCTCAGTGCCAGCATGTGGTCTATGGTAAACCTCTTAGGTGTAAAACCAAACGGTTCCAGTCACTGGTAGGTGAACAAGTGATCACAGAACCTGTTCAGGATGACCCTAGCAAAGATCTTACCCGGAATTGAGAGCAGTGCTAACCCCCTGTAACTGCTGAAATCCAGGTGATCACCCTTCCCTTTCCAGATAGGGACGAGTCCCATTTTCCAGGTGGAATGATGGCCATCTCCCAAATGGAAGCAAAGTTCCAGCAGGAGGATCAGCTTTAAACAGCTGCTCAAAGTAGCCCGGCCATCAGGTTACAACTGCAATGTCATCACGTGCCATGAGGACAGATTTGGATGTTCATAATGCTTTGATACCTCTGTAAGCAGGACATGGGTCACTAGACCATAGATGGTGTGTCACTTGTTCACAGATCCCTCTAACAAATGCCTCCTTATCTGCCCTTAGAGCCCACGCAGCTATCCTCCTCAGTTCCAGGTACAGAACAGAGTTGCCATCTAGCCAAGCACTGCGACTATGCTCAATAATATCCAGGGTGCCCTGCAATATGAAACACCTCCTTCTGGAAACACTGGCAACACCAACACAGCCCTCTGCAACCTTCAGGGCTGTGTCATGGAAGGTCTGCCACGTCACATTAGAACTGAACCCAAGTCTACAAGGTCCTCACACAAACCCTGTGCAAACTCATTACCCATATGGGGTAATACGTTTTACAAGGCTGGAAGAGCAGATGGTGGCTTCAAAATCAGGGCAAGCATAGGCGTGCAGAAAATAGAGGATCTTTATACAGATGGTACCTTGATGACATTTAATCAATTATGTCAGACGTATTGTATTCCCAAGAAGCATTTTTTAAATACTTGCAGTTAAAACATTTCATGTTGTCAAAACAAAAGAATATAACATCTGAGCCACCAGTATCCTATTTTGAAAATCTCATACGTCTCAGTCTAAACGGGGGGGGGGGGACATCTGTCTCTGTTCTATGCAGCCTTAATGTCACATGATAATGAATCCACCACTGATAAGTTAGAAGCATGGAGATTAGATACCTAAGACAATATTGAAGGGACAGAGTGGGAAATGGCATAAATGCTTAAAGGCGCAAAAGCAATCAGCTAATACGAGAATGAAGATTTTATAATATAAATGGTTAATGAGGACCTATTTTACACCAGCCCTGCTTCATCAGTGGGTCCCTGGCGTTCCTGACAGTTGCACCAAATGTTTAGAGGAGAGAGGAACTTTATATCATTGTGTATGGAGCTGTCCTAAATCATAACAATACTGGAAAAGGATTGTTCAAACTATATCTGAGATTGTTGACGTGGAGGTCCCCTGCGAGGCAAAACTGTGTATACTAGGCATATATCCTAAAAATGTTACTGTTAATTCAAAACAGGTCATTTTAATAGACTTTGGACTCCTGCAGGCCAGGTAAACGATAGCTTTGTTTTGGAGGAAAATGGATGTACCTTCGATACAGTTATGGGTGAAGGAGATGGCATATGAAACTACAATGGAGAGATTGACCTTTATAATAAAAGGCAAAGTAAAGCATTTAAAACAATCTGGAAACCATTAGTTGTATTCCTGGACTGTAAAGGTGAGCAATTGTTTTAAATTTGCCATATTGCTGATGATGTTTATAACTATGTAAACCTTTTATTTGCTTATTATATTTTTATTATTATTTTTATAATTTTAATTTTGATTGTTTATTTGTATGTTTCTGTTATTTAACTTACTAATTGTCATTTCTTGTTTTTTATGTTTATCTGTATATTGCATAAAACCAATAAAAATAATTTTAAAAAGATGAATTACTTAGTCAAATATAACCTTCACATGACTTTGGTCCAATAAAATAATAAATAATGTCCGTTGAAATTGATGACCATTCATATATTCACATGTTGATTGTTTGTCGGGCTGATTTGAACTGTCTGCCCCCTGCCATACATTTTTCATAATGGAAAGTAAATTCCAACTGATGTGTTGACTCTCCATGCTTGAAGAAGAATGGTGAGTGATATCTAAGATGTGAACATAGTCTTATGCCATGCAAACACAAATCCTTGTAGCATAAAGAGAAAAACATCGGCACATGTATGTAATCTAGCCCAAATCAGTTTTTATCATCTAATGTGCAATCTTTGCAAAATAGTGTAGAAAGTAACCATAGGAACAAGATTAATAGAGGTTTTTCCACAGTGCCTTAAGGTTAATTACTTTGTATATAATAATGCATGATCACCGCACAAGTGTGTGCAGTAGGCACCCAGACAGTGGACGTACATGTACCACACTCACTCACCTTTGAGGCTGCCATGCAACAAATGGGCTACAAGGACGATCAGGCAAATTAGCAGTAAGGTAACAAGGACCAGTAGACTCCAGTTCCTCCTAGGAGCTGGAAGGGTGTAATGTAAGAGTTAGTTTGTGCGCATCACACTGAGAGCCTTTGATCTATGTGACATACTAGTAGTGCAGTGTGAGCATTGTTTTCTTAGGTCTTTAAGAAAATATCATGTTAACACTGGTATATGAAATGATCTTCACATAGTTTAAAATGCAATTATGTACCTTCATAAGTACCTGCCCTAAGCTTTAGGTCAGTGTTTCCCAATCCGGTCCTCAGGGACCAACAGTCAGTCCATGTTTCTGCTCCCTCCGAGCTCCCTGCCAGACAGTCAACTTTTTGCCAACCCCCCCAGTTCAAAATGTGGACTGTCTGTGAGTCCCTGAGGACCAGATTGGGGAACATCGCATTAGAAGATGAGACTCGCAAACCCACCTGCAAAAGGACACTGGATGGACAACACGCCACTCATCCTGTATATTTTCGCCTACGCAGAAAGTCAGGGAGCGGTTAGACACAGCTTAATGAACCCACAAGCTAGAATTTAGACAAACAGGAAAGAGAATCGTACCGCTACACAGAGCATGGGATGGGGAAGTACGCCAATGAATTCTCCTTTTCCCTGCAAAGGTTGACAGATGTCACCAGATGCCAAAATGTACAGATTAAAGCATATACTGTCATCAGTCGACTTACGTCCTATCGAGTGACATCCACTCAATCATACTTACGTACGAGGTCCTATAAGAGCCTTAATAAAATTTAGCGAGAGATGTCCGAAGCAGACGTGGACGTTAGCGGACATATTTGTGAACGGCATATGGCAATGGACAAAACAAACCCACTGCTGCCAGTGCAGAGGTTTGGTTAAATGTGTGTGATATTGTTATCTTATGTGATACAGTATTTTTGACCCCTCCTATATAGTGATCCACTTTGACATATGTCCTCACTTCTGCAGGGTAATCCGGATGTAAGATAGATACCAGTAATCATTTTAACTCATTATTTTCCTAATAGTGAGACAAGGAAATAAATAAAGATTCATAAATGAATCGAAGCCGGCATATTTTTTATAGCCAGAATAGGTTATTGAAAGCAACTGTTTGTAAAAAACAATGCTGCTTGGCTGGTGCATTTAATGGTCTAATTTAAACACATACCAGATACTCTCGGGAACTGTCAGACCATTCCAAGTCCTGGTCTTTCCTCAAACGCACCCTGGAGCCCTGCATCTCTTTACAGCCGCGCGGAGCTCCTTCGACTGTCTTTTCACACAGCCACAGTTCAGCCTCCACCCTGCAGGGGGAGCTAAGTTTCCAAGTGAGCACTGTGTCACCCACATTGCTCTGAACGGGCTCCACAAACAGCGAGATATTTTTCCAGGTGTTGTTGAAAAACTCTAGGAGAAAGGTATAATGCCCATTAAATATTTAATATGTCCAGGTCTCTATCTGATGGCTGTTTAATGACAAACATACGCCATGAACACGTCACGTTTTCTGTTGCAATTTCGTTGCTTTACTCTTGGCCAGATCTGTTTGGTAACTGAAACAGCTGAAAGCTCTTACCTTTAAACGGACAGCTGTTCACGCGCAAGGCATCCATCTTCATCCACCATGCCTTATTCCAGAAGGGAGAAGGTACACAGTGTGTGTTAAAAAAAAACATATTGTAAAAAATATAAGTTAGTCTTTTCCACAATATACTGCATGTTCTGATTTATGGAGTATCAATCTCTGGAAAAGGCGATATAACTTCAGATTACTAAGGTCTAATCATACATACTATAGAAATCATTAGAAGGTTACAGTACCTGAATACAAAGACAGGGAGTAACAGAATGTAACGGAATTGAAAAATTCTCTTTTTGATCCTGCAAACAGAAAACACCAAAGTAAAGATAATCTGCAGAACATTCTGCCACAGAACAAGGTCTCAAGATTAATGGACAGAACTGACCCATTTTTGATATATGCAATCTCCCGTTTCTTCGTATTTCAGACACATGGACAGTGAAGCCGAGGTGTCTTTGTCCTCATTGGCCAGGTACACTATGGCCTCTCCCTTCGTCGAGTCAATCACAGTGTGCAGCTTTGGAACTGACAGGCAAACCACCCAATCAGCAGGCAGAAAAAATGCTCAGAGTGTGAACTTCTTGGGTGAAAGGTAGGATGTTACATGTTTTGGTAAACATGGCATGAGCTAGCAGGGCACCTAATTATCGCGGCTTTTAGTACTTATTGTCTAAAAATCAAATTATTTAATCACAACATGAGCAACATCAAAACGCCATTATTGCAATGAATAATCAACCCCGCCAGGTTAAATTACAAACATGCAGATTCACCTTTGATTCTGAGAGCTGGTGAACAGTAAATGTGAGTGTGGCCACTTACCATTACATTCTTTCACAATTTCCCTGTGGGCTGTGTAGCAGACTGAGGGAAAGAGGAGAAGTTCTGTGTTTTTAATTCATCAGGCTCTGTTTTCTTCACATCCCAGAATGGCAGCAATTTCCATAGTGAATTAAAAACTTAATAGGCAGGTATAAGCTCTAGAGAAGCTCCCTTAATACCAGGCACTACAGTTAATTAAGTGTTCTTAGCATAACAGTTCGCAGCCTTCTGTCGGCCAAACAAAATGACGTCAGGGGCTTTGCAAATGTTTCCCTGTCACTTTTTATGAAGAAAGGAGTGATCATACCTTCTTGCTGAGAGGGGAACACGATGCTCTTGGTGGCAGCCTGGGCAGACACAAACAGATGGCTTCCGAAGGCCAATTTATCAGACACCACCAATGACAGCCACATCTGGAGCAGAGATGAACTCAAAAGCTATAAGCTCAAGTTCAAACTAAAGTGCAAATTAGAAACTCGGCACTACCAGAAATATATTTTATGTATAAATAACACTCTTGCAGTCTGATGAGCCACATAGTGTACACAGAGACTTGGGTACGCTTCATAGAATTATGAGCAGTGAGTAGATTAGTAGTAACTGTGTTTACCTCGGGTTCATCGGGGTCCTCCAGTGCAGCAGGACTCAGAGTAAACTCTATCACCTTGCATACACTGATAGAGTTCGCAATGGTGTGACACACTACGAAGGACAGAACTATAAAAAAGAAACAGGCAGCAGACAGTAAGGTTGTGCTTAATACACACCCACACAATTATGTGAAGAGTGAGGCAGCTTCAGCAGAGGCAGCTTCAGCAGAGGCAGCTTCTGACTCACACCTGACAGGTGAGGTAGGGAGCTGGGTTGACTGTCATTGCTCCCACTTCCCGTGTCCCTCACGGTGGCGCCGTACGCATCACCGTGTCCCCCTGATCCCTCTGATTCACCATAGGACCCTGTAGCAGACAATGCACCAATAAAGCACGAGACGATATGGGCACCTTGAGCAGCATTAGCTAAATGTTTACAATGCAAAGGGACCAATAGGGGGCACTAGGGAGCACTACCACCGATCACACAAACGAGTAGGTTGGTGCGTATTTTGCATTCTGATCACAGGTACACACTTTGATCTATGCCTTTTGTCAGCCCCAGCCCCACTAATGACATTCCATCAATAAAAAAAACTCCCCCAACTACATAACATGTGTGAACAGACTATGTACCATATATCCGCTGAAAAACAGGCCACTCCGAAGTACATTTCAAATGAGAATACAGATCCCGCTTAAGACTCATTTAGCTCTATGCGTGACATAGCACAAGCAGTTTGGCAACCATCACACGGTCATGCACAGGGATGTGCCTGGTACAGTGCAGCTTTGAATCCCTACCAGAACCGAGAACTGATAAGGAGTTGACAGCAAAGACTAATAGAAGTTAACCAGAGCATTAAATGTATAAAAACCTTGGCATGACAACAAAATATTTCTGACATTCCTGTTAATCCATAACACCTTGTAAGGTACAAAAAAACTGTTTCTTTTTAAAGAGAGCTTAGACCGCACAATGGACAAAGCACTAAATTAGCAACTTGACACCTAGAGAAAGGAGACATGACTGCAGCCACGTGTGAAGTCAGTGCTTAAGTGACTGATACTACTTTCGCAATACCGAAGCAGCTAGAAAATGAACGTGCTCCTTTTAGCACAGTCGAAAAGGCTGTGTCCTCAATGCAGGACAATCTAGGGCTCTCACTATATGACTGCACACACTGTGACATCGTTTGGTTATTCGGCGTGACAGCGGGCAGCCGTATAAGCAGGTAAACTTGGTCATACAAATAGAGTAGCACTCACTGAGCTATTTGAACAATATTGGGGGTTGTACTCATGTTGATACGCACAGTGAACATGTTTCACGTTGTCAGAAAAAAAGTACCAATTTGTACCTTTGAGGTTACAATTACTTAGGGGCAGCGAGAAGCTCAGTGGGCTAAGCCTGTGTGCTTGTAATCACAAGGGCGCGGGTTCAAACCCAGCCTCAGCTTGTCTGCGGGTCCTTGAGCAAGGCCCTTGACCCCCAGCTCCCTGGGTGCCCCTACAGGTGGCTGCCCCTTGCAGACAGCTTGCTCTACAAAGAGCAAGTTGAGGGAGGCATGAAAAAGGAATTTCCCC
>JAODUD010000107.1:12787170-12797438 GCA_026784285.1 Stomatorhinus walkeri
TTGCAGACGCACCCCCTCTTGAAATTTCGGCATTACATGTTTTGCAAATCGCTATCCGTGGGTCTTTCTCAGATATACTGAAATACGTCCACACCACAAACATGCTGCTTCAGACAAGCACGTGCAGGCCCCGGTTTCTGTTTGCGTCATCACAACATACCGTTTCTGCCGTGTTGTTTCGGTGATAAAAATCTTCGGTGGCCGAATATTCGGTGCATCCCTAATACACATGAACTGTAACTCTTGAATGAATAAATTTTGGCCCTTTTCTAATGTCGCTGAAAGTGTTTGGTTGAGGCAACTGTCAATGGATATGACACATTCATATACATTTTCCGTACCATTTGACTTTATCAGATTATATTTTAACAGCTGTTCATGCAAAAATACTTCATCCGATCTACCAGAAGAGCATGTCTTGATAATATGCATAGCACTATGGTTCCTACGACCATCGCTGAGCAGCTCTCACCTGTAGTAGGATGAAGGTCGTGGGGGGGCGTCGGACTGCTCCTGGTCTAGCTCACGGTACACCACCTCTGGGAGCTTCACTGCGGGCCCCGTGGGAATGCTGTGACTGTGATGGTGAGCAGAACTCCCTTCCCTCTTCTTCTCTTTGCTCTTGTGCTTACCGGACTTGGGCGTAACCGTGCCCTTCCCACCGTTGGCGGCGGGGGTGTCAGGTCTATCCTTATTACTGCCAGCCCCCGCCTCGCTCCCGCCACCGTTCTCCCCGCCATTGCAGCCGGGCCCTGTGGGGGGCGCATCCTCCTCGGTGCTCTCGTCCTCGGACACCACATCCAGGCTCTCGAAGATGCTGATGCGGTGCATTTTGCCGTGAATCTCCAGTTCCACCATGCGCTGGGCCTGCGCGTAGGTCATGGCTTCCCGTCCGGGGGAGTGCGAGTGCTCTGAGCAGCCTGGACTGCCGGGCGTGGCCCCCTGGCCTCCGCATCCAACCCCACTCCCCTTCTCTGCATCCCCGTCGCCATCCTCCACCCCCAGCCCGGATACCCGAGGTGGGCGGCCCTTCCGTTTTCGCTGCGGCGTGCACTGTGCAGAAGGAGGGTTGTCATGGTCGTAATGGTACAGGTGGTACTCAATGCCACTGTAACTCTTGTAGACCTTGCGGCAACTCTCCACGGGACATTCATATGGGGGCTTGGTGGCCCGCAGATTATGGCAGAAAGTCTTCACATCAAAATCCAGTCCCATGATGCCAATGGCTGGAAAAAGGATCTGGGCACCTTACATCTGTAAGTGAGTAAGGAACAAAGACAGGGTTAGGGTGCCCACACTGATTCATGCTACCTCTTTCACTCCATCCCTAAGATCACAACAGACCAGGATTCAAATTCTACAGTGGCCAGGCTATTCAAACTGGGATGAAACAATCCCATGTTAACTGCAGAACATAAAGCTGATGGACTACATAGAAGAAAATTCTATAAAAAAAAATCTGTTCTAGTGTGTCAATATCTACACCTAGAGCAGTTTTCACAAACGTTAAACTGTGGCAAGCCTTTTACACATTAAACACTTCCGAAAGATTTACGGTATGCAAACAGCAAAAAAAAAGTTGCTGCAAACTTCTTTTCAATTGAATGTGTGATGTCATGTACTGTGAAATAGTTTGTAAACCTCGCGCCAGCACCGACTGACACAAAACAAAAGCAAAAATACATCTAGATGATTTCCAGTTATTACGTTTCGAGAATTAGTTAGGGCTAACTGCAAAAACCAGATATGGCTACGAAATGTACAATAAAAAGTGTGACCACAAATATTACGGTTTTCCCAAAACGTGAGTTTTTTTTTTTCCCACCAACAAGAGCCGTTGGGCGACAAGATCGGCACCGTTGTTTGGGATAAAAGAAGAATCGTATGATGCCAAAAAATCCAAGTGGAAAGCGGGATTCCCTGCTCAGGCTGAGGATGTGCGGCGGCTGATGAACGCCATCGCCAATTCTTGCGGACATCATCATCAAAATTAATCTTTTAACAATATATATATATATATTTTTTTTAAACTATGTAGGTTTGTTTTTAAACACTGACACACACAAGTCGTGCCACGGACCGGCCATTACACACCTCTTTAAAGACGCTAGTATAAATACGGCGCCCGGAACGAAGATAAGTTACTCACCGGCTCCTTACTCAAAACTCGGCGGCCTCATGGGTGACGCCGGGCCGGCGCTTTCTCCCGACGGCCGGCGGACTTCGCTGCTGACGGTGGAGGCGGAGAAGAGGCGGCGGTCCGGAGGGGGGGGAGAGGGAGAGGGAGAATGAGCGGTACCGCGCCGCGTCCCGAGTCGGGCTACCTGCCACCCGGCAGGGCTCGGTGGCGGCTATTCGAAGGGGAACAAAGCACAAAAAAACAACACGGACTCGGGGTTATCGGAGCGAGGGACGCCGGGGCGAAGCGGCATGTGAAACAGCGGCCGGAACTTACGGCCATGAGAGAAACTTGTTTTAGCAACGAGGAAGTTACAGTTAGCGGCGGCGCGCTCGCGCTCGCGCTCCGCTCCGCTCCGCTAATGCGCGGCTGCCGTCTTTGGCGCGAGCTCTCCGCGCGGTGTCCGCGGCGCGCTCCGCAGTAAACATTTCATGCATTTGGATACATAGTCACTGTTCGCAACAAACAAACACGTGAAAAGTGCGGGGGGCGGAAATACAACGTTACCACAATCCAACACACGGCTACTTAATACGCGGGATACATTGTTTTCCCTCCACATCGGAACCATATTCCAGGATTTATGTTGGCATCGACTGGCTATCAAGTTCGGCTTTTAAAACGTTTTCCCTCTTCCTGCGAAGCAAGTGGGCAGGTAGTAGTTCTTAAAGTCATTATCACGAGATAATTTGTTAGTGTTAGCTACATCCATAGCCGTACGCGTTCAGCCATCATTAACCGACTCGATAGACCCTGTTAGCCATACGGGGCTCAGCATGCGACGGCTAACCCGTAAGATCAAAACACCTCCGGAATTGCTTTAAAAAAAAAACACTTAGGTGCTTATAATTACACTGCCCCATTTGTCTCCAAAAACGGCACGCAACCTCGGCGAACGTATGAATTCATAAATAATAATACTCACAACTGCAGGCACATCCTGCTCGTGTAGCAGCCTAAAATCCCTCACCGGGAATCATGACTGGAATGCCCTTTCTTTTTAACAATCGGATTCGATAAATGGAATCAGATAAAATCGATCCTCCAAATCAGGACGAATTCATTGTGAAGAGAATAAGAACAGAGCTATGCGAACAAAAGGGAAGCCAGTGCTGCTGATCGCCATGGGCGCATGTGGGCACTTTCGACAAAAGCGATTTATCTTCCCCCATTTTTGTATCACCTACAGAAGCGCATACACAAGTTAGTTATACGCTATACAAATACCGTTAAATGGAAAGCTGTAGTAGATGTTCAACAAAGTAATACCTGCCTCTCTCGATAATTTTGTTTGCTGTTTTTTTCCTATTCTTTGCGCCTCGTGGCGAATCTGGCGTTATGTTTTGCACCGCAAACACATTCCTGACACCGATGCGGGTTAAATAAGCGGGCGGATTATTCCCGCGGCGCTTCTTTAAAACATTTTTAACCCAAGTACAAGGACACATGAACACGTGTCGTGTTAGTGTAAAAATGTACAGATTTAAGCAGAAGTGAATCAGCGAAAGTGGATACATCGACGGGCGAAAGCAGTTTGCGCCACAAATTTAAATATTGGTCAATACACCCGAGAGATCAGGCGTTTTCCTGGTACTCCACATGGATGCACTAATGGATGCAAATTTTAAAAAATATATAGAAATGATTATTGTCAAGCAGCATTATTTTTCTGCTATTTTTGCAAAAGACATTAACATGTAGGGAAAACGATTTTGATGTTAAATTCAATAAAAGTATCTGCATGCCATTTACGTACAGGTGAACATGTGTACAAACACCAGAAATCAAAAATCTGTTTATTACATATTTTAACACTTCGAACTAGCGCTTCAGACGGGGTTAAATATAAACTGAAAAAACAAGATAAGCAACAGCATTATTAAATAAAGACAAACGCATTAAGCACACAAGGATCGAAAATATTGGAGGGTAATAAACGGAGTGGCGAAGGTAAAAAAATAACGTGAAAGTTTAGAAAAGTTCTTACCAAGACATGTATTGCATGGCGAGCTGTTCCAATTTTGAGATAGATTATATAAGACAACAATGACTCTAAATTCGTTTAAGATTTTCTCCTAATATAGAGAGGACGCAGTTTCAGGCATAAAATATGTTTATTCATTAATTTAAACATGTACAGTCTTTGTGATTGAGCACTGATAATTGGGTCCAAAAAATGTCAGAGGACTATACAGCAGGCAGAAGCAGTTCCACGCAAAATTTTAGTGCAAGCCTCAGGGATTTAAACCAAGTTCAATGTTTGCTTATGTAGCGTTCGCGAATGTACAATAGATGCGTATCTTATGTAACATAGAACAGAAATGTATTAGTATTGGAAGTATTTTGCCATAATGTTAGATTCTGCATAAGTCTATAAAAATCCAATTCAAACCGGATTGATGTATTATACAGAAAAGGAAAAATCTGAATTACATGAGAACTGTACAATTCACAGTTTGACAGGACAAGACACTGATGCCTTTTAGCCTGTGGTACAAAATTTTTTAATGACAATGAGCATCTGAACCCAAAACTTAACTACAGTACAAACTGTATTGTAAGTTTTTGGCCAGTCTCCTTCAACATACTGAAATAATGGGCCCTTGTCACAATGTGGCATAAAGATTTGGAATAGATCTTGTGCAATTTCCTTTGAGAATTTATTGACTTACTTTTGTATCTATGGAACAAGATAAAGACAAAGAAATAACACTTAAAATCTGTGACCCAAAACAGACAAGTGCCACTTTTCCTCATATAACCATTTTCAGCCTGGACTGAAGTTAGATCAACTTCACAGACATCAGATTCACTGGCAATGAATGCAAAATGTAGATAAATCATAAAACATATCTCTTTTAGGGACGTAACTTAGGACCACGTGGCCAAATACTATAAATTATGATTTCAGGGGAACAGAAACTTAATCTAGATTCTTTGACACAGTAAAGTTTTGTTCATTGGTGTATATATTACAGAACTTCCTACTGACAAATAATCATGCATATTGTGTTATTAACAGAGGCAGACTAATTCATCTTTCCCATTTATGGCAGGAGCACAGTGGACAAACTAGCAGCATTGAAATTAACCTTAATGACAAATTAAATAATCGGTAAATAACCACAGTGACTGCATTTCTCTCCCCCCCAAAAAAGGAATACCTTAAAGGTAATTGTGTCCTGAGGAAACACAATTTGACAAATTAAGTGATGCATTTATATTGTGTGCTCGATGCTTAGATCAACAAAATAAAAGAACCTAACATCTATTTTTGAAAAACATTTCAGAAGGCAGCAACACAAGCTCTGTGAATCGTCACAATTGCACTTAAGTCTCAGACAAGAAACCTCTAGACAGATGAGTTGCTACATTCTCTGTTTCCCGTAACCTTCCCCTAAGTCCTCAAATAGTTACCCGTTGCCATGTGGCAAAACGAGAAGCAATATGTACAGCTCCTTTAGTTACTGAAAGCCTCGGGTTAGGTTGTACCCCAGCAAGCATCCCAAAAGGCAACTCTTACTCCTCTGCTAACTTTGATCTCATCCAAGAAAACAATGCTCAATTTTATTATAGTAAGAGCTTCTACAGTGTTAATAGTGCAGTGCTAGAAGGGCATTTGATGTAAACCACAAATCTGTTTATTTTCAATGCATAAAAATCAACCAACAATGTACCATGAACCAATGTGAGATAAAGACAACCGAATGTTTCCATACTTTTATGACATGAAAAAGCTCTGTTCAAGGCACAACACTTTTGCAGGGTAATTCACCTTAAAATAAGTTCAAGTTATTGAAAATCTTTTACAATTTCAAGCAATAGTGTTTTCAAATATGAACATTTAATTTTAATTAAAAGTCTGAAATGACAATGGCTTAAAATAAACAATGGCAAAATCCGAGGGAACATTTCACAGTGATTGCATGACAAAATGTACATACAGTATGGCTATGTGCTCAAGTAAGATCAAACCCAACAGCACACAAATTCTACACGCACGCAGGTTATTTACACAGAACAATTATTTACACCCTTGAAATTATCTGCAAGTGAGTGTACTGCAGAGAAATGCCAATGACACCTGACCTAGGCGCACGTCTGAGTTTTCATGCGGAAAGTACTGGCCAGGCAAAGACTGAAGCACGGCAGCGGTCATGTTTGCATCACGGCAGAGGGATGGAGAGAATCTACATGGTCCCTCGATCAACTATCAGGGAATGACTGAAGCTAGCTAGTCCTCATGGTGGAATCGTCATATAATAGGGACTGGCTGCTGGTAGGTGGTCCTCAAGGTGGGACCATGTGACAGGGACTGTCTGAAGCTAGGTGGTCTTCAGGGTATGATTATGCAGCAGGGACTGATTGGAGCTAGGTGGTGCTTATGGTGGGGTCATGAGACAGGAACTGGCTAACAGTAGGTGGTCTTTAAGCTGGGATCATGTGACGGGAGTGGCTGATGATAGGTTGTGCTGATGCAGAGGACAGGGACCAGGACAGAATGCAGTTAGGTAGTCCTCATGTCTGGGCTGGGTGGGCTGACTGGGTTTCGCAAAGGAATGGGAAAGGAGTGCAAGGCGGGGTTGCCCATAGAAGGGAATGGCACCGCCCCCGAGGTGCCCAGCACTCCCACAGGGCCCCCAGGGCAGGCCAAGCCCGGCCACGGCATCGTAGACATGGGTGCTTGCAGAACCCTTCCGAAGGGACAGGATGGTGCCACGTAGCTGGGTGACATGGCCGTGAAGGGGCTGCTGCTCATCCCTGGGGCGACTGCAGGGGCCAGGGCCGCCGTCATTGGGCAAGAGAGCGGCAGCTGGTACTTTGCTGCGCTCTGCGTGCTTTTGCACTTAACCTGTGAAAAAAGGAGAAGCTTCTTCACCCATGTGGAGGGATTTTAGGTGATGGGGTTTAAGCCTGGTGGCATGCATCTCACAAGTTACACGGCCACTCAGAATCTATTCCATCGTTAAATATGTTTAGTATCACAAAAGCTCAGTTTGTGAAAGTGCAAAATGTTATGATTACACTCTGACCTTCAGCAGATGCTCCTATAGTGTTAAACACTATCAAAGTTTTGGCCAATCGTGTTGCAGTTGATGCAATACAGATGGTTTGCCATACAGGTATGTCATAGAAACGGAACCTCAAACAATACAATCATGGTAAATGACCAGAAAACCAATGTTAGGGAGTGACCTACAGGGTCTCTCTATGTTTCATTACTTGATTTTTAATTATGAGGGTTCCTGGCATAAGCTATCATTCAGGATTAGAGGATATATAGTATAGTTGATAGTATAGTATAGTTTAGTATATGTGATATACTAAAACAGGATTCGCAGAAATGAAAGTAAAAGAATGATGTTAATTATACTGAAAAGATTAAAACTGAACAAATCCTGGAGAGTTCTCCTTCAATTCCTCATGTTTTACTCCCTCTTCTGTGTGTCCCCCTGCATGTCTCGCCAGTGTGACGCTTCTTTATTGCCCAATCCCCTTCCAATCACCTCATTGGCTGCTGTGCCCATGGGCGTGGCTCTGGTGTCCAGGCCCCGCCCGTGCCGCCGCCGCCGTTGCTGCTCCCTGCTCTGGTTGGCGAGGGGTTTGGCCTGCGTGGCTGCCAGAGTCTCCTTAGCCCAGTCATCTACCAGCTTATGCAGGTCGTCCGTGAAGGTGGCACTCTTGTTGTTGCTGTTGTTGGTCTGAGCCTGGGTGAGACCTGCCAGCGGCTGTGGTAGGGGGGGCGTGGAGTTGGCTTGGGGGGCCTGCTGCTGGCTATGCCCGGAGGCCATCGCAGTTGCCCCGCTGCCGTGATGGGACCCTGTAAGACAAGTGGCTCCTGAATCTGCGCTCTACACAGTTAGGGGCAGAGCAACACACCACAAGCGCCTTTTGCATACATGTCACATCTTCCGGGTCTGATAAACAGTGGACGATGTCTGCCCCACTTAACCAAACGTATATAGCAAGGAACCACGATTTCACTGCATGTGCAGTGGTCTCTTCTACAGCTTTTGAGTGTTTTTATGCTGATTTGCTCAGAGAAAAGACGATTCCAACTCTTCTTTGAAAGACTAATCGGTAACGCTTTACATTAACCGCACCTTCATAATGCCTTTAAATTATTCAGTGCACCTTAATAAGCAACATAACATACATTAAAAAGCAACATTAAACAATTATAATTATTATGCTTGTTATTGTCACACAATGTTTGATATTAATGTGTATTAAAACTTAAATTAGGATGTTACGGTATAATTACATGTTAGATTGATATGAATGTTCCAAGAATAAGTTATGAGGCTACACTGGATGACTGTATGCTGAATGCATTATGAAGGTGCAGTTAACATAAAGCATTACGCACTAGTCTTACTGAAGTTTGTCTATTCCAAGTATATATGCAAAAGGTCTAAAAGGATATTTCACTTAAACGCTGGAGAGCCACTTCAATTAGTTATCCTTTTAATAAATTAGGGGAATCCTGTGCCGACAAATTCTACTCCACCAAACATAGCAACGGACAGTCATACCTTAATGCTGATACAAAAAGAAAAGGTCACATCGATGCACAAAACAGACGGTCTAACCTTTTCATGCACTAGGAGGAATGAAAAAGCAAAGAAACGGTGAGAAGGCTACGCTCACGGACATGACGTGGCACACACCCTGCGCGCGCTTCTCAGCGTTGGAACGGCCATGGACTTTGTGACACAATAATCACATCAGATTGCTCATGCCAAGTGGAACAAGGAAAGAAGTAAATGAGATAGTTACTACTACTCCGCTCTTTGCCTAGACATAGTCGTTTCAGGGTTGACCCTATAAGAGGAGGTACAAGACACAGACAGAGTTAGGCCTCGACAGACGGAACCAGATAGATCGCTGGACAAGCTGTTTCAAAGCAATACATACAGCCAGGGTTAACGAAAAGTTCAACTAAATGAAATTAAGATTAACTCAAGGGGGAGGGGGTGATAATCAGTGATTCGTATGCTGTAATAAAGGGCTCATGTTCTTCATAAGCTTGTGCTATTAAAAGTAAGCAGGTCTCTTGCAGCAAAAATGATATTGGGGTTAGCCCATTCGATGAGCTCTGTCATAATTTAGCACTACTGGAGCTTAGGGAAAAACTATTTCAAATTATTTCTCAAAACATATGCTACCAGAATACAAACATAACCCCTGTAATAGGGTTTAACGAAGTACATAAACACAATCACTCATGCAAAAAATAAACAAAAATCAAACATTCCAGTCAAATATCAATAAATCTAAATATAGACGAAAACGGCTCATTCATTTACAGTGCAAAAACAGGATAAAAATCCTCAAGGTATCATCGGTAGCTAATCGTAAATCTAAACAGATAACAATGAATTTATATGGATAGACAAAAGGAAAAATTACGAGTCAGTAACTGAGAAAAGGACCTATTTAAAAACATAGTAAAAGCAACAACAAACAAAGAAATAGATTATCCTCAGCTCTTAAACACTAACGGCAGAGCGAGAACACCTATATATTGATCCTCTAAAGACTACGATCAGAGCTACCACTACATTTAGTGGATGTCATACTGGACAGCAAAAACGCAGTGCTCCAGCCAGATTATTCTCAACCATTTCGGTGACGTGGACAATGGGTGTGCCTCTGGGGGCATAATGCGGGACAGAGGGGCACTTTAGAGGTCAGGTGGAGGCACTGGAAGAGGAACACTGTTAAGAGCATATGAGATGCCGATTGGAAGAGGACGCTCACTGGCTGGAGCACTTCTGTATCAGCATTTTTGTCATGCAAGGAAAGCAACAGAGTAGACAGTTGTATTAAAAAGAAGTAATATTGAAATACAGCCCTTTTCAAGGAGTAAGTGCCCATCAGTGCCATCCTAGTTCTGTATGGGCCTGTCACATGCACGTCTTCAAAGTCCGAAACATGTGTGAAAGAGATCGCTCTTCAACCGGAGGCCAGGCGTCTTCCAAGTTACTATTTGTGTTTTTGGACACGCCGCATAATCGCAAATCAAAAGGATTACTGAACAGACAGAGACGAGGGATACAAAGGCTTTGGCACACAGGCTGGTGGT
>JAODUD010000107.1:12806018-12817962 GCA_026784285.1 Stomatorhinus walkeri
CCCCCCCCCCCCCCCCCCCCCCCCCCCCCCCCCCCCCCCCCGAGACAACTAACCTGGGGCTCACGCCAAAATATCCATTAACCCGATCCAGGAAGTAAGTGGCATTAAAATACAATAATGTTCTGGACATCAGGCAGACCTGTCAGAAAAAGCCCGGCTTGATACATCCCACAATCCTCAGTGCTAAATGGCTAAATTCCCAATGCTGCAAACAGCTAAATCCAAGGCACAAAGAGGGTAATAATCTGTAATCTGGAAACAGCTGTATTGACAAAGGGTAATCCTCTCTAATGCTCAGCGAAATCACTTCCCCGGCAGACTGGATGCACGGAAAATGAAGAAAACCCAAAACTGGCATCACAGTGACTTTCCATTGGTTAACATTCAGGGATCCATTGGTTAGTTTAATTTGTGGGGCACGGCATTATTATAGTTTTGACTTTTTAGGTTATTATTTGTTTTTAAATTATTTTCAAATTTTAATTTGAAATCCAATTTAGTTTTATTAGTTTTTATTTTAAACATATTTCCATTTAGTTTTTAATATATTTCAGTTTCAGTGTGTTTTAGTAATTTTATTTCTAGGGATAGACTGAAACTTGTATTTTATATATAAATTTTTGTATTTTATAGCTATTTTATAAGTTTCGTCTTCAGAGAATCCTACATGAATATGCAGTGCATTACGTACTAATGTCCTCCAAATGGGCAAACCATGTTGCAGGGACTATCAATGCTACCGGATTATGTTTCCTTGAATGATTCTCGCCAACCAAAATGTTTTAGTTTTAGTTAACGATAATAATCCTGGTCGGGACAGAGTTAAAACAGGAATGAGCAGAGGCAGGAATCTGGGGGCTTACGGAGCCCGATCGCCCGGGAAGGCTGGGCAGTGCAGGACCTCAGAAGACTGGCAATGCTGGCCATGTGACAGTGACCGAAGCAGACAGGCAGGGGAGCACCGGCCGCAGCTGCTCCCAGAGGGACCGCCTCCTTATTCAATGTCATCCACATGATCTAATTGTGCCCAAACGGACATTTCATTACCGGCTCCACATGGACTCTAAACCCACTTTCTGCTGCAATTTGATGTGATTGAAAGCTTTGTGTGAACCACTAACACGGGGGAAAAATGGCAAAGCTCATATTTCGTAACGGCATATTGCTGAGCGCAAACAGACTCCTTTCAAAGAAACAGTCATATTCATTTCAAACTTTAGAGGATGTTAGAAGTGAGACTGAGGGACCTTACAGATATCCTAAGGTCAGAATACAATGAGATTAGTGGTAACATGAACCGACTCCATTGTCAGAGTACTAACTTCTAAAAAGCCACATTTTAAAAATGGAGCTAAGCTTTAGTAAGACAAAGGATAATGATAGCAGTGGGGGTCCAACTGCAGCAACACAGAGCCGTGTCATACCACAGGGAGAAGAGAAACCCCCCCCCCAAAATCATTGTGAAAATGAAGGATCCATAAGTTTTACCAAACCGTCCCTCCCAGAGGGAGAGGGGGCGAGCTCTGCTCCAGGCCCTGGTGTCTCGGGGGGCCCAGGGGGTGTGTGTGTGGGCGCATGCTCCTGGTACAGCAAGGTGCGCAGCTTTTCATCCAGCGTCTTGATGGTGCTGTCCACAAAGCCCACCCTGGGTGGGCCCTCCCCGTCGGACTCGCCCGGCCCGGACAGCTGGCAGGGGGCGTGGCCGGAAGCAGGCACCTGTGGGGTCATGCCGGGGCTCTGCGGCTGTGAGACGGATTTGGCCCCGCCCACTGACGACTGCATGGGCGTGGCAAATGGCTGCTGCAGGATTACTGGCGGCTGGGCTGGGTCACCCTGCCAGGGAAGGGTGTCCCCTCCCGGGGCCGCGGCCTGGGCAGCCTGGACGTCCAGGGACAGGGGCGAGACAATGGGACAGCAGGGGATGTCCGACATGACGGCGGCCGCATGTGCCACCTCTGCCGCCTGCTGAGCGCCATGGGTGGGCGACACGGGGCCCGAGCGTCCCCCTGGGGAGTCCTCTACCAGCACCGCCCCTATTGCATCATCAGCAGTCCCCGTGGATGACGGAGAATGCAGAGCCTTCCCCCCGTCCGGGTCGGGGTCCGGTGGAGCGGCGGGGGCCCCAGACTGGGCAGGCAGGGCTGACTCTGGGGACAGAGCCAAAATGGAAGAGAGTGCATGAGAGGAGAAGCAACGAGAGAGTGAGTGGACAGGCCGGGTTTGTGCAGATACAGCAGACGTGCAGCATCATGGTTTGTGACAGGACAGGACAGGACGGGACAGAGACAGGACAGGGACGGGACAGGACAGGACAGGGACGGGACAGGGACAGGACAGGGACAGGACAGGGACGGGACAGGGACGGGACAGGGACAGGACAGGGACAGGGACAGGGACAGGGACAGGGACAGGACGGGACGAGCCTGCCACTCCTACTGTCTTCTTAGAGAGTGTGCGCGTGTGTGGATGTGTGTGCAAGTGAGCGTCTCACCCTGCGGTGCGGTGACCCGTGCTGGAGAGCTGGCCGCGGCTGAAGGCTTCCTCTCATCAGGTGTCGGGGACTCAACCACGGGGCAGATGATGAACCACCTTTTGCCGGTGTGCAGGACTAGCAGCGGCCATGGGGAGAGGAGAGCAGGGTCACCCCCCCCAGCATCGTGTCAAGCTGCAGACCAGCCCCCCATCTCTCACAACAAGGCTTAGAAATTCCCAGCGGGTCTGAAGGAAATACGCTTAAACACACGGTTATCGTTTAACGCACCGCAGGTGAGACCCCCCCCTTCCTTGGACTCTCTCACTGAGCACCACATGTGTATCACCCCTTAAAAATGAAACCCTCCTGGCTTCACCTCCCAAGGCAAGGATCAGAATCCCCCCCCCCCTGTGATAAAGCAGGGGGGGGCTTACCATTCTGCTGGTAGACAGCCTGGTGGGTGTGGAGCAGCGGCGTCTTCGCCCCCTGGAACAGGAGACACGTGAGCCGTCACACTCCAAGCGAGGGGGGTGTCAGTGAGGCAGCTCGTGGGGTGACATACCTCCCCGCCGGGGAAGCTGCAGGGGGCCTGCTGGGGGCTGCTGCCCTGATCGGAGCTGCGCTCGCCCTCTGTGTCCTCGCTCAGCATGTCCTCTGCCTTGTCCACGATGTCCTTCAGCTGTTCGATGAATATCTCCTTCTCCAGGGGCAGGATGAAGTCGTTCTCCACCTGGGAACGCAGACGGTCATGTGCCAAAGCAGGGAGACGCGTGGAAGGCAGCTGGGGCGTGGGGGGGGGGGGGGGATGCGCAGTCCGGGCCCCCCGGTTCCCCACATAGCCAAGGCGCAGCAGTTTTGCCTGCCCCGGGTCATTTTCAAAATCACAAAATCATTTTAAAAATATGATAGCAGACGGCAGAAGTCAGCAGGCCAGTAAAGAGAACTGTTAAGGCCAACTTAGATAAGCAAGAATCAGTGCTATAATAAAACATCAGTGACTGGCTTTGGGGAGCCTCAGAAAAAGGCAGCTCAGTGGTGGCGGGGCAGACGAGTGGCAGACGAGAGGCAGACGAGTGGCAGACGAGCGGCAGACGAGCGGCACACGACGGGGAGCGATCATCTCACCATGTACGTGGCGATCTCCTCCGGGGCGTCCCCATCCAGGTCGAATTTAAACGTCACCATCTTGTTGTTGTGGGTCTCCAGCTGGCACTCCACCATCTTGTCTCCGGTGTTGCATACCTGAGAGCCACAAACAATGTCAGGGGTGAAACGGGGTCACAGGGCAGCATCTTCCTTCTGCTCCAACGGGAGCCTGCGAGGAGGGCGGCGGCTCAGCCGCTTCTTCCGCACCACGGCTCCAAGGGCCTTTTCAGAGCCGTCAAAACCACGGATCACCCTGGGCTGCCCATGTCACCCCAGAATGGCAAATTCAAGAACTAGTGAAATATTTTTTCTTATTTATTTATTATCATGGTGGTCCATTGTGTCCAATGAAATCACTTACAGTATTATAAATCTTATTTCAGGAGTGTGAAAAAAATGCATTTTCTCAGAAACTTAAGCTGTCCCTGTCTTCACTGCCACTTCAGTGCTTATGCTTTCCATGATTTACCAAAACTGTGGCACTCTGCTAACCGAATTTAATAAACAAAGATTTGCCAAATTTATATATACTACTGGCTTTTGGGGCTCATAATACGCCTCTCATTAATATTTTAGGCACACTACTAATCTGCTTACTAAATTGTGGGTGTAAGTTAACGCCTGAGTAATACCAAAAAGCTGGACTTACGCCTGTCGTGTAAATGCCCTGGGGATTATTGCACATGCATTTAAACGCGATTTTATCGCAATGTGGTATCGTGCAGCCCTAAAACAACCATCGTGATAAAAATGTTAACTAGAACAAAAATTAGATGACTTCATAAAACATTTTTTCATTGGTTAATTAGACGTCAAACAATATCAGTAGACAGAGGAGAGTGGGTGTATTCCATCTACAGTAAAAAGTCACGATCATTTTTGCATAACCTTGTCTCTCACTTTGGTGTTTGTATCTGTGGACTTTGCTGCTGTATGCAAACAAATTTCCCCTTGAGATCCATGTAGTTTACATATCCATCCATCCATCCACCCACCCATCAGGGCGCCGCCCCTGCGCCCGCGCTCGGCCCATGCCGTGCAGTGTGAGGGGAGGCGGACTCACGTTGAGCGTGCTCAGCTGCACCCGCGCTCGGCCCATGCCGTGCAGTGTGAGGGGAGGCGGACTCACGTTGAGCATGCTCAGCTTGGCCTTGCTGCTCCTCTCTTGGCGGGAACGCGTGCGCGCGGAGCGCCGGTGATGCTTCTTCACCCGGGCGTCCACCTTGCCGCCGCCCGCCGTGCCCTCGCAGCCGTCACTCATCTCCTTCCCCGAGGTGGCGTCAGAGTTGACACTGCGGGGGAAGGGGGGTGTTTTCAGTGCCTATGCGTCAGAGCTACAGGCCGCTATGTCAAATGCCATAATCAAAGGCTCTTATGAACTACAGGTAATACCTATATGCATTTGCGAGCCGACACACACACACACACACACACACACACCACCCATTCATTTCTATAGGCAATACCCTAATCCCAACTATGGCAACCTTAACCCCTTACCTAAGTAACCACATAAAACTGACTTTATGTTATTTTCAGTTTGTGTCATATATAAAACCCCCCCACACACACACACATACATACACACCTGTCGTAGTTGTAACTGTGCAATGGCACTTGTTTGTCAGGTAGAGGTTCCTGGAAGTAAATAAAAAAGAAAATGCAATCAAGTACCCTGAGAGAAAAGGCTGTGGGGCTGGAGGTGAAGACCTGGGAAAATGCAGAGGTGCGGAACGGAGCGACGTGGGGGGGTTGGGAGGCCGACCACCAAAGGGGTTATATATCACAGGCTGAGAAAACCACAGGAGCTCAGAGTGCGTGCGTGCGTGTGCATGTGTGTGTGTGTGAATGCAGGGCCCCTGAGGGTGGCGCCAGCATGCCCGTTCACACCTCCTGACTCGGCGCTGGGGGGGTTGTGCTGCTGAGAATCTGCTGACTCGACTGCACAGGCTGGGCTCCGCTCTGCTCCTGCAAAGCCGTGTCTGTGGTGCTCTTTGCCGGTAAAGACGCCGCTGCAGGAGGACTCGGCTGCCGCTGGGCAGGCACACCTTGTCGGCCAGCTTCCGTGGGCGGGACAGAGGGCACAGGTGTGGGCGTGGCCATCTGCAAACACGGGAGACAGACCCGTGTGCATGAGGGGCACAACTGATTGCTGGGATGCGGTGGCACCCAGGGAACAGGAATGATCGTGCTGCGAGGTGGAAACGGAGCCCTGGATATCTGCTATCATGTCTGCCGTAAATCAAATGCTGCGGCTTAGACATTACTCCGCGAGAATCGATGAGTCCGTGCGGAGATATTTACCTGTGGGAGGTTCACAGACAGACAGAGCTGGCATCTCAGGCAATGGGGAGTTACATTGGGGATGAGAGGAAGGGGTAGACTGGTGGAGCCTATTAACAGGAGTTCCATGTTCGTGCCCAACTGCTAGGGTACCTGGCCAGGCACGGCTATAGCAAGTAGAGGGACAGGCTCAACGGCACCCCCTGCTGGGAGGCTGGGGAACCGCAGGAGCAACGCAAGGGAGACGGGGGGGCAGGAGGAGATGACCTGTTCCCAGTCAATATATGAAAGGGGGCGGACCGGGGGGGGCAGGTGCCGGGACTGGGAAAGCTGGACTGAGGAAGATCAGGAGGAAGAGAGTAAGAGTCATATCCAACAAAAGAAGCCCCTGCTGGATTGAACGGGATATCTGGAAGGGAACTGGAATTGCAAACACCGAAAGATCAAACAGACTTGGATACTACAAGCCTGTGGAGGATAATCGCTTGAACTCTGGCCCATGCAGAGGAACCAGCACTGATCCCATCATACTGGCCAGGACTGGTGCCATCTGCACAGACTCCCAGCTATCTAATCAAGCACAACCACACTTTTGTCAAGGCCGTAAATAGACAAAGCATGTCTGGACACCTCAGTCAGTTTATCTTGTCATGCGTGTGGGCAGGCTGGGGACGGACGGCGGGGCGCGGCTACCTGTGACAGCTGAGTCACCGGCGTGGCCTGTGGTTGCTGGACCGGCGCCGCCGTCTGGCCGGCCTGGCTGGCTGCGGAGAGCTGGAGGCCCTGAAGGAGGTTTGCTGCCTCGAGCTGAGCAAAGTTCTGCCCCATGGAGAGCTGCTACAGTGAGAAGAGGTGGAAGATGGGGGGGAAAAAAGCGAGAAAGGAAAGGAGGTCAGCATAAGAGGAGGGGGGCCCAGTCACTGCAGGAACCCACGTCTCTCCTTCTGCAGGCAAACGCCTGGTGTTTAACAAGCGGATCAGGAGCCTGAACGAGCTCATTTACCTTCCACCTGGAAAACAAAAGCCTCCAAATAAAAGATCCATATAAATCCCAGAACCTTCAAAAAGGCCATGATGCCATCATTTTATGCCAAAAGACAACTGATCAAGCGGGACACAAAAGTGAATCTTTGTGAAGTTATTGCAGCACCTCATCCTGTACAGTGTGGTTTCAGACAAACCCGGGGGGGGGGGGTGCAGGAGGAATGTGCAATCAGAGGAGTGAAGGTCTACCTGTGACTGAAAAGCTGCAGTGTGGAGATAGGGTTGGAACTGTGAGAGATGAAAACAGAGCATAAGAAAAACAGGCATCTCCCACGTAGGGTCACGGTCTGCAGACGCAGCTGTGACTCAGAATCACGCTGCCGGAAATTGGGCACCCATCACCCCAAACGTACAGACTGCTGCCTGTGAGACACACAGACTGTGAGAGTGTCTGAGCGGTCAGGCGGCTGGTGCCACTCTTACCTGCTGGCCATGCTGTGCGGTCGATGTCGCAGATGCGTAGTTTTGAGAAGCCAGCTCAGCTAGCTGTGCTGTAGGTGGGTAGGTCTGCGCAGGCTGCTGAGTTTGCTGTGGGGTGGCTATTGCAGCTGGGTAGGTCTGCGCAGGCTGCTGAGTTTGCTGTGGGGTTGCTACTGCAGCTGGGTAGGTCTGCGCAGCTTGTTGGGTTTGCTGTGGGGTAACCATTGCAGCTGGGTAGGTCTGCACGGGCTGTTGAGTTTGCTGTGGGGTGGTTATTGCAGCTGGGTAGGTCTGCGCAGGCTGCTGAGTTTGCTGTGGGGTTGCTACTGCAGCTGGGTAGGTCTGCACAGTTTGTTGGGTTTGCTGTGGGGTAGCCATTGCAGCTGGATAGGTCTGCGCAGGCTGCGGAGTTTGCTGAGGTGTGGCAATTGCAGCCGAGCAGATCTGTGCAGCTTGTTGAATTTGCTGTGGGGCGGCTATTGCAGCTGGATAGGTATGTGTAGGCTGCTGAGCTTGCGGTGGGGTGGTTATTGCAGCTGGGTAGGTCTGTGCAGTTTGTTGGGTTTGCTGTGGGGCAGCCATTGTAGCTGAGTAGGTCTGCGCAGTTAGCTGACATGGTTGTGCAATTGGTGCAGCGGCTGAATAGATTTGTGCAGTCAGTTGACTCTGCTGTACAGTGTTTGCTGTAGCTGAATACATCTGTGCAGTTACTGAGCCATGCTGTGCAGTGGCTGCTGCAGATACATAGGTCTGTGTAGGTGCTGCAGCTGGGTACACTTTCGCAGTCTGCTGACTTGACTGAGCAATGGCTGCTGCAGGTGGGTACATCTGCCCAGTCTGCTGGCTCGGCTGTACAGAAGGTGCTGCAGGTGGGAAGATCTGTGCAGTCTGATGGCCTGGCTGTACAGAGGGCACTGCAGTTGGGTATGTCTGCACAGTCTGTTGGCTTGGATGTACAGTGGGCACTGCAGGCTGGAAGGTCTGTGCAAACTGCTGACTCTGCTGTACAGAGGACACTGCAGTCGGGTAGGTCTGCGCAGGCTGCTGACTCTGCTGTACAGAGGACACTGCAGTCGGGTAGGTCTGCGCAGGCTGCTGGCTCATCTGTACAGAGGGTGCTGCAGCGGGCTGGGTCTGCGCAGGCTGCTGACTCGGTTGCACAGAGGGAGTTGCAGGGTGATAGGTCTGCGCCGTCTGATGGCTCTGCTGCATAGCGGGCACTGCAGCCGGATATGTTTGCACAGGCTGCTGACTCTGTTGTAAAGAAGGAGTTGCAGGGTGGAAGGTCTGCGCATTCTGGTGAATTTGCTGCATACTGGATGCTGCAGTGTGGTAAGTCTGCGCAAGCTGCTGGCTCTGCTGTAAAGAGGGAGCTGCAGGTTGGAAGGTCTGCACAGGCAGCTGGCCGGCCAGTGGAGGAGGAGCTGTGGCAGCTGTTTTGGGAGAGACCGGCATCCCAGACTGGAAGAGAACAAACCTGTATTAAGAGCAACATATGAAGGGATTTACACTTACAACTTCAAGCACTCGCTGAAAGAGAAAACTGTTGTTCATCAATAAATCAACACTGAAAAGCTTCCGAACTGCAGCATGGAGAAGGGAGAAGATGCCCCCGAAAGACAGACATCCATAGACCCAGCCTTCTTCCCTGGAGAGAAGAGTAGGACAGCAAAGGTGGGGGAACGTGGGTAGTGAGCCATTCCTAGTAGCCTCAGTGCACCCATCCCACAGGAGCAGCTGGTAGTTGAGGGGGGGGGGGCATGGCCTCTCAGATGGGGAAGAGAAAGCGATGGAAACCATGTTTTATAGACCCTTTTACTGCCAGTGGAAAAGTAAGCGAAGCAGGAACGAAAAGAGGATTCTGCTGCCCCCGCAGGGAGAGCCCCCGACCCGCAGACCCCAGAGTGGCCGCCCCATGCTCATGGCGTTCAGCCGGACTATAGGTTGTAGAGGCAGGTGGTGCTTGGCCTCCGTCCTCTAACCTACCGTGACACCGGGCCTGTTTCCACACGCTAACTCCACGCGCTGTGGACTCAGAGGCGCCTCGTCACTGCACCTGCGCAGACGGCCGGGGCTCTCGTCCCAGGGCCGGGAGTGAGAGCAGCTGGGGGCCTCCTTGTGGCCAAAGGGGGGCCGGCGTGGGCCTCCGTCAGGCGAGCTTGGAGTGAGGGGTGGGCCGTGTCTCTTCATGCTGATGATGTAGTGCAGAGACTTGTGCAGGAGGGTGAGTTCTGGGCTCTCAGGGGTACCCCTACTGGTCGTGAGGGGCGGGGCCCCACACTGGGAGAACCTGCAGCCGGTCCATGGCCCGCAGAGGGATATGCGGGCTTCGCAGCAGGGTAAGCCGGCCACGTGCCGAGATGAACCGGGGCTCGGTGGGGAACCCAGGTCCGAGTGGCGCCGAGCCAGAAGTTCGGCCGGGGAAGGGTCCGCAGAAGAGTCACTATGGCGACGGGCATCCCAGTGCAGCAGGGAGGGGTGAAGCAGCAAAGGGGGCTTCAGCAAGGCAAAACCATGGCATGTGGGGGTAGACTCTGAGGAAGACGTGTTCTCATCCGCAGTCCCGGGTCCTGGGTAGCAGCAGCACGGCGGGGGCGTTAAGGGACGGTACGTGGGGCTCAGGCGAGCGTCGCACCGCACAGCTTCCACCAAGGAGGCGCTGGCACGCCTGGCAGAGAGGCAGCCCCCCGCAGGCGGCCAGGCGCTACGGCCGTCGGAGCGGTCGTCAGACGGGGGGGGCTCCCAGATCACACAGGGCACGCTGGAACGGTGCTGCTCGCATAGCAGTGGGCAAGAGAGAGAAGCGTCAAGGTCGCTCGGCGAAAACAACATGGCTGCACCAGCCGCGCCGATCTGAGCACGGATCTGCTGTGGGGCTCCGATTGACATCTCAGAAAAAGCGGAGGAATTCATTCGTGCCTCACTGCGGGAACGAAGACGGCGGTGGGCGTCTGTGGGCGCGAGGCCAGCTCAGACGCGCACACAGAGATTGACAGATAGAGCAGGAGAAAGAGATGGCGACGAACCTGTGGGGCGGGGGCAGTAAAGGCCTCCAGGAGTGACTGGTAGGGGGCACCTCGCTGGCTGCCACGGGACCCCAGGCCACTGTCGAAGGTGCTGTCGGCTGTGAGTCACACAGACACATTCGGGACAGAAGACACTCTGCATGTTAGTCACCCAGAAAAACAACATGGAAACGTGGCCTGAACAGAGGAATGAAAACCTGACACCCAAACCCACGTTCTGTGGTGGCGAGCCGTTTACCGTCTACTCACACGCTCACTTGGTCTGATCATCGAGTCGTTTTGAAAGACGATACAGACATACAGGCGACTGGCCACAGCGAGCGGCTCCCTAAGAACAACTTCTCCTGAATCTCTCAACCCGCACCAGCAAGTGCAGATCGCAAGACACGCCAGGGCGTCAGTAAAGCAAAGCAGTTATAGGTTTCAAGATAACAAAAGAGCTTTAACTATCACCCATGGTGGACGAGCATGCAGCACAACTAGGTTGACCATGTAATCCATGTCAGTAGAGACACTATGAACTACTTTAAAACTGAAAGGCTCCTGTGCTCAGCTGAATTGTTCAGTTTGTCTGGTACTTTTACTGGTTTGCTTCCTTGATTGAAAAACTCATCCAGCTATTAACATTAGTGACAAACATATGATTACAGGAGACTGACCAATCAGCACACAGAAATCAGTGCTTACGTGAAATCTGGGTCCTTTTAATTGAAATGGTTGAATTGGTAGTTCATAAACCCTATCGTAGCTCATAGTGCCACTCCTGACATAGATTAGATGGTCACCCTAAGCACAACAGATCTACCCCCTAAAAATATATAAATCACAAATAAATTGAATAGTGTAGTGCAGGTAAGGTAGATGGACGGCTTGTAAATGTGGGAGGTGCAGATTTATGGCAAAGTGCAGCGATGGGCTGGAAATGGTTTGGTGAGTCCTGCGACCTGCCTCAAGTGTGGGTCAGGGGCAGCAAGGCCTGCAGAGACACTTAGGTAGCTGAAATGTCACAGATATTAATCAAACTGGAGAGCGAGGTGTGCAGCCAATACACAGACTCTTATAGGGGGATGAATGAATGCGTCTGTGTATACACACACACACACACACACATGTAGATACACATATTCAAATAGATTTGAGTCATTTTAGAACATTTTAATCTTTTGGGCACTGGACATTTTGAATGTGCCCGTGTATATGACAATGCATATGCAATGCCTCACTTGTAACAGAGGTGGCGCTGGCGGGCAGCTGGCATTGCCTGGCATGCTGGTCAGCCTCTGGCTCGTCAGGCTCGGGGGGACCGCCGGGTGCCACTGGACCGTCAGTCTGCTGGGCTGGAGCGCCCTCCGCTGGCCGCTGTGCGTCCCTGTCACATGCCGGCACATTGCGCTCCCTCTTCCACTTAATCAGCGACACACGGTCCCTTATGGACTTGCCCACAGTCTTGGCGTCGCTCTCATTAAAGAAGCCGGACTCCACCTGGGGGGTGGGGGGTGTGGGGGGGGGGGGGGCCCACGGAAGACAGGGGTCCCCAACCGGCCGGGCCCAG
>JAODUD010000107.1:12827499-12840602 GCA_026784285.1 Stomatorhinus walkeri
CTCCCCCCACCCCCCGACTCGCATGCACAGCCCCCCAACACAGCCAGCCACACACATAAACCGCAAAATCTTCCCAAAACACGCATGCCTGCCGAACTTCAAAGCGTCACCGGCAGCCTTTGGGTTAAAGGAAAACACGTAGCGAAAGTAAATAATGCCAAGTGAATGGAGTCATTGTATATCTGAATGATGATGTATTATTATAGGGATAATGTATAATAATTAGCATCACACACACAAAAGCAAAGAGCACAGTGCTTAAAGTACAACAAATGGTTTCTGGTTCACAACTCATGAGGGTCTGTGCCCCTGTATTTTATATGAACTGCTTCCAATTCAGACTTAGAAATAGGGGAACATTTGTCAGCCATCTTTATTGCTTTGGATTAAAACAAAACATCTAACAAACGGCTAAATGTTATACACTATAATTTAATTCATAATCAAATAGACTGGGAGACCACAGCCATTTGGAGCTAGATCCATCACTGAATCAATGTGAACAAGTAACACAGTGAAGCAGCACGTTCTGCATGTGAGACCTCACAGACTCAGAGACACGGCAGGCCTTAATTGGCCCATCCACAGCAATGACAGCGCCAATTCATGGCAGGCCATTTTGGGAAAGTTAGCTCAGCTGTGGCCTCGGAGCATATCTAGAAGGACTCCTGAGGGGACACACACACACACACACACACGGACACACACAGACAACATCGCACATTTTAAAAACGTGCACCAGCAGCAGCCTTGTTATCTGTTTTAAATCAAAACACCCGATAGGATCAGTGAGGTGTGCTTGTGCCAGATTACGGCACGCATCTCAGGCACGTACATCCATCCATCCATCTTTCCTCTTTATCCTCATCAATTTAACCGAACTGAACAAACAAATGCCAGGCAAAAACATTCCACTCACATTGCACTTTAATGTTTTCCTGCTTTGATATTGAACCAATCAACTTCAGAATGATTCCATTTATACATAAAACCAAACACACAATTAGCAGGTTACATGGAAAATTGGACCTATTGGCTGGCAGCATATCACCAGGCCATTCCTAGAGCTCACAACCCTGTTTCTCTTATTTCTGCAGTTTGTTTACACGCACTGTTTCCTTGTATTATTTGTACTGTGTTGTTGCTTTGTACTGTTTTCATTCATTGTGTCATTCATTTTTTTCCTTCTCATTTATTTATTTATTTTATTATTCTCCCCCAGTCTTTATTGTTCAGTGTTATTCAGCCCGGGTTCCTTGTTCAGGTTGTTTGCTGCTCCATAGACGGGCGAAATTTATTACACTTGCATGAAAAGACAATAAAGGGACTCGACTTCCTAAAAGGCAGTCCACAGCCGTGAGGTGTGCCCTGTTTAAACCGCATTACTTAGGAGCTCGGTCTGCCTGTGCTGCACTTTTTACACCATAGAATGTGAATTTTCTTCTCCAGTAGGTCACCACAGGACAGACTGGCACACACACACACACACACCTGTAATAACCATCTATGGCAAATTTATTTCAAAGGAACGTCAACCAAGTAATACCGTTCAAAAGCTGAAGCTGGGGGTTAAATGGACACGGAACGGAGCCGGCACACGTCACACGGCAGTATTCAGCGCCGCGGCCGGCAGGGAGCCCCGCGTGTCATCGCTGGGAGCCGAAATAGTGGAAAATCACAGACGTGCCCTCCTTCCCACTGCACAAGGAGTGGCACGGCGGCGGCGCCCTCCTCTGCACAAGCGCTGGCATGAGGACGAGTCGCGGCTGGGGTAGAGAGTGGGCGGCGGCCAGGGAAGCCCCTGTAGCTCTCAGCAAGGACCACTGATCACTCTGCTCCCCGAGCGGCACAGGGGCACATGGTCAGCCCTCATAACTGATGGACGCTGCTGAGACGAGTGCAAAGAACCGACATATTCTGCTAGAATGAAAAGCCCACGATAATCAGAAAAACAGTGGTGCAGCCACACTGCATTACATAGAATGCTACAGGCACACAGAGGCTCTACAGCGGGAGCCCTGAAGGGGGCGCAGTGGGCCTGCCGATGTAAGTTGAAGTCTGCAACCCGGTCTCACATCTTTGGCTGCCTGCAGCTCACTGTGACCCGGACTGCTTATTCAAAAAAATGGAGACATTATGAGATGTAAGAGATACCATATTGAAGCTATGAAACTATGTTGGCCAAATGATTCGGTAATGGATGGTCAAGATGGTGGCCAGTGATAGGCTCCCGGCATGAAGCCAGCGGAGCCCAGACTGTATGGATGCCATCGGGACAGTGACAGTCTGAAAAGTCCCATATTGTAGACAGTAGATCTGTGACGGCCGACACTGTAGGCTGAGATGGGAGGGCAGGTGGTCGGCATGGTGCCTTTCTAATACAATATATAGCAAACCCCTCCCCACCCCACCAAAAAAAGAAACCTCGCCGGCCGCCTTGGTGGCACCCCCTCCCCCGACATAGACTCTAATGCAAGCTTCCCGATTTAGCCGCGTCCTCTGTGAGCTGCACAGCGTATTCTGGACTCTCTAACGTCGAGGAGAGACGCTAATTTCACCTGCATGACTTAGCACATCTATTTTAAAGCAGAAGAGAGGAGCACTATTTTAAGCTGACAGGAGATCCCCATGCCTAAACGACCCCCACCCCACCCCACCCAACACCGGAGTATCGCCCCATCTCCCCAACTCAACTCCAAGCACACAGCACTCTGCTTAACTGTGGATGTCAGCAGCAATTTGTAGAACGTGCTAACCAAAAAAAAAAAAACTACTCGTTTTTCTCTTCAAGGATGATTTAACATCTTCAAGAGCACCATTTTCAGACTGACTGCACCTAAGACGTTATCCCCTTTACAGCTATTTAATTTTGGCACTTTAAATTATTAATTTAACAAAAACGTCTGTCTTAGCTAAAAATAAAAGCTGCATCTACGGCCCCAGGCCCCCTGTCTTATCAGTCTCGGTTGAGATACAGAACCCGGACGTTGGATACTACCTGGTTAAAGGGCCACATGTGAAGGAGCCACAGATGGACTCCATCTCCCCGCTTCAGATACCCCGTTTTAGTTGCAGAAATCAGAAAGCGTGAACCATAGCAGAGCACAGCTCAGCACTAGCACAAGGCCAAATGTGTCCAGAACCGCTTCCACCACATGACTCCTAGGACAAACGAGCAGCGAGCCGAACACGGGTCGACGGTTCTGAGAGTAACTGGACCCACCGGTCCCTTCATCGCTAAGGTCGTATAGCAGCTGCGAAAACCAAGGATATTTCTTCAATGCATCGAAGCGGAAGGGGTCATTTCTACCTCTGACACTGTCAATAAACTACACCAATTTCCTCCATGTGTATGAAGCCTCAAGGCAACTTCCCAGTGAATCATCTAAACTTCCCTCTCTGCCACACTGATCTCTGCAGAGGATGCTAAGCTAACCACAATAAGGCAACCTCAGAGCCAAGTGGGACCCACACCAAATCACACCCCAGAAACCCAGCCACAGGGAACGGGACCGTGAGAGAGTTAGAAATGGCTCCATTTAACGGCCATCTCCCACTACAATGTGCACGATCACATATGTACGTCATCTCAGCCTCTCATAAAAGTCCATAATACATCCTAACACTGACAGCAAACTGTGGACAAAAAGATACTGCCACAGTCCAGTAACTAACAGTCATCTAGTGTAAGACACCAGGGTCTAAATCTTAATCAGACAACAGTATGTGAAAAAAATCTTCCCACAGTTTGGCAGCATTTCAGTATCGCATCAGCATTTCACGTTCCTCTACCTCTCCGAAGGACAGCAAAGTGACCAAAATGAAATTAATCATGTTAAAAAACAATCAATAAGAGTGCAAAGCTGAAGGCATATGCAGGGCGGGAAGAAAACTTTAAAGTAATGAAGAGGCAAATGTGAGTATTACTCACTGTATATATATTAAGAAACAAGAAATCATAAAATTAGATTATCGGGGAAAGAGTGCAACCTTGTAACTACACCCCATGTTGTGAGGTTCTGCAACAGACCCGAAAGTCAAAAATATAACGTGAAACAATGTGCCAATTAATCTTGTTACATAAATGGAAAATCATTTCATATCACACAATCGTCTGGGAACTAGCCATGCTTTACAGAAACAGTTACCATTTCTTAGGTATTACTTGTCTTTAAAGTGTCTATCACATACCTATCAACTGTTACCAAAACAATCATTACTGGTTCAAACAGGCATTCCCAAAGAAAATTGTTTTATTCTTTCTTATTTTAAAAATGAGCCTTGTAAATTATGCTGTATTTGCAGAACCCATGACTTCAAAGTTTTTCAGGAGATTCTCTTACATGACTGTGACCTCAATGGATACATGAAATATTAAAAACACCTGTTATGTATGTTAAAAAAATACATAAACAGCAATTTAAGTGGAATATTTTGAGCCAAATAAGGTGGTAAAATGTTTCATAGTGCACTTACTCCAAAGCCATGTACTGGGTAAGTGGTTGGAATATGGATGGATGGATCACCCTATTAAATTCTCTACCATGTAACAAAGCAGCAATTGTTAACTGCAAAAGATTGAGATGTGTTTGGAAGCTTATCATGCACAGTTAACTTGTAATTTTAGTCACACCATGAAATACCTTCAAATCTAAAAGGCTAATGATTACCTGAAGCTCACACCAGGCAACTTCCACCCAGGTTTCAGTGTCTAGTCCTTTGTAGACAGTCTTGAAAGACCCCCTTCCTAGTTCAATGTCAAACTTGAGGAATCTCCCACCGGGGGATGTGGAGACAGCTTTCATTTCGGCCTCCTCTTCGTTCTCCTCGCTGGTGGCCTTGCCAGCGCCTTTCCCGTGGTCGGCGGACGCCGCATTGACATCGAGCCGGCCTTTCTCCTTCTCCACGTCCGCGGCGACGCTCTCCGTGGGGCTGCCTTTCTGTCCGCCCTGGCTCTCGGTGCTGGAGCCCTCTAGCAGGCACCGATCGGCCCCCATCGTCCTGTCCGCAACCGTGCGCAGATTTATGCTGCCTATTTTGCTCCTGCTCTCGCATTCCGGCGCTTCGAAGGCTTGCTCGTCGGAGTCGGAGAACCACAGGGTCCTTCTTATAAACCGCTGGCGCACGATCCTCCGGTAACTGGACGGAGGGTAAGCACTAGGGTCGCTTCCCCCCCTCGGCAACACCGAAGTATCCATATTATTGACATTGCTGTCACTCGTGGCTTCGTGCACCTTAACGCTCGGCTTGCATCCCGAGCTTGGGCATTCGTGTCCCAGCGGGGGCTCCGAGCTGGATTCGCTCCCCGCTTCCATTTCACCTGAAAATGTTCAATATTTATCAGCGACGACCCAGGGTCGCATCGCCACGCTCGTCTCCCTCCCGGTACCAGCAGCAGCGACGACCGGCCACGGAGTACCTGCAGATACGCCTACTGACGCAGTTCAGCAACATGGGGCATCACCAGAGCTGCTCCATCGCATCCAGCACGTTCGGCGAGAGGAAGATGCGCTGTGCTCATTTATACTCTTCATGAAAGAAACACGGAGACGGCCATGCTGACGCTTAGGAAGAGCTTTCCTCCCCCTTTAATTCTGCAGATAATCCCCATTCCGGTTCAGCCATGTCGAAAACGCACCGATGAATCACCTACGATTTTGCAGCGAAGTCAGTAACTGATCACTTACAATCCGTCACCTAACCTTAACCGCTAACTAGTTACAACGAGAAAGCCCGATGAAGCTCACAACAGATTGCAAGCAAATTGCCCGTAAGATAAAACGGCTCATCATGAAGTAGTTGGCTCGCCATCTACAAAGCAAGCACACCTAGCTAAATATGATATAGGTGCCATCTCTCGGTTCTCCAATCGGCTATAATATCTAGGCTAATGGCTGGATCTTTTCTGCTGGATTTTTCACGTGCATTTTTTTTAGGAAGGCTGGGCACCTACAACACGCGTCGAGATAAAGCGTTAAGTGACCCAAACGAGCAGAAGTGAGCGGCTCCCAGCATTGACGGCTGGCTGCTCCTGCCCTCTTCCACGCTTTAACCGTAGGAGGCTGCGGACGTGCGTTGAAAGAAAAAAAAAAAGGCGAAAATCAGTCGCGGATTCCTCTTGACCTTTGTACTATAATCTTTTTAAATAATCCTTGTCATAAAGATGGAAGTCACTCCACTTGCAAGGCGTGTATCGCTTTCAGCTACCTATAGGCAGCCAACGATATAATCCAAAGAAAGAGGCAGAAACAGATTTGATCCCAGCATCTAAACTGCGGTTATATATTTTCATCCGTAACAAACTACCCATCTGAACAGAAGTGTCACGGAGATCGCAGACCCTTTTTTGTGGAAAATAAGACAATCAATGAGCGCCGCTCGTGTCTCAGATCCACCTCACACACGGTTTCCACTCCCCTAGCAACCACGGCTCGTGCTTCCGCCCGCAACGCCCGCTTTATGATAACGGGAGGGGGCATCACGCACCCCCCCACCGCACTGTCCACCCGGCCCGGCCCCGACCCGACCTGGGCACACGGGAGAATCATATGCCCCGCTTCGTCCGCGCAATTTAAAGATTTCCTCCCTCCCGTTTTGGTTTTATTATTTTAGAGCACTAAATGAGAGGAATATTGGATATAGAAGAGGGTTTCGATATAGATTATTGAAGAGGGTGGCAACTCTGTATTAGGTTAGAAAGTAAATGAAAACTAAAACCATGAAAGTAATCCCCCATAACAGGGTATAGGCCTAATTGCATATGCTGTTCATACACAGTTCACAAAAAAAGAAATCAGGGTTTCTCTCAATACTTTTTTCACAGTATTCCTTAAATGACAACGCGCATTAATAAAGGAAGGAAAACAGTAAGGATAAAGTTAAAACATATTTTTAAGACAGGGCTGAAGTGCTCACCTGGCATACCGGGCATTGTCCCGGTGGACCGATGTTATATGGGCCGGCAAAATGAATCGTGAGGACCTCCCGCTCGGCAAAATCTATCGCTCAACAAGTTTAAGGACGTCTTTATTTAATAGGTTATCTAACTATAGAACAGTTAGAATTTAATAGCTAGGTGAAATATCTTTAAATGGCCTTATTTACATAGGCTACTATACATATTTTATGCATGCAGCATGTAAAATGTGTTTGTCGTCTATCACACAATGATTCGTTATAATTAGCTTTCAATGCCGCATATCCAGGTGAGAACTTCGCTTTCTCGGCGTATTTGTTGCTTTTCACAAAACATCTGCTTCATTATTTATCAGTTAGGCTTTGTTTGGTATTGCATGCTGAATTAAAAATACAAGAATAAAAATAAAGTAAAAGTAACTTTATAATTACGTTATCATTAAACTTTATATATAGGCCTAACTTTATAATTAAACCTATCAATACAAGAAAATAGAATTTTTAAAATAGAATATAATTTGTCTCAAAATATTTTAAAATAACCCATCCGACAATGATAATTAATGCAATGATAAATCATTTGTTAAAACGTTTGAATTGTTAATTAGGAATACGCATCTTATATATCAATATAAGTATAAATGTTAGCTCAGACTACACTCACACTTAAATCCAGATTTCTACAGACACCTGTCGTTGATGCAACAGACGGCAGTAGTGTTAAGATGAGGGTTCTTGGTGAAATCTGCCGGAACGCCGCTGTGCTGTCACAGAAGGTTCTATCCTTTTTTGGACGTTTATTTACCCCTATAAATTTCTGTCAAAGAAACAGGAAGAACATTAAGAATAGTATCAATAAAGTATGTGCGTGGGGCACTGCTTAGACGTTAGGTAAACTTTCAGGGAGTTTTTACCTGGACTAAATCACTAAATTACTTTCAATGAAAGTGTTGGGGCTGGCATGGATATTACATGTAATGTATAACACACACAAACAACCTAAACTCTTAAATTTAAGTCTTAAAACTTATTTAATTCTCATACTGGCATTAAAATATTTTGACGGATTTGGAATTTCTGTGTGAATTGTGATATGTTTGTACTATATACAAGACTGTAGTTTAAATAATGAAATTACTACATAGGGAAAATGGTTCACATATGCCCTACTTTAAATTTACCCTACTAGAACAAGATAATCCACTGAATCAAAAATGCTGCATCAATTCACAGTCGCTTTATCGTTGGAAGGCTGAAAATTACTAAGTAGCTGAAAGAAGACATGGAATTATTGAATTAGCCAATTTACTATGTTTAAGTTAGTATCTGTATTAAGGTTAGTTAGTTAGTTTATTTATTTATTTAAGGCGGAGACTAAATCAATCTGCATAGAGAAACCCAGCCTTCTTAGCAGAGTCAAATTTATCTTATTTTTATTGGCCAGTAATTTTTAACTTCGTAATAGCCGGCTAATAACTGGCCTAAAAACAGTATACAACATGTCTGACAAACCTTATTTTAGAAACTATTGCTGAGGGTAGCCGTGGCTGTACCTTTTCTGTGCAATAGGCGGCACTGTACATCTCAGAAACAATGCAACACTATCGGCAATAGTTAAAACAAACTTTTAACATGTCATGATTAGACATTTAAAACATATGATAAAACGTTATATTAGCAAATATATTTAGGTCCTAGTAGTATCCTTCTTTTAAACAAGAGATATTAATTATGTACAGAAATAGGAAAAAATAACTAAATAAATACAGCACGATATGGAATAAATAATTTGTTCATTATTAAGCGGCTCCTAACAACTAAACCCTAATCTACGAAAACAAGGTAAAGGTAACTGAGTAAGTTGGACTTTATGAATATAACGCCGCTGGTGACGAGTCTTCACGGAGCGCAGCGCCTAACGCCCCCTAATGGAAGAAGAGGAGTTCAGCGCCATCCTGCCCGCCGGTCTCGCTTATGAAAACGTTCGGGGAAAAGCCATTTTTGGGGATTTTTCTAGATTAATACACTTGACCAGCTAGGTTGTTTAAAATACTGACGGTGGTTATGTCTGCGGGAAGCATGGAGATGAACGGCGACGCCGATGGAAACGCCGGGGCGGAGGTAAGATGCTGTCGGCACAAAGGCGGGATCTGTGCATGGGAAGCTAAGAGGCTAGCGGAGCGTGTAAAGTCTAGCCGGTTATGGGATTAGGTGAATAGAAATATCTTCATTACGATCTAGTGATAAGTAAACAACATTATCGGCATGCCGACAGGCTTCCTGTAAATAACGATGCTCTTAGGTCTGTATTAGCGGCTGTTATTGATTGTAAGCGCATTCTGCCGCACCGCGCCTGCTTCCTTGACCAGCCCTTTGCGGGCACTCGCAAACTGATTAGCGTATAACTTTGGGATATTGTAACGAGGATATACACCGATAACTTACGTGGGTGGTTTTTGACCGCATGGGCTTTCTTAATTCGCCAACTTAAGATGGATGTTTGTCTGCTCGGTATTAGACACGCGTGTGTAAGTGCAATAATGAGGTATTATAGGTAGAAAAGGCTACAATTAAATACTATGTACCTGGTACAGTTAGATCGGTTTAAAAGCGAGGTTATCTCTGTTATAGCATAGGTTGAACACTAGGGGATCACATGTCATCCTTCTTTGAATGAGATAAAGGATAGAAAATTCCACTGTTTGCCTCCGGATGTTACTTTAAACGTCATACAGATCCCACCGCGGCTTCGGCTCTGCGGAGAGAGCACGTTCTTCCTGTGTTTCGTGGGTTTCTTCCTTGTACTCGGGTTTTCCCCCACAGTCGAAAGCAGTGTTTTTCAAGCCAGTCCTCGGGAGCCTCCAGACTGTCCACATTCTTGCTCCCTTCCGGGTCCTTCCATACCCGTACTTTCATGTTCTTGATTGGGAGGGAGCAAAAACGTGGACTGTCTGGGGCTCGTTGAGGATTGGTTTGAGAAACACTGGTCTGAAGCATTCAGGTCTAGCACAATCGGTGTCTCTAAATTTCCTGTAGTGTCCTGATTTTAACATGACTCCGCATGCATGGCTAAACATGCATGACTTAAGAAGCACCACTAAGTTTATCCCGACTCGTCATTGATTCAGGAGGTTCTTATTTTACAATTTTATCTATAAATAAATATATTTTTATATATTTTATATATATACAATTTATATATATAAATAAACCCACCAGAGTTAATTTAGAAGATGGCCTTCAGTGTCTCGCTTAATCATCTTTCGGTCTAGATGCATTCTTTGTACCTAATGTCAGGTTGCCATGGATTGCTGTTCCTGGCACCCCCTACTAGAGGTGGGCCATATCATTCGCAATAATATCGGTAAAAAAAAATGCCCGAGAAAAAAACAATATATCATGATATGTTAATTTCATGTCGTAAATACTTCACACCATTACGCAGCGGATTACGCTCACATGCGGCAAAAATATTAGTTATGGCTGGATGCGGTACTGCTGAAGAATTAATTCCCAAAATGCAGCTACTTCAGTGGTGTGGAATTATTTTGGATGCCGCGTATCTTTCTCGTGTATTTTCAGTTCATAACTCGCTGAAATCTTATTGTAGAAACATGAAGAAACGCTGGCTAAATCCGTAATCTGTCTTCTTTTCAAAACGTCAATTGTCGGAAGTATTAAAGTTTTTTTTAATGAGGTTAAATCGGCGATTTATATATATATATATATATATAAAATATTTTTTTATCCTCCTGGGTCCCTGGCTTTTGTGCGGTCTGCATGTTTTATTTCCGTTAGATTTTTGGGATTAGTAGGACCTCAATAATCATGAAAAACAAACATAATTTTTTTGGACAATTAATAGTTTTAAACTAAAAATGATGTCCTTATATGAGGACGTAGGGCCTCAGGAGGTTAAGCTTTTACAGAATATTTTAATGTGACCTGTTATGTTTACGCTATCAAATGAATGATTAGCCAGCATTTTTTCCTGTGTTTTGTTATACCGTCAAATTTATCGTTATCGGCAGAATACTCGAAATCATCGTGATATTATGTTTGGGCCATATCGCCCACCCCTACCCCATGCATTCTTTTCTTGGGCTTCCGTGCTGCATGGAGTTTGCTTGAAATCCTTTTGGCTGAATTTGTCATATGTGGGTGTTAATTGTCACCAGTCTGCATGGTTGTTGTGCTAAATAGGGTTTGGTTTGAAAAACTTCAGTTTCACTTTCAATTTTCAGTTTCATTATAGGTTCCCAGAAGGTCAGTCCTATTCACCATTAAATATAAGTAAAAAAAAAGAAATATAAGAAAAAATATATATTACTAATATGTACACATCTTACATGCATCTATTTATACATCAGTCCACCCATACAACGGTAAGTGACTCACTTTCTGTCCAGCACATTCATTTAGTGATTGTTTGGATTGTGGAAATTATCTGGTCAGTAATAGTGACTGTAGGATTGCTTTACAATATCACAAATCCTCTTTGAAATCAGGTTTCTTTATTTTCAATGTTTAAGACATGTATACAAAGAAAATAAAGCATATTTATAAAGAAACTTGTATATGAATTTGACAGTGTATGGTAAAGGACAGCTTGGTGCATTGTAATATGACTTCAGAGAAAATGCCTTGAATTTTTTTCAAGGAGTACATGAATTATTCATGCTTTATTTCAAAGGAGTTTTACATAAATAAGGGCTATTGACTAGCCCTTAATTAGACTTCATGCGGCGATACAGATGAAAGTCATAAGGGGATTTCCTTCTTCGATCCACTTAGATGGGACGTGTGGGGTGGGGGGGCGTCCAACTGCCTGCGACCCTAAGCCATAATGGCACTGGTCACTAAAAGCCACATCATTCACTTTTCAATCTGAGATCCAGACCGTGAGTGCAGAGCTGGCCTACAGGCTGGTAATGAATGCCAGCGTCGATGCTGCCCGGCTCACCTGGAAATGCTGGGCTGCACTGACTCACGTCTGTCTGTGGGGGTGGCGGGATAACTGACATCCGTAATTTTAGCTTTCAGATCACACCCTCCTATTTAGTTAGTCTCAGCCTTCCTAAGTGTATATATTTTGTTGAGATACAATAGTGATGTCAGTGGTTTTCTTTAAAACAACACGTGGCTTTATTTTAAGAGTAGAATATACTTGTAACATCTCAGTACAGTTGACCTGGCTGGACAGTTTTTTTCCCAGCAGAAAAGCTTGCTGTCTGATGTTATGATGATTAACTGTCTGTAAGTAATGTTTGTGTGTGTAAACACGTGCAGCTCCATTGCTTCCTACAGCCCACTGGCTGCCATCAATGAAGCTGCCACTCATCCCGAGGCGCTCCAATGTTTAGCTGCATAAATGTAAGAAGCTGTCGCACTTTAAATTCATCAATGATACTAACAAAGCAGTGAGAATAAGAATAGTAAAGGTAGTGTGGGAAAACTGTCAAATGACTGAAGCCTTTGTGTAGAGTCAGATTTCCAGATTAAATCTTCAAATGCAATTGACAGACCTGGTCTTTCTCTGCACCTGGCTGAAAACCCTTTGTGCAGCCTGTGTAGGTGATCCCAAAAAGAGGGAGCCAGGGAAAATCTGTGATGCACGTCCAGAGGCGCGGCCAATTGGCCAAAGGTCCTTTTGAAGTGCTACTCTGAAGGTGATGAAAACAGCACCACCGCTCAAGGTCGCAGCTGAGCCAACCGGCCAGAAAGGCCACGTCTTTGTCTTTGCTCTGTCAAAGGAAAAGAGTAGACGAGGGGTTTGCCTGCCTGAATCTGTAACAGTCTCTTGTTAGTTACATCAGGCAATCCTAGGATGAAAGATTCTCTTAGGATCAGTGCTAAGGATGAAGAAGACTTAAGCTAAAGGCACTTTGCAGCTTTTTTATGGCTTGTGACCTCATCGTTGTCACTGTGACATTATGTAACCCAACAGCCTCTTCCTGCTGATGAGACCACTTCCATTTTTTGGCTAAGATGTCCTCTGGCCTTCATGAGATTATCGCTGTATCCTCAAGTCTAATAATATTGTCACTCATCTGACTGTTGTATTTGTATAATCCAAGGGAAATGAAGGGCACTCTGTTTCCCTGAGAGTCACTCACAGGGAAGAGATAGGTGACAGCAGGCATGTGACTGTTCATGTTTCTTGGTGTCAGGTGGTGGTGGTGGGGGGG
>JAODUD010000107.1:12842169-12868095 GCA_026784285.1 Stomatorhinus walkeri
AATGTCAGCATGTTCCCTCTGAATGTTCCCTCTGAATGTCAGCATGTTCCCTCTGAATGTTCCCTCTGAATGTCAGCGTGTTCCCTCTGAATGTTCCCTCTGAATGTTCCCTCTGAATGTCAGCATGTTCCCTCTGAATGTTCCCTCTGAATGTCAGCGTGTTCCCTCTGAATGTCAGCGTGTTCCCTCTGAATGTCAGCGTGTTCCCTCTGAGTGTCAGCATGTTCCCTCTGAATGTCTGCATGTTCCCTCTGAATGTCAGCATGTTCCCTCTGAATGTCTCTGCCCACTGCCTGCTCCAAAAGGGAATCTCCATCTTTGGCCGACCCTCCTCTTCTTGAGAACTCCAAAAACTAACTGACCATTTCACGTCCCATGTTATTCGCAAGACCGCAAGCAGTCACAGTTTGAAACCGTTTACAGTTGCACGAGAACCGTGACTTATACTGTAAAGTGCCTATAGCCAAGTGATCGAAATTCAGAGCAAAATCAACATACTTGTTTGTTATCTGATTTTTAAGTTATTAATTTTCATATTCAATTTTTATATTCAAGTCAAATATAAAAACAAGCTCCTCTATAATCAAAACTAAAGCTTTTAAATGTAAAGGAATGCAGTGTTATGCTACATCCGAAGGGGATAGAGGACAAATCGCTGTAGTACTCCTTTGCTGAAACCATGGCAAATATCTTCAGGATAACCTCACCGCACTGTGGCAGAGGTTTAAAAAGTCAATCCCACGTTATAATATTGTACCACCACATATACATGATACCTGAGAGGTTCGTGGCTCTGAACTTCTAGGAATGCCCAGAATGAAAGAGTTGGGGCATTAATTGTGCAGGAAGTGGGAAGGAATGCCTTAAGGCTTGAGTCATGCCGCTAAAATGATCCTCCACAAGCTTTTGGTCTGTGTAAACATTATGGCCTGTATATATTTATATCATGACTGTTTATGTACAGGAAAGTTAATGAGTACTCTACCCATGATGCTTATGTAAATTACATCTTACAAATGTACTTATTTAACAGATATTTTTATCCAAAGATTGAGAGGCTCAACTACTTATAGGAGCAACTGGATTTAAGGGTCTTTCTCAAGGGCTGAATGGTGAAATCACTCTGCGGGCCATGGGATTTAAACCAACAACCTACTGATCACAGATTCCTAACCCACGAGCCACACACTAAGCCACACAGGTCTCTAGTAACATTGACCCAGAGCATATATCTGTGAAACAGCTGCTTGAACTGAATACCACAGCATGGAGCTTGTGTAATAAATTGGGACAGGGCCAGTCATGCTTTGGGGGGGGGGCATCTCATATCAGCAGGGAAGGTGTCAAGATATGCACAGATCCTCCAGCACCAATGGACATCAGGCTCTAGCCAATTATGCCTATATTTTTAGGTATTACAATTATAAAATGTCTTCATTTCTGTCACATACCTCCAATCAAGCAGAAATGGGTGCAATATATGCAAATTTACATTGTTAATATGCAATTTTACTTGTATAAATCAGCATTGCTCAATTTAAGGCATTACCCCCCCAGGCTGGATAACAGTAATCCTGCAGGCACGCAGTGGAGTGTGAGGGGAGGCAGCTTAGTGTCACTGTAAGTGGGGGGGGAGCATCGTCACATTTCCTTCTGCTTATTGGAGATGGTTTTCGAGATGGCCAGCAGCCGCATTTTGGGGGTGGGGGGGTTGGCAGAGAGCTGCAGCGGTGTGCACAACGAGCCCCTTGTTTGTAGTAGCGCCTGCGTGGCACCCAGAAGGAAAAACATCCACCCTCCATCTGAAACCTGCAGAGGGACCTGCACACATGTCATCCACCCATCTGCAATGCGTCTGACACAAGGCTCCCTTTGCTGTTGGAAGCAATTTACCTGATGTTGGATTTCGCTAAGAATGACCAAACTCTGGAGACAGATGATTTCAGTAGTGATTCACTATAATATATAATAGATAAAACAGTAAGAGTATGAAACAAATGAAATTAAGATACACATGCTTGGATGTGTGAGAAGAGAGTGAGTTTACCTCTGAGTCTCAGTCCGTCTAGAGCCCTCCACAAAGATACGGCGTTCTATGCTTCTGCAGCCAAGGTCAGGTCCCAGAAGACTCTGCCTCTGCTTAGACCTAACAAACCTGATGGCGCCGTTTGGAAAAACCACTCTGCCACGTCGAAGGTCACAAAGTGTGGAGAACATCCAACACGTGTGAGGGAGAAAGGCAAGGAGCCAAAGGTAAAAATTTTGGTGAGAATATATAGTGATGGTATACAGATACTGGTGGGGGGGGGGGCAGATTAGTCTGTCATTTGGCAGAGTGGAAGCGTAAAGATGGGGCCAGCACAAATTTCTGGTTCTCATCTGAAATGTTCCTCCTGTCTTGTGGAGTGCATGAATTTCAGACCTTCAGTGAAGCTGGTCGCCTATTTGATTACACAGTGCAGCACCCAGGCTGCAATTATAGTCTGCCACAGCTGAGGCCTTTAAAGTGAAACCTTCCCCTGCGCTGTATCACATGGGACTGTTTTCCCTTTGTTCTGTCCATTTTTCCAAGGGGTTACTCAGAAGTACTCTGGCCCACCTCTGCGTAGCTCTCTCCAGGAAACAATATCACAGCTGCTGAAGGAAATTGCAGCTGGGTGGAGATGGTTGGTGGAAGGCTTGGGCACATGATACTTTACTGAGTCATTTATCTGGCACCCTGCCCCCCTTAGAGTTGCTCTTATTGTGGGCGATAAGTGAGCTAGCCCTGGGCGGAGGAACCATGTCACCCCTTTATCATATGAGGTTCAGGAATGTTTCAGAGAAGCTCACACCACGCTTAAACTGGCCGTCTACTTCAGGGGAAATCGGGAATCTATATCGTCTGAGCAGTATGACCTTGCATGACGTGTAATCCACCACGTTAATCGCCATTTTGGCACACCACCCGTGCAGGGCCCCCAAGGGAACTTTTTTGTTTGTTCTGGTCCCACCCACTGCCTACAATTGGCTGACATAAATGTGACACCGGGGGATTGGTCAGCAGGACTAATTATGCAGTTACCAGCATGTTTTGCTTTGCACCTCGTTTTAAATATTGTAAATCAATATGTGTATTTCTGTTAATAGTAAATGTTGTAACTATTTTTGGAATGCGTGTGCTTCGTTAGCATGTAAACGTGAGACTTGTTTAAATTATTGGCTTCCCTGTCTGTGCTACTTTTGGTATTAAACCTGTGGATAAAGATATTAACTGCCATTTTGAAAGATATGTCATCTCCTTTCTAAAAATGACTCATGCACTTGTGCCACAATATGTTTATTTACACTCTATGTGGGTCTGCTGCATCAAAAATATTCTGTACCCACGACTTGTGACATGAATGAAGTGGCGGTGTTGTTTTAATGTTGTGGCAGATTGTTTGGGTAGACATATTTGGTTTTGTTTAGTCCAGACATTGTTTGAAGTATACAGCCACCCGAGTTGGTTAATTCAGGTCCAGAGTAAAAGTCCAGACCGGGATTTTGTTTCAACCGACTACTTGAATACTCTGTGACTGGGTGCGTTGCTGCGTTCGACTTGGGTTTAGGTCTATCTGCGGCTGACGTGGTGTTGGAGCGAGATCTGCCGGCGGCTGCAGGGTTGGAGTGTAAACTGACTGCAACCAAGTCGGACAACTTCTACTCCCCGTAGTGTGTGAGACCTGACTGCAATGGCAGCACTGCCAGAAGGCTGTAGATAAATCTATACAAATATCACCTGCATGCACATTACTTCTTTAACAATAACCAACTCCTGATACAAACTGTTAGGAGTGAATAAAACTATTGTGTATAGTGGCTCTGTGTAAAAAGATAGCTGCCCAGAAAAAGATCAAATGCATGTATTTCAAGGATTCATAGTTATTATTGTCATGTAGAGTACAATGCAATCCTTACTTGAATGCCTTCTTCACAGACTGGATGATTAAACAAATAAACGCACCCTGTGATTCTTTACGCGCGACTGGTTGGTTGAAACAAAATCCTGGTCTGGTCTTTTATTCTCTGGACCTGAATTACCTAACTGACAGCCACTTTCAGCAAGAACATGATAAACTCAAAATATCTTTTTGACTTCAGTGGGATGGGGGAACAGAATCCAACAGTAATCCTAATTGTTTTATTTAGGACACGGTAATTAGGTGAAGGAAAAGATTTGGAAGATGAGTGGATGGTAATTAGGTGGTAAATACATTGCCAGTGACAGATGTGTGTTTATCCTGGGTTGTGGTCGTCCGGGTTTGCTGAGTGTGACCACACATGCCTTCTCCCACAGGTGCTCCACAGGAGGCGCTGGAGGCGTAGCGATGGACCGCTGAACATGAACCACTACGCCAATAAGAAGAGCGCAGCGGAGAGCATGCTGGACGTGGCTTTGCTGATGGCCAACGCCTCTCAGCTGAAAGCTGTGCTGGAGCAGGGCCAAGACTTCGTCTTCTACGTACCCCTCGTGGTGCTTGTAAGCATCTCACTGGGCCTGCAGATCATCGTGGGCATCCTACTCATCTTCATCGGTGAGGGATGAGGCGGGGCGGGCTGGAGCCAGCCCTGCTTCTCTTTCTGTAGGATAGATGCTTGAATGATTTCTTTATTTGGAAAAAGTCACAATAACACTCCTCAGAGTTGAGTCAGTCAATTTTGATTGAGATTCACTCTTGATAGTGTGCATTTGCACAAAATGCGGCAATCCACATGCAATTCTCATCAGACAACAAAAAACAGACTGCATTCGCCAGCATGGGAACAGCTAAAAAACACTTTCTTCATTGTCTTGCAATGAATAAAATTGAGTAGAAACCCTAAAACGTACCAGGAGTTCATTTATGTGAATGAATGGAGAGAAAATACATACTCATTTAGAACAAATGACACTGGGGGTGAAGAAAGACTGTTCTCTTTGTGAGAACATTTCCTGTCAGGCTGGAAAACAGAATCACGTGACAGGGACTTGGCAGCAAAGAATGGGATTATTGCGGCATTAAGAATGGGATTATTGCGGCATTTTCCACTTCAGGGTTAAACAGGAGCAGAGTGGGCTTAATGGAAGCATGACACAGTACCAGACAAAGGAACTGGATTCACAGGGAAACAGGAAAGTGAACACAAACAGTACTGATGAGGTGGGGCTGAACAGGGAATCAGGGGGGTGGGAGAAGATTACAGGTTATGGGACCCTGAGCTCCAGGTGACTGGGGGTGAAACAAAATAGAAGTTATCCTTATTGTTGAGAATGAGCTGGAATTATTCAGTCAGATTAATCCAGTCACCTGACACGCCGTGCGAGACTGTGGGTGGTCTGTGGTTCACATCCCTCCACTTCAATCTTTTGTTCCCAGGGTGTTTTGGGTGCTAAAAAGGAAGAAAAACTAGCTGTACATACATGGGTGAGTGAGTTACCTTGATTAGAGACCTGTATTGTGCCAGTGTTTCCTGGAGACCCCTGAATGGAGCCCTTGCTGCTTGAGTGACGATGAGAGCACTGTGATTTCCCAACAGACCTGAGCCACAATCCACAATCTCGGCGACCGGCCTCAACACCCAGCTCAAAACCTGACAGACTTTAACTTTAGACGCCCACCCTGAACCTCATCACTCAGGCCGTACTAGGGTCACATAACCCGGGGGCTTTTTTTTTTTTTTTTATAAAGCATCTCTTTTGTTGTGGGCTCAGAGCAGAGCATCTTACCCTGGTTTGGGCTGAGGAGCAGTGCAAGCATAAGGAATTAGAGGCATATCGTCTAGATGCTGGGGTTTCTTTTTAATGACGTGCTCAGCAGCGCCATCTGCCCGCTGGAAGCGGTAAAGCATATCCTGAATGAGCTAGATGCTGCTATGCTGCTGCTCTCCTCTACACAGACACGGGCGACGTCCTAACGCCCTTACCTACCCAAACGTAAAGCGGCCGCTTTCTCTCACTCCCGCAGTGAAATGGAACCTGAATGATGTGAGCAAGCACTTTAGGCTGAACGTGCTGGAGAACATCACCACGGCCCTGGTCTTCATCATCGTGGTGGTCAACGTCTTCATCACAGCCTTTGGAGTCCAGCGGCCTGGCAGCAGCTCCTGAGCGCGAGGCCACGGCGGGACACCCTCACAAGGCGCAGGTGCAACATCTGCCGTTTACACCTGCTTTTCACTTGGACATCTAGCATCGCCGTCTACAGGAATCTCAGGCCTTCTACATGGCCCGCCTGCCCCCCATGCGGGGGTGTCTCAGCTTCAACATTTCACAGAGGGAGTAGGACCTTTGTAATGGTGGTGGAGCCCACAACCTCTTATACGGCCCTCGGCTGATGTTTAATATCTTATAAATATTTTAGAGATGCAAAATGCCTTTTTTTATTAATATGAAATTATTTATGGGTGATGCAGTGACACAGTGATTAGCACTGTTGCCTCACACCTCTGGGACCATGCTTTTAAATCTTTGCCTGGGTTACGTGTGTGTGGAGTCTGCATTTTCTCCCCGTATCATTTCCTCTGGATACCCCGTTTCCCCTCCACAGTCCAAAAACATGAAGCTAACTGGGGTTACCAGATTGCCCACTGGTGTGTGAGTGACTGGTGTGTGAGTGTGCCCTGCGATGGGTTGATGCCCCATCTTGGGTTATTCTCTGCCTGGTGCCCATTGCTTCCAGATAGGCACCAGATGACCCGGAAAAAGACAAACAGGTTCAGGAAATGAATGGATGGATTAAATAATTAACTTTGCAAATATTCCTGAAATACTCTGGATGTACATTTTAACAGGCTGAGCTACCAGTGATCCCAAATACAGTGACTTCATGTTATACTGATGCTGTCATATGACGATTATGATAGCTAACACGTGCGGCTGCACTTACACTGTACTGCTGGCGTCAGACACGGAGACCACTTACCGACTGCGAGGGAGCTGGACCCGGAGCTAGATGCGGTTCATCTCCCTTCACACGGCGTACCTCCGAGCTCGTCACCGAGTGTGAGCACTCTTGGGAACCGAGACGCCAGCAGTGAGAGTCTTAGGCGGATGATTTCTCGCCCCTATACAGCCCGTGATGACTGCGGTGGGGGCTCACGCCCGGCCTCAGCCTCTCGTGCCAGTGTGTGCACGCGCGCTGTCCCACTGCACACGCGCACCTTCTCCTTCCACACAGATCCACCTCATCAGCCACCTGAGGCGAAGCCACGGACGGGCAAAGCTCGAGTGTGTGTCAGAAAGAAGGAAGCGCTGGATCCCCCACCCCCAGGAGACAGATAGAAGGCCCTCAGCTGAAAGAGCAGGGCCTCTGAGTCTTCACAACCTATGGGCTTTACAATTATGGGGATTTAAGGCAGATAGAGAGAACAGCAAGTCAAAGCAAGTGAGATACCGAGTGGCTTTACTCTTTCCATCTCTGACCGTGTCTGTCACCCATCGTGACGATCTAGCCTTGTTACTGGTAGGACATTCGCGTGTTAGATGCAGCTTTCTAGAGTCCTACCCGCTACATTAATATGAACATTTCCTTTAATTTCCGCTATTCATGCACCCGTACATCTTCCACTACAGAGCCTTGTGCCCTTGTGAAGTATTTTTGGACCTGTGTGTAATTTTGTCCCTATTTTTTCCCACTGCTTTCTCTTATGCTGGAAAGGCGCATCATCCCAGTGTTCCCATGCTCTCCCGTAAAGTGCTGACAACTGGTTTGGGATTATGAGAATAATACCAATTGAGAGGTCATAGATTCTTAAAAACTTGGCTATGCTGTTACATCACGGGTGACTCCTTAGGATGTTAATTCCGATAGGGTTGGACAAATAAGAATAATTGACAAGACCAATAAGAGTAAGGGAAAATGATTTTTCTTTTCATTAGTTGACAAGAATCAATCAAAAGGCCAGTAAAAAGCAGATGGGGGCTGCATCCTACCTGGGGGGGCTCTAATCACTAGCCCAAAGCTGGGTGAAGACCGGCTGTTTTAATAGAGATAATCGCTCCACTCTGAGGGAGCTGTGCCCATCTGGACCCCCCAGCCTGTGTGATACAGGCTTCTGAGCACCCTTGCCCCCAGGCCACCATCAAACCTGGCTCCCCACTCTAAGACACACCTACTTCAACCAATGGCGTGTCTTTGTGCTTATGAACTTCCTACATGGGCAGCCAATGCTGTGAGAGCGGAGCTGAGCCACAGCCAATCGAGGCCAGGCCGACCTCTAATCCAGGGGATAACTCAGTGTCCAGCTCCGTCTGAGCTGGGAGGTGGCCTCCATGTCACCTTGCAGCAGAACGGTGTAAGTACGCCCCCTAGTGTTAGATAGCATAATTGTCATATGACAGTATAACATGAAGTCCTGGCTCAAAGATGTACACCCTTACCTCTAGTTGTGTAAATAGTGAATTGTGAGTTCTTTGCCATCAAATGTATGTAGTGTTTGCTGCTAGATTCAAAATTATAAACAAGCCAGTAGTGGTAAAAGTGGGGAAGGGGGATTTCATTATCATACTAAAATGGGAAAAAATGCAAAAATGGCTGTATTATCTATGCATAACCAAACACAGACTGATATATTAAGATGTATGCAAACTATCAATGAAAGTGTTCTACAGTATATTAAACTGTGCTGTTTTTGGAACTTCTGAGCACCTCAAAATCATAGACTTCAAAGTGCCTCTCTGCTGATGTGAGAAAAAATTAGCCTTAAAACATTTCAAAATATAAGGAAAAGGGATATGATACAGAACCCAGAAAAAAATAATTGCTGTGATTCTGCTAGGTAGTTCAGTAGTAATGTCAAGATACACATGTAATGAGCTCTTTAATGTCCACTTTGGAACACCTAGCAAACATGTGCCGCCTCTGTTATTCCAAAACAGCCCTGCAGTGCTCCCCGCCCGCATAGGCAACCGGGCATGGCAGATTGCGTGTTTACAGTCATCCGTAGGTATGTATGCAAGTCAAACTTAAAGTGGGATTAGAGGACGTATCTGCAGTGTGGGCTGATCAGATTTCAAGGGCTCTCATCTTTGTTGCTTGCATAAGTGATAAATGCTCCGGCCATTTTCCCCACACACTTTTTTTTGAATGAGAATCTTATTGGGGAGATTCAGAAGTCTTATGTTGTGTACATAAAAAAAAATGGGTCCGGTGCTTCTGTTTCATAGCAGTGTCATAGTCACCAGTGTTCTTTGGTCACGTAACATGGGATCTCCTGCACGTGACTTGGAGGGGGGGCCATGCATAACATACTTGAACATGAAACTTACCCTGAATTTATTCAGCGATTTATCAGGCTGCATTAGCGAGTAAATACTCCGAGTACCTTTATATAAATGCATATTTTAAGCAACTTTATGTGGACTTCTACAGAGCTCCATATCATTTTTATTCTTTTCATTTTAATTCTTTTTAGAAAATTATTTTCAAATATTTTGTAGTCTGTTCTTTTTAAAAGAATTGTAATAAAGTCAATCTTGGCTGATTTGTCTTATCACTGTGTAGCTTGTTGTAACGGCTGAGCAACATTAAGCATAGAAATAGAATTATCAGATATGGCTTTTTAGCCATGGCTGTCTCTAACATGCATAAGTATCTGGTGCCCTGCACATGTCCAGTCTAGGTTATGGACTAGCTACATCTGTTTCTACGTCTAAAAAGGGCCTTCGAGAAGGATGGTCACTAATTGACGGCACACTTAAGGCTTCAGTTTCTCATCAGTGAAAGCAACCTAAATGTCCACAAGCGTCACATCATTTTGCCTACGTTCATAAAGCTAGACTCACTTCTTGTATCGCTTCTCTGCCCTGTACTTAAACATGTCATCATGTAACCCACCTGTAGGTGGCGCATTTTCATTTGTTTACAAAACTTTCAAGGAAGACCTCAGGTGCTGAGATGCAGCTGAAGGTAGAGGTTACACACCGGTAGGCCAGATGGTATGTATTTCTATACATTCGTATCTCAGAATAGAAAACAAAATACTACTGAAAATGATTCTCAGCCAATACATAATTACGCAGGTCTTGAAAGCTTTACTGCCATTGAAACCAGTCTGCCACAGTATATGGGATACAGTTTATACATCAACTCAGTTTGTTAGAAGTGAGTGATTTATTAATACCACATATAACATACAGAAATTACTATACAGCCCTACACTTGTAACAACGTATTTCATTTTGTACAACCCTTAGCTTTTGAGTGCAAACTGACAACAGGACAAATGTTAAAATACCTGAATGTTTCCCAAAGCAAACATGCAGCTTTCTGGAAAAGAGGCTGTAGCTATTAATAGGTGGCATGTGTAACAGATGGTGGATGGTGAGTAGGCATTGTTCCGCAGTCATTGTGGTCAGGCGTTAAAGGTGACAGGGAATGCATTAGTGTTCAGAACCACAGGAGGTGTCTTAAGGGTGTAGTGTCCTTAAAACCATGCTTTACGCCTTCTTACGGTAAAAATGAAGTTAATATGAGCAGTCCTGAACAGATATGTTGGGGCTACTGAAATATGTGTTACAACCAGATCTAAACTGGGTCAACAGTAAAATAACAGCAAAGACCACTGAAGGAAAGAAGATATTAAAATTCAACAAGCAAGTGTAACACTCTTATGAAGAGTACAGAAGCTCCATGCTTGGCATAATCAAGTGTCCACTTAAAATATATGTTCTTAAATATTTAGAAATTCCAAAACTACATTCTATATATAAAATTTGCATGCATTTTTAAAGAGATCCTGACTCTCATCCTGTTAGATGAGGCAATCCTGTCCCCCCCCCCCCAATGTTGGCAGTGGAGGCTGGTGCAGAAGCTTGGCCTACTACTTTCTCCTGCAGTCATCTATGTATGATATCAGCACCTCTTTGGCTTGCGTGCCAAACCCCAGGGTTGTGAACCCCAGCACCTTCCTGGCGTCGTCACCCAGGCCTTTGCCCTCTGTGGATGAAGAGATGGGTCACTAAGTGAGATGAGCTCTCATTAGTTGAGAATGCCATTGATATATTAGCATTCGTGGCTTTTACCGTTTCCCTCCTAAATCTGAGGTGCAGAGTGTTTCTGGTGCAAAGCAGAACTCACCACTATGGTAATAGAGGAATGCCACTCCAACCACAACTGTGAAACAACTGAGGAAGAACCAAGGACCTGCCGGACAAGACCAGCATCAGTGTTAAAGACCCCTGACAACACGCCATGCCAGCAATAAACTGAAGTAACACTGTGCATTCAGATTTAACTGAAATCCTCCCTGCCTTAAGCATGTCCTAAGAGAGATGGCCTCATGTCAGTTTCATCCAAATATGACAGATCAAGTCCAACAGAACTATGTGCTTGATTAAGTTAACGGTTACTGAATTATAGTACTTTGATAAATATGTTCGTGTTTCAGACACCCAAAACCATGATGTGATATAGGTTAATCGGATAACTTCACGTCACGTTTAGTCACACGTACAGTCCTGAGGCCAAAGGTGTCACATTATGATGCATTACAAACTTTAAGCATATTACAATTCCAAAGATTCAAAATCAAAAAGACTAAAATTATTATACTGAATGATTTCCAAAAGCTGTCTTTAAATATGTTCATTGTTTAATGGGGTGAAATCCCTGATGAAGAGCGTGGCTTTGCCCTGAAATACCATCTCTAACTTACTCTGGACACAAACACCATTCATCTGGAGGAAGAAAGTTAACACTTTGTTGGACTGAGCTTCATTAGTACTGTATTATTATTTGATTTACCCCTGTCATTTAGAACAAATTTCTCCCTGAAGTCATCAGCAGTGTTAGTCCATTTTGGATCTGTAGTTTCTAGAAATGAAAGCAGCAAATTGTTAGTTCAACTGCAAACACAGGGTACAGTATATCAGTCTGTGTTAGTCTATGTCACAGCTCATAGTGAGAACAGGTTTGCCGCAAACCAGCCATCATGTGGTTAAAAACAGAAAAAAACTGCAAAATAAGACTTTCTGAAATTACATTACATTTAAGTAGTGGAAAAAAAACATTCTTGTCGATATAAGTTGAACCAAACATCTTCATCACCCTCAGGAAACTACTGATCGTAAAAAAAATAAACTATCACCAAACCAATTGTTAACGTTGCAGAAATGACAGCAAGGAAACCAGTAAATTACAGGTTCAAATGGTAATGATACACCCAAGTCAGACATGACTACAGTGATTACAAGGATTTAAATGGTCTAAAAATCACCTGCATTATACAGGGCAAACCATGCAAGTAAGACGTTAAAAAGCGCCTTCAGTGCATTCAAAAGTGCATCACTTGAACCAGAAAACTGAATATTCACTTAAAAACAAGCCGTGCTGTTCACTGCACACCTGTGTTAAATTTCATCGCCCCCCTGAGCCAGACCACGTGTCAGTGTAGCAGGTTGCTTGGACTGTGCCAGACACTAGGTAGAGCAGTGCCGGCCTCTCAGCAGAATGTGTGAAGAATGTATGAAGAATGTTCTCAGATCACATGTAACACCCCGAGACCGTAGTGTGTTTCGGGATCAATAAAGTTTTGTGATTGCGAGGCTCTCACCCCTGCGGCGGATGCGGGTGGGCAGACTGCAGTACACGTCCTCGGCGTGGATGTGCAGCGCCCGGTAGAACTCGGAGCAACCCTCCTCCCCTGTGCCTTGCAGGTGTGAAAGCAGCTCCGCCAATCTGACAGCCGTGGGCACACCCAAGCTGCGGAACTGCAGGAACGCTTAGGTTACTCACCTGAGGTTACTCACCTGAGGTTACTCACCTGAGGTTACTCACCTGAGGTTACTCACCTGAGGTTACATCATGAATCACACCATCAACAGCCGTTTACTGGGAAACCTTAATTATTTATCTTACATCACAGTTTCACAGTAATTAACTGTTGACTGCTTATTTTTCTAAAGAATGGTGAACAGAAAAATGATTTCAGATTCATAAACTGGGTTAAAGATCACCTTCGCAGAAAACAGTGTTACTCGAACTCATGAATAGTCCCCATGACCCATTCAGCCATGAATAGCAGAGGACTGAACCCCCGGTTCTCACCTTCTGTGCCTCCTTGTCATTCAGTATCTGTGGGTAGATCCTATTGAGCTGTAACACCAGCTTATCCAGCAGCTCAGTACACATCCGCTTGTCATTTCTGAGGAATTCAGAATCCTTAATCAGCTGTTCACGGTAACTGTCTGCCAGTGGGAAAGAAGTTAAAAATAAGCACATTATAAATAACAAAACAGAATATGAGACTTGGCATTTTTTTTCTTATTGCATTCACAGATCTTTGTGGGAACATGAAAAATGGTCCCCACAATGTAAAATAAACAATTCACACACACATTTCCTTTGGCAGATATTTGGTCTACATTAAGTACTCATCTCACTTTATTAGCATTAACTTTGCTCCAGACAATATATAACAGACACTCTGTGACTGTTAGTTGCATTATTCTTTCGGAATTTTGAAACTAGGAATTATCACAATGTGTTACCCTAGTTTTATATTTTTCTCATGCTACTGTGTGTGCACAATTAGGTTTCAACTTCTAAAAAGGTTATATATTACAAATTTAAAATAAATGAATACCTACAATGAAAACAGCACTCTAAAAATGTACAGGTAAACCCCAAAAAATTCCATGAAATCTTCCCCGTCTTCCTCTCACTTCTCTATAGTACCATCTAGGGACTCTCCTCGACATGACAATGTCACAGTGTAATATTTACAACAGACCACCTGTTTCACAGCTATTTTTGCACATCAGATAATACTGTATATTATCATAAAGATAAACCATTTTTTTTCCACCTATGATTTATGCAGTGCAGGTGCAGCCTCGAGCCCATCTCCTGCTGATACCCTATGACGGAACAGCATCCTGCAAAGACAACACCCTGTCTGGCACAGTGCACTTCCTGGCTCAAATATACCAATTCAGATTTGGCCATGAAGCAAACATTTATATAGTGACATCTCCAGATTAATGCAATTCAGTGCAAATGTCACCATTTTTCTCTAAATATAAATATTAAAATATTACTATCCTCTTCTGGTCTCAGAAGATCAGCTGTACATTTTTATGTTTCAGAGCAAAAATGTCTCATGTTCAGACCCAATGCATCATTGTATTTAACCCCAACCCCACCTCTTTTACCGGAAATACTGCAAACTCGGTTCTCTTTATCGTCCCTGTTTTCACAAACCACAACCACCTACGCACAACGATGTTAAACCAAGAACATTTCTGACAGTGACTGCAATACAATTCTATGGCTACGTTGTCCTGTGCGCCCCATTTCAGAAATTACCATGTTCTTTTTAATATCCCAATAAGGGGTACTGACTATAACTTCAAAAAGCTATTAAAAGCGTATAGGAAAAACGGGACACATTAAAAGCGCACTGGTATTTTTGAAAGGATGGTGTAGGATTTACCATTAATAAGTACTAATGAACTCCTTTATAGCAAAGCTTAAACGCTGAATTAACTGAAATTAGTCGGCAATCTTTTCCACGTAAGACACTCGAAAGAATCCTTTTAACAAACTTTATCGATCGACTCTCACAAACGCCAAAGTGCACACACGGGAGGTCCCAGGCTCAAGTAACTTTCCCGTTTGCAATTTTGTTGCAGCTCGTCTGAGCCCGACCCCAGTAAACTGTATTTCGGTATTTACAGGCTGCTCCTAAAAGGAGAGCAACGTCACCATTAGAGACTCCAACAGCGCATCGGTATACTGTGCAAAAAATCCGTGAAATCGTTTGCTCTTTTAACAAAATGACTCTTACACACAGTAAAGCATGCGATACAGACGCATTTCCCCCGATGTTATTATCTGAATTTAAAAACGATACTCCCTAATATTAAGGTTAAGTCTGCGCACAGTTGTTTTAACACCACTTTCACATCACAACCAAAAAGTACTGGAAAGTTGCATTTTTAGCCAGAAATTGTCATGATCTTTTAAAAGCCAGCCGTGTATCTGAGGTCAGCCTGTTAACCGGGCTAAGTCGGCTAATCATGTTAGCTCCTTTGGAAGTTAATAGGCGAAGGTCACCGACGGGGCGGGACGCCCGACTCCTCTAACCGGCGCGGGAGGCCATTTTACTGCGGAAACTGCACGCCATGTAAACAAACTCCACCAAACTTCATTTCAGATCACGGGAGTTGGAAGGAGACTGACAAACCTGCCATAGTAGAAAGTGCTGTAACTTTCGCTCTTCCCTATGACTAAGGCCTCTCCGGTCACCCTCCCATGCCGCCGCTCCAGCTGCTGCACGCCGCCGTCTGTTCGCTGGCTGTCATGCAGCGCCACGTGTCCCCCGAGCTGCTGGCGTTACGCAAAGCATCCCGCGAATGAGCATCTTTAAAAGGAGGTGAAGTGAAATGCATGCATTCAGATGTTTTCATTTTGTTGCACTGGCTACTTAGTCACTTGATACATAAAATGTAAATATTTTTATATGTAAACATACCAGTTATATAAATGATGGTATGCATAATTTAAATATGGTGAAAATCCTCAGGATGCACATACAATTAATTTGTTTGTTTATTAATTATTTCTGATTCTAATTTAAATCTATCCATCCGTTTTCCTTACTAGCATGTCCTATGCAGGGTCACGTGGGTAAAATTTTATAATCGTAATTAAAATAATTTTTACATTTAAATGTCCTCTGCCTTACACTGATGTACAGCAAATTGTATTCAACAATCACTCCCCCTCCCTCCCCGAATTAGACTACAGGAATTTTGCTAAAATTGCAGAGGACAGTTAAGCCCCTGGTAGGGCCTCCCTTGACAAACCCAGGACTGGGGGTGATGTTCAATAGCAGTAAGTAGCCAGTATGCAATTTCCAACACAGTTCTAGTGAAACATATCCCTTGTTATGATCCCAGTGGCTGGCAGCAGACACGGACAGGCCATTAGGCCGTTTGAGGATGCTGCCGTTGAGGACTGGCATTTCCTCCCCAATCCTGGCATAATATAGCCTATATACCAGGGGTGCCCAACCAGTTGGTCCATCTTGGTGTGTTTTTCCAGGTCAATCGCAATAAATGATTAATGGATAACTCTTCATTTTATTGGTGGCCAACCGGCTGATCGTGATCTGCAAAACATACCAAGGGGACCCCCCCCTCTCCCCAATGGTCAGTGACAAATTCCTAGGCTGCTTTTGGTTACCAGTCTGCCCTTGTCCTTCCCTGGCTGGAAGGACAAAGACTCACATGGATGTTTCACACGGAGTGGTTCATTGCTCATGAGAATCAGTGCATCCAAATCCAAGGCTGTGGTGTTCTCTGGGAAAAAAGCAGATTGCTCCATTCAGTGAGGGGAGAGAGTCTGCTCTTAGAGAAGGGGTTTCAGCATCTCAGTGACTACTTTATCATGCTGGTCTGTTTGTTTATTTATTGTTTGTTTATTGGATGTTTTATTGTTATTAATGTGTCTATTGTTTTTAATGTGACACTGAAGAGGATACACCTTTAAATTTCATTGCTGTGGAAACAACAATGTATCAATAAAGCATCTGATGATGAGGAGGAACGTCAGACTGACAGGGAGGTCATTTCTGAAGGCACTGGGGAGGTCCATGGTTGCAAAGAGATGGAGGGACCTCAAAACAGGGCATCTGCTCCTTCGGATGGAGGGCCGACAGCTGAGGTGGTTAGGAGATAAGCGTGCCACTAGGTCAGCTCCCACTGGGGAGAAGCCCTGCAGGGAGAGGGGGGTCCCAGGGTACACTGGGGGGGGGATTATATCTCTGAAATGGCTTTGGTCTTTCTGGAGATCCCCCCCAGAAAGTTAGCTGGAGCCCATGGCCTAAGGGAGCTCTGATCTGACCACCTTGGCAAGCTGCCAGTGACCCCCACCAGGAGGAATGCTGTATAGAAGATGAGTTCTGCTAAAATTCAAGTGAATAAATAGCTGGTGAAATAAGTACAGAAGGTTAAGGCTGCAGAGTTCCCCAATACGCAAAACAAATACTGAAACCATGTCATGCACCTACACGTTGTTGTGGTTATCACCAAAGGAAAACAAACAAGTTAAGATAACCCAGATTCAGAAAGCAGGCATCAAATAGTAGGTGCATAAATATGCTCAGTCATGTCGGAGAGTATCTAATGCAGTATTTATGCTCATTTTCATAGAGATGCTGGGTATCAGATGCACAGTGTTTGAGTGTGTGAGCTCGAAATTCACACTTATTAGCCGGAGTGGGCTGGCAGAGAGGCGAAGACCTGCAGACAGAGCGTCATGGGAAGAGGGCTTTCCTGTGCATGTCAGCCTCGGAACAGTGCTGTGTGTGTCCACAGTGATGGCGAAACAAACTGCTTCTCAGAGACTAATTAGCAAAGGCAAAATTTAGAACAAAGAGGAGAACACTTATTTGAAAATACTTTATTATAATCATTTTACTCAGGATAAAGTATTACAACTGTGATCCTACAAATTAACTTCCTGGTACCAATGTTCTACTTCTGTCAGTAGTTAGCCAATGTTTTCCATAGGAAATTTTAAAATGTTCTTCTGTCAACAAGCAGTTCCATAGACTCATCGGATTGTGAAGAATGTTCTCAGATCACATGTAACAGCATTCACAACTATAACACTGTGAATACTCCTTGGTTTTAGGGAGAGAAGACATACTCCATTCAAACAGCAATTTTTCTCACTTCTGATTTACAAGGATGTTTTTTGTCCATTTTATTTTGCTTTGGTCAAGAATAAGTTCCTAAGCTACGTAATACATATGGACCATTCCACCGAATGGTTACCCTACACTTTAGTATTTGCCAGTAAAAAAAAGATCATTGTTTATTGGCACACTAAGTTCCCAGTAAAAACATGAAATGGAAAAAAAGCTGAAGAAAGATTTCTTATTGCTACAGCCTATCTGTTAAAAGTACCAAGTGCTCATGACACTTCCTGGAAATCTGCAGCATTCATCTGGTAAAAGTTTAAGGCAAGAATGATGCATGTCCAAGGAGATCAGTGATTTTAACTTTGAGCTGGTCAATATCCATTCATTGTCTCATCTTCACATTGTTGGATCACACGTATATTATTTGCGAGGGTTGCCTCTCAGGATTGAGGAGATGTTGACAGTTCCCACTGGGGTCGTCCATGTACGGTCTGCTGATCACACTAATCGTGCGTTCTGCAGGGCTGTAGCTCTGGGGTGCAGCGACACACTCTGGGTGGGGCCCAACAGGATTGCTGTATGCACTGCAGGGGAATGGGGCAGGGGTCTGGGCGAGGCTATCCATGGCAAGTAGATGATGGCACCTGCTGGGGGGGGGAACATATGAAGAGTGCTCAGCAAGGAGGGTCTACCTGTGCAATCGCAGATACAGAGGTGGACATTTCCCGTCCAGAAAGTAAACATCCAGACCAAGATTGTGTTTCTAACAACCACTTGAGTATTAAGTGTCGCAGTCACAGAGTTCTGGTTGGTTGAAACAAAGTCTTGGTCTGGAGTTTTACTTTCTGGACCGGAAATGTCCACCTCTGCACAGATATACATGATAATGTATCTAAATACAGGAATCATAGCTGAGTTACCCTTATACCTTATGTGTGACTTATTAACTTAAAAATCATATGCATATTATGTTGTTAAAAATAAACTTATTTGCTTAATATAAGTAAATATATCTGTCCATTATATAACTGATATTCCCAGTTACTGGGGCGCTTGTTGTTTTCCGGACTACCTGTTCCCATTTCTGCAAGCTCCACAAAAGAATAAGTATATTTCTGCAAAGTGGGCAGTGTGATATTAATGCCATTATCACTTGTTATGCAATAGGAGGGAGGTCAAATGTAACAGCCCTTAGAATGAAGGGCGCTGCGGCTTCCACACAAAACTGGTAAGTTCTAAAAGACACAGGGTGCAGATGTAACATCTAACGAAGTCATTAACTGCTACAGAGGCATGTAGCTAGGGTCGATCTGTTGGCGTTTTTTAATTTTAAACTCCTTCTCGGCATTTTGTCTGTGGACGCTGCTCACCCATAGGACGTTATTTTGTTACACTCCACACAGTCGCAGATCGCTTCCGATGTGGACTTTTGCTTGCTTCTGTTATTGTTGTTGTTTCGGCCTTTGTGTGGGACCTGTGTCTCGCCCGGGTGCCCTTGCCCCGCCCACGGATGTGTCTCCCTGCACATAAGATCACATCACCCGCATTAAAGCTGAGCACATGAGATACTAGGGTTGACCCTATGGAACCGGATCAATAAATTATCAGGTCATGGACACGCTGCAGAATAAAATTATCTGATTTTGCTAGTACTAGAAGAACTCTTTATTTGTAAACAATTCCGCTCTCATCATTAAAGGTCACTTTCTGCAGCCAAAAATCGATTTAAAACGTCGAACGAGTTAATAACAAAGTCAAACACAGGGAAAGTGCTTAGTTGGACAGGCTTAATATTACATGTACAGCGACTGCCATCCAAACGTAAGCTCACAGCTTCCCGCGATGAAAGCAATGGTGATGGGAAAAGCTGGCCGTCACCTCTCACGCCTGTGCCTCTCCTGTCTCCTGATGCACTTCAGCAGGCAGCAGGTGAGAAAGGCCATGGACATCACCAGTATGATGGCACAGCTGACTGTGGAAGCGACCACAGCCACCCTGAATCCAAAGTCCTCAAAGCGTGTCAGGGCTGAATTCAGGGACAAGGCCAGGCATGAGGAATGAGAACAGAACATGCACTCTATCAACATTTAAAATTCAATTTAACAATCAAAGAAGGTTCTTAAGCCATAGCAATACATTAACTCATCAGAGATGTAATACAAAACACTGAAATATTAATGTGAACGCTTGGAAAATTCAATCTGTGATCTGGCTGTGATTTCTCTGCCAAATTTAGTTTTAAAGTGTCTCCATGAAGTCTCCAAGCTGCTTAAGTCTGTCATTTATTTTAACCCTTTGCATTATATCTTTAGCAAAGCAATTACCCAGTCTTCCTTCAATTATGTAAATGAATGACAATAAAAATAAGAATGGTATACAAACAGATGGCATTTCTGATTAGTTTATGCAAATACTTATTTTCATTTTGACAATAAACAGTCCCATAATTCATTAGAAATTGATGAACAATGGCAAGCCTGCACATTGAACTTAATGAAGTCAGAACTGATTATTACTTAATAAGGCAGGGGAAATACACGTTTTTTGACGTGATTCATCATCTAGCAGACTTCCCAGGGAGGGGGGGGGGGGGCAGAGTGACAAGCGCTGTTGCCTCCCATCTTTCAGGGTTTGAGTCTTTGCCCTGATGACTTTACATGAGACCCCCCACAGTACAAGACATACACCAAAGTTAGTTACCAAATTACCTGTAGGTGTGAACAGCGTTGGTTCCATAAATACATGTCCGTGCAGAACATAGATGGGCCTCCCAGGTAAATTTCTCCCATTTTTAAAACCATTCTCTCTCTCATTCTCTCTCTCTCTCTCTCTCTCACACACACACACACACACACACACACACACTGACTGCAATAACACACACATCCGTCCATTTTCAAAGCAGATTTGGGGGTCACTATGTATTATTAATTACTTATTTGGAAGATCTCAGTGTTCAGAGACTAACAAGAGCAACGCAGTGCGGTGTCCTGCTCCAGCGATACATACGCTTGCACCAGGGCGCTCCTCCCGTCCACTGCGAACTGTTGCTTCGCCACACGCAGGACACTGTGCCCTCGCCGATCAGCCGGTGCTTGGACGGACATTGGAAGGATATTACGGTGCCTACGCTAGTGCCATTCCCGTGGACGAGTTTTAAAGTGCCCGGGGAAGGGGGTGGCATCGGCTTGCATTGGCCTGAAACAGAGAAGAAAATAATACGTATGGAGAATCTCCGCACAGATCCATAGTTTATCTACGGGACGTGGCTTTTCTGATGAACCATAAAAAGAAAGAAGATCGCTTTCCATGGCCACGCCATAAAAACACCTTAGTGATAGTGGCTGCTGACATGACAAACATTTAGCATCAGAGAATGTATCGACTTCTTTTGGGGTATACAGCCCCAAAATACCCATAAATCATCACACTGCTATACTGATGCAGCCTGCTGCGCAGTACGAGCTAGTGCACACCTACTTACTCAAAGCAAACCTGAACTCAGCGTAGTTCACCTCGTAAAATTAGTCTCTTTATTGTCTTCAACAAAACAGGAAACTTAGTGTCTCAGGCTTGCTTGCCCGATATTTACATTGGTCAACGTTTAAGAGCTAATTTAAACATCAAGCATTACGATCAGCAAAGCCTTCCTGTGGCGGTATCAATTTAACTGCAGACTTCCGCAACACTGCAAAAATATTTTTGGAAGTGACAGCATTAAACATTAAAATTAATACAGCTGTGTTGTAGGGCTGGGTCAAAAACAAAAATAACTTGGTTTCTGTGTACCAAACAATAGAGAAATACTCTGCAGATGCAACTTCTCAAATGACCACTAGAGGTCCACACATTATATAAACTGATGAGCTCCACCAGCCGGCCAATAACTCCTGCCGTCATATATTATAAACACGTCTCATAATAATCAAATTGAACAATGTTCTTTAAAATGAAGTGTACTTTTTATCGATATGGATGCATTTATGAAACCAAAAACTACATTTGAAGACCTGACACATATAATAGTATTTATATTACAATAATTAGCAATTTTCACTGATCTAACACATTTTTTTTCAATTACTGTCATTATTTTAAAATCAAATATGTGACATAGGGCTAGGCTATGAAGGTGTCTCTGGTAGCAGCTTGTGGTAGTCTAAACACTAATTCAACTTAACCTACAAATCGCTTAGGCTACGCCAGGGCGTAATGAATCATATTTTATTGCTATTTCCTATAACAATAGGGGGAAACAAGCAAGATGGAAGATGACTCACTCTTGCTACCCTGAAGTTCTCTTCAAAGGAAAGGTTGCATTTATTTTTGGATTCATTTAATGAAAATCCACAACCTCATGTGAAACGGGGTATATCTGAATGCAATATGTAACATTTTATGCACCGTAAATCTCACTTTCTACGTCAGATTCAATTTTCCATAATGCCGACTCGATAACGGTAATAAACTTTGTATTTTTTTAATGTTTTCAAACCATAATATCTAATATAAAAGTGATGTTCAGTACAGCACCAATTACCAACATCCAGTTTCTAAAACTATTCTTAATAAAAATGTAAATGTATAACAAGAAAATGTACTTGATCGTTTCCGATATACCATTTGAAAGTAAAAAAAATAATAATTCAAATGAACTAAAATATTGCTTCTTATATCACTAGAGTGAGATAATTAGCAAATACAATTACATTACGCCGATTTATCTTAAAAGAAGACCAAAATAATCGAACCCCTGTTCAGATGACACCGTTCACAGTAACTTGAACACAGTTTCCCTGTTAAATATTCACGCCTTAAGTAGGCAGATAGAGCAAATTACAATAAAAGACGTTAAAGTGTAGTAATATTAACCCATATATGAACGGATATACACATAAACTGATATACACGATGTATTCAACCTGACATAATTTGAAATAGAAAGAATCAGGTCGTAGCCTGAACACGGACGTTTCGTTAGAATGTGAGATGTTATTGCGAGGGTCTTACATGACTCGATTACTGCCATGAATTTCTCTTTTTCCTACTGTTTTAACGTTTATTTGCATGTTAACGATTATTTTTTTGCGATAACTAGACTAAAATGATCTTGTTATGGCGTTAAGATAAGTATTAAATGTGCAATTCAGCTGAAATAAACAGTACAGACTGTTATGTTGCTCAGCGCCGATAGATAAATAAATTCAGAATTAGCAGGGGCAGGCTTCTAGCATGCTTCTCTTTCTATTGGTTCACTAAATGGGAATCTCAGACAAATATATGTTTGATAGATGATCATACATACCAAAACATCTGCATTATATAGCATTTGGCCTGCATACGATCGACTACAGAGTACGATCATGTTTAATTTGTTCACGCCACACCTTTTTTAAAATTTAGGCGAAACGTGCCTTATCTGCAGTCTAATAAAAAAAAGTGTCAATACTTTATCCCAAGAATTAGTATGAAATTCACTTGAGCTAAATGAGGGTATATATAACGAATTGTTTATAAAATTAACAATATTACCATTTACATGTAAAATAATAGTATCTAGATTAAAATCACATGTATTGTACCTAACATGTCATTCTTGTATTCATAAAAGACAAATAATCATATTCAGTTAAACTTTTTAAATGTTGTCTCCGTCTTCCCTCAAACAACAAGAAAAAATATATTCTGCACTTGTTTGCACCAAAGAAACGGTAAGGGAAACTGAGAAAGATCCTCTATGATCGTACCAGGCGTCGGGTGGCTGCACGCAATCAGGGTGGCCTTAAATGACAATGCATCCAAGTGTCACTTAACGTGAGATCCCAGTTTCTGCAAAACGCAAACCAGACACAGCCAGAGGCGACCGAACCGGTGCCACTCTTTCTCTTACCTGTCTGGTTACCTCCAGCGTTGTTCTGGTTTTCAATCGCGAAAATAGTCCTCGGAATATCAAACACGGAAGAAGTTACGGCTGACATATCGGATCTCTGACTACCTTATTTTTGCATGAAGAGAAACCGACGAGCAGCGCTCGATCGCTGGGGTCCAGGTGTAAGAGGCTGTGCTGGATGTTCCTCTAAAGGGGTTAATGATCCAGCAAGCCTCTTTCGGCATTAGGGATGCAGACAGGGCGCGCTGTTCCAGATGATCCTCCTCTGTCTGTACCCTTTGTATACCGTCCCACAGCGGTACGTTTAGCTTGCAGATGCCGCTTTTCTTTCGTGTCACACAGCACTTCCCTTCTCTTGCGTGTAGAACGAGCGGCTTGATCGTTCTGCCCCTATCGCCCCCCCTTACAAAACTTAAAGGTAAAACTGTACGCTTCTTGTTTTCCGGACTACCCGTCGTACTGTAGATACGTATAACTGCGTATTTAGCGTATTACGTTTAGGATACGGTATAGACAGCGCAACACTATTCAGTTGTGACTTTTTAAACGTATTGTTACATCCGTTAGCCCATGATTTCCGTTATTACCCGATTGTAATTGTAACTAATACGTACTGCTGAAAGTGTTCTATTTGCCTAAGATAAAGACCAGTGAATTTAATATTGTATAATCGTACCTTTATTACGTTTAATGATATCAGTAAAACATAGGTGAGAAAATATCGGTGTTGATCCAGTGATTTACAGATACACTGAATATCATGGCATGCTGAGTACACGTGTCTATACATATGTACGTCAACACAAGCTGTGACGTAATTTAATTAGGCCTATACTTAATTGCGTGTTTCAGTATTATTGCAAGTTATTTTCATGGTCCGGTAAGCGCATATAAAGTATCTGTTAAAACTACGTACACTATTATTCAGGGGGTTAAAACTGAATGCCTCTTCTATATTTTCACTTGTAAATATTGAGGTAATGTATTATGCTATTACTTATGTATTAATCAATCACAAACTAAATCTTAGTTACATATACATAATATACTTACATATATGTATAAAAAGATTAGTCCCACAGAAATTTGCAATACACACATAAAATCAAGTACCTAGGCAACGCAGGGAATTCAAGCGTGGTACCATGATAGGATGCTGTTAAAGATCCAGGTGGATTTGGTATGATGCAGGCAGATAGTAAGGTGGACGACCCATTTTGCGGCTCAACAGACAAACAGGGTTTATTTAAACAGAAAGACAACAGATATAACTACAAACACAAAACCAGACCATGAGGGGTCAAAACTGAAAAGGGATAACTAAGGCTAATCAACCATTAAAAGGATTTGTTTTTACCAGGAGCAGGTTGACAAACAGGTAAAGAACGAAACACAAACTACATATAACATCCTCTAGTGTTACACTGACTTCACTGACATCCAACAATCAAGGAACCACTGTGGACTTAACAGAGGCAGGGACTTACATACTGAGGGGGAACAGGACTAACAAAGAGCATGTGAGATTAATCAACAAGGGTTGGGAAAACAGGTCACAGGTGAAACTAATAATTAACTCAAGGAACTAAACAGGGAAACTAAGAACGATCCAAGTAACGGGGACAACAGAATCAAACAAAAACCAATAAAACACAACTAAGGCTCAAAAGCAAGAAACCAAAACTGAATACAAATCACAGGACTAAACTGATACAAATGAAACACTAGGAACAAAATACAAAAACAGAGGAGGTGGGATTGAAACACAAGACAGAGGTGTTAATAGGCAACCACATACTCAACAAGTTGAGCTATGCAGCCAACAGGGAACAGGGGAAAACACAAAGACTGACAACGGGAGGGATGGGATGACCAGCGACACCTGCTGGCCAAATGGGGAAGGGACATATAGTAGAACAACAGGAGCTGTCCCTGACAGGATGCCACCTGTACAATAAGTCCATTTGTGAAATTTCTTCGCTTTTAAATATTCCACGATCAACTGTTAGTGGTATTATAACAAAGTGGAAGCAATCGGGAGCAATTGCAACTCAGCCATGAAGTGGTAGGCCACGTAAAATCACAGATTGAGGACAATGCATGCTGAGGCGCACAGTGTGCAGAAGTCTCCAGCTCTGTAGAGTCAATACCTACAGACATCCAAACTTCATGTGGCCTTCTGATTAGCTGGAGAACTGGGTTTCCATGGCCGAGCAGCTGCATCCAAATCTTACATCACCACGTGCAATGCAAGGCGTTGGCTGCAGTGGTGTAAAGCACGTGGCCACTGCACTGTAGAGCAGTGGAGATGTGTTCTCTGAGTACTGAATCACGCTTAGTTATCTGGCAATCCGATGGACGAGTCTGGGTTTGGTGGTTACCAGGAG
>JAODUD010000107.1:12870264-12884494 GCA_026784285.1 Stomatorhinus walkeri
AAAACAGATATTTATCACACTATGGGGACATTGTGTCCCCATAAGGATAGGTATACCCGCTCACACACACACACACAAATATCAATACAGAAAAGTTATGCTCCCAACATTGACAATTCATATGCTTGCTGTATTGATATTTGTGTGTGTGTGTGTATATATATATATAGCATATGAATTGTCAATGTTGGGATAACTTTTCTTTCTGTATTGATTATACACAGCAATTAGACACATCAGTTGAGCACAAGATAATTTCTGGCAAACAAGGAGCATCTCCAGAAGAAATATTGTATTTATCTGCACAACAAAAGCACTGGAGTCCCATTAAAAACAACAGAGCATAAGAGATTTTCATGTGAAGGTCTTGTCTTATAATTCGATCACTATCATATTGCGTGATGGAGTATAAAGGGTGAAATTTGCTTGCCTGTCGCTGCGCATTGTTAATGTCTGTCGGCTAATATCTATCTGATCATTCACTGTAACCTAAGGTAGTGGTGTGCAAAGTCTTTACTCACCTAAGTAAAAGAATTATAAAGTGAACTAGAGAGCACTGGAAAGTGCAATTTGGACAAAGATTACATTTGCGTTAAAACACATTACAGACCTTCCTACAGACTGTCTGCTTTGCACTAGGGTTCCAGTTTTTACCTTTGAGGGTACAATTACTTGTCACTGGGGCTGTACCCTCAAGGGACTGCATATTGTACCATTAGCTGTATGTAAATGTACCTTTTAAGGAACAGAAATGGACTCTGAGGAACATTTTTCTACCATTGGGAGTTGTTTGTACCTTGGGGAACAAGCCTGTACCAGGGCTGCAGCCTTTTATTCTGACAGTGTAGACAACAGCATCCAAAACACATTTGACAAGTGAGGCAGATGAAAAGGTCTTTTGCTACTTCAAGGAGAGCATTCTGTTGTTCAGCTGAGAAACAGCACATTTTCCTCTCCGCCCGAGTCCCTTTTTAATAGCCCGCTTCAATTGGCTTGGTGGCAAATGAGATAATTGGGCCTTTAGAAGTATGAATGGTTTGGGTACACAGCACAGTGGATGGCTTTATAAACAGGCATGCTGCCGAACGTGAGGTATGCTTTTATTATGTAGGTGAGACAGGACTCATGTACAGCAAAAAAGAGACTGCATTCCATTGTAATGACATGGCGGTATGGCCAAACACATACATGCATGCATGCATCCCTCTTCCAAAGGAAAATAATGACTGTACACCGGCACCATCAAGAACTGTTGCCCCATATGGCAAAAAACATTTAGGCACTCTATCATATTTGATGATTTTAGGGTAAAATGTAAGGCATAAATAACAGATAGATCCACAGAAAGGTAAAATGAAAATAAGCGACAGACCATTCTGGCATAAAAAGGAAACCCAGGATTTTACCTCTGCGTCAAGTGAAGTCTGCAGGCTTTCAGGTGCTGAACACCTCCTTAAAACGTCAGCATCCGTAGATCCTTGGTGGAAACTCAATGTGGCGGTGAGCAGGACAGATCAGTGATGACTGAAAACAGTGCCTCTAATCTCCCCACTTCACATCGAAAGGGTGGGCGACACTGTTATTTGAGATGTAATGGAGTATGAAGACGAGACCTGCCCATGATATGACACATGCTGCACGACAAGGAAGGTATCAGAATGCAGCACAGACAAGCTGCGCTTTGAAGGCTTTTCAATTCAACAGTAGCTGCATAACCTTCAGTAGCAAAAAACCCTCTGTCTAGAGAAGCCTTTGTCTAGAAGCTTTGTGATTGCCTTCAGGATTAGGTTTGAGTGGTATGGTTGTTGTTGTGCTACTGCACAGTGAATAAAACATATACACTTGCTGAAAACAAAACAAAAAACATTAAAATTGAGCTAAATCTGGTTTTTACCCTGATTTTTCAAATTTCTACAATCTACAGTCTTGTCTAAGACATGAATGTACAGCTGAGGCTAGACTTTCAAGGCAAATGCTCCCCAACTCCATATATGCCATGTTACCTGTGGGAAGCCCACCAGGACATCCACCTTATTTCCATGAGTTAATCCATCCCTGCACTCATCTTCTGTACCTGCTTCTCCTATTCAGGGTCTGAGGTGGGCAAAGTAGCCGGAGAAGGTCACCACAAGAACATGGAGAGAACGTGCAAGGACATGGAGCCACGGTGGAGACTTGAACGCTGGGCCCAGAGGTGAGAGGCAGCCCTGCTAGTCACTGCATCACCAGCCACACGCACGTGAGGAGATGACACTATTAAATAATAGCTAACAGATTTATTTCAGCCTTTATTTACTATACTGGATTATCTATAAAGTCTGAAGCAACACCTTAAGATCTCATCTAGAAACTTAGTCACTGGGGGGGTCGGGCCTGTTCATTCAAGATTTTTCATTGGGCCCCCTCAAACCACCTGCCCCAGTGCGCAACTTTCCGCATCTTGCTTGCCCCCTTTCAGATTGATGACGTTTGCCTTTGCCTCCTCCCACTACCCGTTCTGACATCTGCTCACCAGGGGACGGCCCAGATTTCCGACACAATTCACACACTGCTGTACAACATACCCAAACGCCAAATGAGGTCACCGTGGGCTTCTGGTAACGCCACTGGGGTCCTGCAGGAAAAGCAGATCTCGGGTCTTTGCCCATCAGGCTTGTCCTAGTGACCCTGGCCGTCACAGAACCCTGCAGGTCACAGCTCACTTGTAGACCACAAGCTAGGATAACAAACAGAGGTATACATCTGACAATTTATTAATGCCACTTGATTTTGTTGTGCTGTGTTCTAATCACTTGTTTGATTAAAAAGTTAATGTGATAAATTATAAACCTGTTAGGCCCCTAAGAAATTCTGAGCAGTATGAAAAGGCAATCGAACAGCAAGAGCCGTTTAATAAGATTATTCACAGAAGAGTCATAGTGCTTGCCTGACACTGACCTCTAAGGGACCGTAGGCGGCCTGACACTGACCTCTAAGGGATCGTAAGCGGCCTGACACTGTGCCATCGCAGTGCCTCTCCGGTTCACAACGCTGTGCTGAGCTAGTTACGCAGTGATTGGGTAAGGACAGCTCTCTCCCCGATAGCTACACGAGCAGCATCACCTGGATGACGGGGGCCGAGGGGACAGAGGCTGAATGATTGTGTGTTAGAATCCCGTGTAAGCGCCATCTCCTGTACACCAGAGAAAGAGTCTTTGTGTATAAAACAGTGTTGTTTATTAAGGTATTAAATTTTTACTGCTGTATGTATTTAAATACACAAGAACAGCTAAATACAGCTATTGGTTCTGGAGAAATATTGTAAATAATGAAGTTTTTTTTAGCAAATGGGACATTTCCTGTGATAGAAAAATAACTGCAGGAAACACGCAGCGTTACAGCTCAAGTGAAAATAAGAAATAAGAGCATTTATGTTTAGTACAGCTGGTAAGATTGCAGCCTGTGGTCTCTGTGAATATATTAAAACATGAATTTCTCTATGTGATGTGATGTAACTGTAAGTGTATTTCCACAGGTGACACTACAAATACATGCTTTGTGTGTGTGTGAGTGTGTATATGTGTATGTGTTTGTGTGTGTTGGCAGTTAGCAATGGTGTCTGCATGTGAAGAAAGGAATACACCTGTACTGTTTATGCTGGTGTGTGTGTCTGTGCCTGTGTATATGTGCCTGTGTGTCTGTGCCTGTGTATATGTGCCTGTGTGTGTGATTATTACTTTGGGGGAACATTTTTCCTCACAATTTGATAAAAACTGGTTACTTTTTACCTTGTGGGGACATTTTTCCATTCCCCACAAGGATAACCTCAGTTTTATAAAAGATCTGTGAATGTAATCAACAAACTAAAAATGACCAAAGTCTTGTATTTTGTTTAGTTACTTATGGTTAAGGTTAGAACTGGGTAGGAGTTAAGGTTGTCATGTTGGGATTAGAGTTTTCCCCATAGAAATGAATGAAATATCCCCATAAAGATATAAATACATGGTGTGTGTCTGTACGTGTGTGTGTGTGTCTTTGTGTGTGTGTGTGTGTGTGTATGTGTGTGTGCATAGCCTTAGGTGTGTGAGCTGAAAGGTTGTTCAGTGGGGTGAATCCCTTTTGTTAATGAGGACAGTGCACGCTGTGCTGGGTCCGAGTGGACTTTGGGTCTGGTGGACTGTATGGAAGAATTCAGAAGACGGAGGAATGCTAATTAACACAGCTGAGACACAGGAATGCAAAGACTCTCTCTGCTATAAATTGCTCTTATTAGTGGTGCTGTCTCCTTTTCGGACTCCCTATCCTTCCCAGCCTTGGCCAGTAAGATAAGGAGTGCCACTTTCCTTCCCAGACTGGGATAGATTCCTCCCAGCCTTGGCTGCTGAGACAGTGAGCACCACTTTGTTTTACATTAGGCCCAGGTGCAACAACTAGAATTGCACTAGTGGCCAAAATTGTGGAACACCTCGCATTTTTGGTATTACGCTTTAAAAATTACTACGCATATATCGACAGTAATGTTTATAAACAATTAAAGAATGTTACAAATGTCATACATTGACTGGAGGATTAAATAAGTAACACAGCAACAACTGAATACAGTGCTGCAGTCTCTTAGAATTGGAAGTGTGTCCACAATTTTGTCCATTACTGTAGATCAGTGCCTCAGCACTTGATGTGCATGTACCCTGCTGAAGCAATAAAGGGGAGATTGAATGCAGTGCTGAAATAAAGCAGTTTCTTAGTTTGGGTAAAAAAATGAAAGAACCTTTTCAAACCAAGTGTCCGAGTGAAGTTTTTACAACAACTGTGTGCTGTGCTATGGAAGACATTGTTAAAGGGCTGGTCAATAACTGTGATGTGAATAAACACATCCGCACCCCCTGATACTCAGGGGAAAATCACAGCAGGAAAACGAGGTTCATCTCTAAAGTATAGAATATTATAAAACAGCCAATTTCTTCCAAGTTTTCAGGTGGATTCCAGGGAAGTACTTACTTCTGAATTTTTAAAAATGTACATTATGAAATTACATTCTGTCTATGTACGTAAATGCAGTGCTAATGAAAACAGATGGCAAGGCATTAGTAAACATAAATGCACATGCTAGCATTAAAGAAGGGTATCTAGTAATAAACAAAGTGAGAGTCTGGAGAACATGACTCAGTTGGTCCTGGTTGTGAGGAGGGAACAAAGAGCTCTGAGTCTCCTGAGATGATCCTGTTGTGTCATGCAGAGTACAGATGATCTTCTGATCAGGGGTCAGTGACGTCTGCACAGCACAACCACTCATCAAACGCTAATTGACCTCAGCAGAAGGGCAGGCACAGAATCCCGTTAAGGATCCCATCAAGGAAAGCGACCTTGCATATGAACTACACAACGGCTCTTTCTTCCCACTTGGTGCCAAACGGCAAGACAGACAGAGAAACAAATAAAAACTCTCCTTCAGAGTTTGGGGACCAGAAATTCTCACCGCTCCACTCCGCTCACACGCTCTGGTTCTCAGCCATTATACTGACGCCTCATTCCTGACTGGCGTCCCGAGTGAAGAGCTTTAAGTATCACTAACACAAACCTTAACCTCCAATCATCAGGGCATTTTCAGAGTGGAGCACATACAGAGAATAAAGGGAAACCCGAAGGTTAAAGGGCTTTTCTGAATGAATTACTCATTGCTACAGTGCTGGTTAATAAGAACAGCATATTCACGTCAGCAGATCTGTACACCGCTATGAATGAATGCATCCATGTTGGCTAGTTACACATTAATCACCAGCAGTGTCATGCGTGTTACCTCCCATAGAAGAAACGCATGCAGTTAGATGCATGTGAGTGTGTGCATGAATACGTTCTACGACGGACCACCCTCCCACCCCCATGACCCCTAGCAAGATAAGTGGATGGAAGATGGATGAAAAGTTTATTGCAAAGACAGATATGCATGGGAATACCATGGACACCTGCGTACACAGCCAAAAGTGTCTCATTTACAATGAGGACACAATTGTTTGTAATACTACAGTATGGCCCTGTATTGAAAAAGTGGCTGTAGGATGGATGGATGCAGCTGTTTGCTGCGTTTACAAAAGCTAATGTGTCATATATCTCTGCTTAGTTACTGCTGTTGTCTGCAGAACACTGATCTGTCTTTATATCTCCAGTCTTCCAAGAAACTTCCCTCATATTTAATAACATAGTATTTTATGTTTAATGCATAGGATTATAAAAAGGCTCTTTATGCTACCAGTGATTTGGAGGTTAAAGGTTTAAATGCTTGGTTATGCTAGATATTAGATGACCTCTGTAACACCTGCAACCTGCTCATGGAGTGACAGTTAGGAGGATCCTGCCTTTGCTTAGTGTTTAATAGCAATTTTGAGTAACTTAAAATATGAAACTGATGTAGGTCAATGATGTCATCGATCATGTTTTGGTCAATGTGCACGGATGTCTTATGTGCCTTCTGCAGTGATGCTACAGATAGAGGGGAGCTGTACATTGAGACTGAAGTGTAAATTAACTGAAAGAGTTTCACAACAACTGTCTCGCACCTGTGAAAGTTTCAGTTCTGTAAACCACACAACAGCATCTCCAGTAAGATCTTATTCAGTGGCTTCCACGTGACTGACCTCATTCTGAAACACTTAGATATTGGCCATGTTGTGTCCTCTGCCATGTTTCGTGTCAGCCCTGCCCGTAGCAATGTGAGTGGCACTGCGGCTTACACAGATCAACCTTCTTTCAGCCGTTTCACACTTTGTCTCTGCCCAGGAAAATGGCATTAGGCGCTGGATCTATGCCAATGGTGCCTTTGAGCTCGATAACCTCTGAGATCCTCTCTGTCCCCACTTTGTAGGTTAAAGTAGGGAAAAGATATTAAATGTAAGTGGCCATTAAAGCTATCAGCTTTAAAGCTATTTCCTCCCAAGGAAAAATTCACAGTGATGCAGAGGAAGAATGCAGTTTAATGAAACTTTCACAGTCAGTATAACATCCTGATAAGTATAGCATTGATTTGATTGGCTTGTCCATTATTCAATGTCCCTAGGTTCCATGGAAGGTACTGGAGCTCAATAAAAAGAACATATTGGCGTCACATTTCACACAGAACCTGCATCAGTCATAATGATCCATCACACAGAACCTGCATCACTCTTGTGTACTTATCTGTTAGAATCAAAGAGAAAACTTGTTATACACACATATAACAATACAGACAATCTGTTAAACAAACAGGAATACGGTTCCAGTCACAGAGCGATATGACAGTATTACTGTGTCTGTTAAACAGATATATAGTGGAAATACTTTATCACAAAGTCATGTGATAAATCATAAAAGGCTCATTTATGGTTACATGAATGAAAAATAATAACTTGTTAAAGAATCAAAACATTCAGTGCTGGGACACAGAGCCATAAACAAGGGGAGATCGGAGCCGGCTACTATAGAAACAGAGTAAGAAGTGAAAGTCCAAACTTAAGGCCATTTACCTTTGAATCAGACTGAAGCCAAGGCTGGGTTCTTACGTCAGCCTGCAGACGGCCCCCCCACAGAGCGGCAGCTCTGCATCAGAGACACTCATGTTTATCAGGCAGTTACCCCAAGCAGGTTGGAGGTGTCACGCCGAGCGGCAGGTGGGTGGACAGAATTGGGCTGGAGACGTGATGTGGGGCAGAGGAACGGGTTTATTCGGGGAGTTAGGGAAGGAGAACAGGACGGGAGCAGGACGGGCAGACAGGGCTACGGGGCAAACACAGGGCAGAACTTATGGCCACGTAGACAAATTACACAGATGACGGATCTAGGGAAGACTGATACAGACGCAGACTAAATACAGGTGGGTAAGGCAGGCACAGATAGACAACAGGTGGTTACAATCAGGATCAGACACGAGGTAACGAGGGGGGCGTGGCACACACGAGGCTCGGATGGGCAGATCATGACAGGAGGCAGTCTTGCAATTATATCTGCAACATTAGTCAACAAATACTTGATTTATATAAAATAAAAACATTATCTAAGCATAACTGATGTTCTGTTATCATCTTTGATCAGTTATATTGGTCTAAGGTCACCGACCACTTCGATATTTTTGTGTTCACTGATTTGCTAACTTGCTACCTAAATTCATCAGCAAAATGAAATGTATATTAAAATGGCGGAGTACATTCACAGAGAACCATAAACCGCAAATATCAAATTGAATTTTTACATTAGATGGTAAAGATGATATGAATGCTGATAAAGTGTAAGTGATAGCACAACCCTTGGCAGGATCTTCCTCACTGCCACTCCATGAGCAGGTGACAGGTGTTGCAAAGATCTTACCGTTATCTAACAACTAATTACCTGCTCAAAATAACCAAGGATTTAGACTTTTAACTGCCGGGAATATAAAACCCTCCAAATCATTGGGGGCTTATGAAGTCTTCTGTGATACTGTGAATTAGCCATAAAAGGCTGGATTATTAAAGTCGAGAGGACTCTCCTGAGGGACTCGGGGTGTTCTGTATGGCACAGCAACGACAGGACAGAGCTATATGATACAGGAATATTAAGCTACTTCCAGCTACATACATCCAACCATCCATCTTCTATGTGATTCTAGAGACATGGTCCAAGCTCACTGTGACTCACATTGGGCATGCAGGTGGATGGATGGAATTTGGACAACCTTCTATAAATATTTTGATTTGTAGTAATTGTTTATAATGCTTGAATTTGTCATTAACAATAACACAAAGGCAAAATTTAGAACATTGACCTTCTTATGGGGTATATTAATATTATATCAAGAACAAAAATGAAGTTTGAGACAGTAATCAACTGAAGTCAATGAATGAAGCAGTTGAATTCAGCAGTATATGGACTCACTCAGTGCCACTGTAAATACGGTGCCTGAAATTTGCTAGATAATTTACAGCTCTGATAATCTATGGCACTGACACCCTCAGCCCCTCCCTGATTGATATTTGGTTGTCATGGTGATCCAACTGCCATTGTAAAACTGCTTTAGAATGAGAAGAATAACAGTCCTTTAAAAGAGCAGCATTCGATAGTCTTTTCTATTCCCCTTTTCAGTGAAAAAATCTATATTTTAATATAGGAATTAGTCATTTATTCAATATTGTATATGTGTGTGTGACTGACAGAAGTGACAATTTTGTAGCTTTATACCAACTATAAGCTATATAAAACAAATTAATCTAATAATACAAACATTTACTGTGAACATAGATTCATAGGCTAAAGTACTTACTCATTCTACAGAACTACTATGTATAACCTATCACAAACTGAACAAATTACACTACCAATATTCTTGAAGTTAAATATCACACATCCTAAATAGGATAGAACAAATATTAAAAATGTCATAGTCAGTCATATAAACCTTGCTCTATTTATTTTGTCTGCAATATTTTGAATTAAACTCCAATATCAACAATATTTAATTTATTATAAATATGCTGAAGCAGCCAGCGAGCAGACTATGGATCACGACTGTCCTATTTGCCGGCAGGGTACTGCCTAATGCCACTTCCCGTGTCTGCGTGGACCTGCCCCTTCTCCCCATGTTTGCGGGGGCTTCCAGCCATACTCCGAAAACATGCTATTAGTTGAATTGAGGTTTCTACATGGTATCTCATCCAGGGTGCTCTGCTGCCTTGTGCTGTAAGCTGCCCGGAAAAAACTCCCGGCCCTGCAATGACCCAGTACTGCATAAGTTATTGGAAGATGAATGAATGGGTTGCTATATTTGCTGTATGGAGCAAGAATGCAAAATTGTGGGAAACAGAGAAGACCAGCGTGTGCAGTTTTCAGGGCAGAGGGAGTCACACTGGAGGTCACGCTCTGCATCCGCGTAAAACATAGTGAGCAACTTGAAAGCCTGATGTGATCATATAGAGCTGTGTTACACCGTATAGTCTGAGTGCATGTGACAAATAAAACTCTTGACTTGATCTGAGGCCGATGTTACGAAACCTGGGGAAGAACCAGAAACAGCTACACGAACGACTCCGAGACGGAAACCATACGAGGAAATGGGCGTGCAAATCTGTGCCGACAGTCTTTGGCAAGAGCGAAGTTCAGAACCCAAGAAGTCGGGCTGGAAAAGCAACTTCGGTATTATCACAGGCAGGAGAGTAATAGCGGCTCGAGTGAGACGAATGAAGCGGCGCAGGTCGTTTTCTCGACTTTGTAATAGTGTAAAGACTTAAAGCCCATCTGCTCAGGAATCTGTAATAAAGTGCAGATGACTCAGGGTCACGCTGCTTGTAAAAGACCAGCCAGTACAGAGTCACCACCCAGCCCAGCTGGCCTGCTTGATATGGCTGATTGGATGTGGTTGGTGTAATATCCTCCCTCTTTGGTGCATCAGTCTGCAAGCAGCCCAGAGAGATGCTTGGCTGTCTGCCACTTGTACGTCTCCAGCTTCTCTTCATGCATATCTACCTAGCTGCATGCATTTGTCATTTGGCACACATTTTATTATTCACATTTATTTACAAAGCTATCTAGCACACCCCCCAAAAAGCAAACATAAATATTATAACAAAAAAACTGTATAGAGTTAAGATGTCAGGCATAGTTGTTTGACATCAATGCCCGCATGACAGAAGTCACAATTAGGCCGACGCGGTGCGTTTCCTTCTGTAAACTCCACAGCTGTCTCACACCAGTCTTGTTAAATAAGCATTTTTGGGGGGATAAGGTGCAGGGCTGATTTTCACGTCTGCTCGTTCATGTTCCCAAAGCGCGATTACACCTTTTCAGGAAGTGTGAATTTGGGTCTTCCTGCTTCCATGCTGATCCATCGCTGTGCTTTCTTCTCCTGAAGGAGCAGTCTTCTCCCTGATCAACTTCTCAGTATTGCGGCTTGCAGACGGCCCATTTCCAGACACTTTTTGCCAGACTTCAAGCAACCTGCTACTTATAAATCAGACCCACCTTACTGCCACAAGTGAGTTATTTCCAAAGTAAGGGTGCAGTTTTGGTTTAAAGATTAGTGGGACCCTAGTCAGCCAGCAACCCCCCGCCCCCCTAAAGAAATACGGTTCTCACACAATATTGGTAGGTACATGTCCCTACCATCCATCCCCAAATGCAAACCTATACCTTTTCCCAACGATTATATATCTGGTGCCCAAACATGTCATTTGTTGCATGTTCGGAAAGAGGACGTGCCGCTTAAGGATCTATGAAAGAGAGCATACAGAACATGGGTTCTGTACTTGAAGGTACACGTTTGACCTTAAGGAACATTCCGCATCTTGCTCCAGGAAAACCATTTCAGGCTGGTAGTACCATGATGCTCCACATACTTGGGAAGCGACGACACAAGCTAACTTACCACACGCGAAAGGAAACACAGCGGTAACGTTAGTATCGATCATTTCCTGTGTGAGTAAAATGCGAGTGAGCACACTCTCCGAACAATTTCACCATATTGCTGTGCTTCTGGCTCTGCGAAAGCCTCCTCCTGGGGTGCAGAGGTGCATCTGCCCCCCCCCGCAGTTTCATGCGGCATTTTGCCATGCGGCTGTGGAAGCTGCTTTGATCATCTCCACCCCAACCGTGGCTGATGGGGCATGCAGTGCAGGGGAATCACTTTTGCCAGATGACAGAAAAAGAAAACTATTTTTAACCTGACAAAAGCAGGCAGACGCTGCGTGTGCAAAAACATTTGCCGGGATATTGATGGGACTGCAGAAATCAGCGAGCTTAACTGCTTATGACATTACAGAGGAATGCCCGGACATCTTAATTAAAAGTGACATGTTTGTCAGCTGTCACCAGACAACACAGGCCAGCATGGAGTAACACATCTGTGAAAACTGACGTAGATCCTTACGCCATTTGGAGGCAACAATAAACAAAAGGGGAAGGAAGAAGCTGTCTGTGCACCTCTGCGGCGCTTTCGGCCATGCAGTCATTTCTCAGAAGTACGGGTATGGGGGTTTCAACATCGAGGCAAGATACAGGAAGCCCTTTCCTACAGCAGTAATTCACTATAAAGCTACATCACACATTTGGCCACAAAGGCCCAAGACAGTGGTTGAGTTACACTGTGATATGTAGAGATTCTCTAAAAGCCGTCCTGGGTAAGGGTATTGTGTGAACAAATAGAACATACAGAAATACTCAAATAGTATAATCACACAAATAGTATTTTCTCTGCTGAGAGATAGCAGGCTCTACAGCGAACCTAAGTAACCTTTCTTCATGCCACTTTATAATATCATAATCAAAGGGACAATTAATTTGATTAATTTTCTTTGAATTAATTTTTATATTTTGACCCACTCAATTACATAAATGTGGAAAATGTCGATCACAATTTCCCGTGTTCAGCTGAATTACATTATGTGGGCAGAGTGAAGAGAGGTCAGACAAGAGCCTGTCCAGACCACGCATGGAGGAAAAAAACACTGTTACGGGAAAGCCATCAAAAATCCTTTTCTCCGTGCTTTCCTTTTGCTGAAGGCTATCCTGCGACCATGCAGTTCAGGAAGGGAGGTTTTGTCTTGTATACTATGTAAAGTAAAACCATTTTCCATTACTACCTGAAAGTTCCTTACTTAATGGTAATTTCACTTAGGGAAACTTTTGCCAGACTTGAACTTTTGATGTGATTCTATCCAATTTATCAAATACCTATGGATTTGACAGCTGGGAGACGCAAGATCGGAAGAGTATATTGGATATGAAATAACCCAGGGCACTGGAAAAGCTTGGAAAATTTTTAATCAAAAGAGGAATATAAGGAGCAGTATGCCAATGGGAAGACAGACCTAATGGATACCAAGAGCTGACTCTGACTTGGTGGCATCTCACAATAACAACATAAATTAAACAACGAATAAAAATAACGGTTCACTGTAATGGCAAGTGAGCAGCTAAGATCCAGTGAATCACTTTCTGAGGTGCATCACTGCACATCCACCAAACAGTGAGTTGATGATTCACCTTTAACACAAATTACTGCTGGTACAAATGAGTGTAATGGCCGCACTATTGTGTATGACCTAGAACAGTGTAAGTGTTAATTGCTGATCACATTTTTATTATTCCCGAAACCAAGCCAGTGACAGAAATGACTGGCTCACAATTTTCTACTTGTTGTCCCCTTGGAGGCTACCCCACAAAAGAGGCTGCATGCCTTTGATGGCAATTCTAAAGCTGATAATTGTGATAGCAATACCACTGATTACAAGAGGACCCCTGCAATTTCCCAGTGTGCATCGGGGACGCACAAGACAAAACACGCGGAAACTCGTACATTCTCATCCTTTCCAGCATGGTGAGTAGCGTAGAATTAAGGGTAATTACTGGGGAGGAGAGATGGTAAAAGTTTTATTCCGAACAACATGTCCCCTGTCCGCAACAGAGAAAACACAAAAAAAATGTCGATACGACAATCTGTCACCAGCTCTGATACAAAAAGTGACGTATGGCGAGGTTCCATGGTGTAATGGTTAGCACTCTGGACTCTGAATCCAGCGATCCGAGTTCAAATCTCGGTGGGACCTTAATTTTCAGGAACTTCACTACACATTGTACTGTGTATAGCTGTGACAAAAACTGACTTAATTTAAAAACAAATGTTGTCCGCGTATTGCTTTCCTGCAGACTGTGAAAACCTGAGCAGACCGCACGTGTCGAGTTCGTGCCATGAGCTGGGACTTTCTAACGGAGGTCACAGTAGAAACCATCTGTTGTTGGCTTCGTTTGGTCCTATTCGTATTTGTGTGGAAGAAAAACAAAACAGAACGTTAACATGGCTAAATGGAGAGTCTGATATAAGCTGACTGCTGTAAGCTAAGGGTATCAGCCATAAATCAGGTATTTTGTGGCTTGCACACACTACGGGGTGTTGAAATATATTCAGCTGCAAAGATTGACTCGTGAAAATGAAACCCACCTTTGTTTTACTAACCGTTCGGACCTTGACATAGAATAACTATTTAGCCGCGAAGATAAAACAGTCACAAGAGCTTAAGGTGGAATGTTTATCAAGTCTAGAAAGAGTATCTCAAGGTTATGCAGCTGTCCGGTACCTCTCGATAGCGCTGAAATTTCTGCAATACTGTGTCTTGTTGTCTCTCGTTTGCCGCCAGTACCGGGCCGCTGGGAAGCCCTAAGGCCGCAACACATTCGCGTGGACGGCAATGCATGGAGCAAGCTTCTCCATGCTACGTGATGGATGTATTAAGCTTGAATTATTTTTGACATATATATA
>JAODUD010000107.1:12897397-12912608 GCA_026784285.1 Stomatorhinus walkeri
CATAAGGGAAAAAAAACAGATATTTATCACATTATGGGGACATTGTGTCCCCATAAGGATAGGTATACCCGCTCATGCGCACACACACACACACAATTAGTTACTAGCTACAGACTATATAATATGCAAGCCTGCAGTTGAGTCAGCTTACAACAGCCACAGATATTTTAAAAGAGACCCACATGAAATGCAGGCGTGTCTCAGCATGACTTCCATCATCCTGCAGTGGTCGTGGGGATCAAAGCTCTCAGAAAACAGAGCGTACACCCGTTCACACAACCTGCCCCCTACAGTACGGCAAGTGTGATTAGTTTTGGAAAAATCCGGCCTCCCATTCCTTTCAGTGAGAGTGATTGCACACCAGCTCACTGAGGGCAATGCATGAAACCACCAAATGCGATGCTAACCAGTGGTATTTGACCAGTCATGTGTGTCATCATCCCCACAAATTACCATTGTATTCACACACGTATCATTGCATCAGATCCCTGTAACTAGAAGGTTTGCATAATATTTAGGATGGTCATCTTGAAATATTGACGATTCAATGAAATTATGAAACTGCTACCAGGGCAAACATGGCTAAAGTCCTGGAAAGTGGCTCCAAATGTTTCCCACATGGAAAATCAGAGCCACTGAAGAGAAGCTCACAGGAACTGAGGGAAAGGAAGGATTTTTTATAGGTGCTGCTGAAGAATTGCTGTCTGCATGTTTGTTACAAAGGTAAGTCCTGCTTGTCTCTTTGTGTGCTCTCTAGCAAGTCTAAGAAAGGACATTAAAATGCCAATTTGGGGTTTAAAATGCTGTTTTCCCCAAAATGCATGTGAACAGAATAGCCTTTGAGATTTGTCTTAGTTTAAACTGGGAGAGGGTGCGGCAGAGAGAGAAACATACAAATTGGGTGTTTTGATTTCATACTAGGGCTTTGAGAAGGCAAAAGTGCAACAGGATTTACCAAACAAACACTGGCTTTCTACGGGGCCTGTTGCACCGATTTAATGGCACACATCCACTTAATCACATGGAGGGCCCCTGGGGCCAGCGGCTCGCTCACTCTGTGCATCCTTCCTGTCCAGCGCATCTTCTGGAAGCTTCCGCAGGTAGTCCTTGAGCAGCATCTCGTAGCGCGGGATGCGCTGCACTGGCTCCAGCATGTGGTGCTGCAGAGTCAGGTTCCCGCACACATCCTGCTTCTGTGAAGCAACAAGGACAGGTAGGGGCCCAATAAGGACAGTTAGGGGCCCAATAAGGACAGTTAGGGGCCCAACAAGGACAGTTAGGGGCCCAATAAGGACAGTTAGGGGCCCAATAAGGACAGTTAGGGGCCCAATAAGGACAGTTAGGGGCCCGGCTGGCCACACGCAGCGCCCATGACAGAGGCTGGGATCTGCATGGGCTCCTCAGCTTGCTTAACGTGTAACAGCAGAGCTTAACACCTGAGATTAAGACTGAGGTCATCCCCCCGCCGCCGGACACACACTGATATGAACCAAGATTGCGGCGTGGCCCAGCAAGGACGTAGAAGCAGCTGCAGATCCCCACCTGGATGTTCTGGACTATGCTCTTAAACTGGGATGACCGTTGATTCCAGGTGTTGACCAGATCCATTGCACGGTCAAAGTTCTTCACGTACTCCCCATACATCTTCATGAAGGGCGCCAGCTTTTGCAGGATATCACCGATACGTGGATTTGAATCCCTGTGATGGTTAAATACAGCCGTATATGTAGATATGGACGTACAGATCGGACACGACATTCTCAAACTTTCTCAACGGCAGCTTTATTGCCTGTAAGTGATGTCATCTATAATGCATTTAGGTTTTATTTTAATCTTTCCTTTGTTGTTTATTCATGATTCATATTGAAGCAGCAGTGGAGCGCACCTCACTTTGAAAGGGTAATATTGTGATGACATCAGAACGAACATGTTATGCATAAACGGCATTACTGACGATAAGTATTAAATGAAATGAGAGTACCTTTAAGATCAATACTACCGCTGGATTCACACCAAACCAGAATATCTTAATACTGAGCGCCTAACTGACTTGGACTGTCAAGCTCAATTCCAGCTGACATAATGGGTTGTGAAGTGTCCTCGAAACAGGATCGTTCGATGTCTTGCCCTGAGTTTCAGTGTGAATGGGAACCTCCACAGTACAGACTCCGCTACCCAGAGGCCCAGATCCGAATGGGCAGCACATATTGGCAGTGACTGAGCAGTCAGGGCAGATGATTACCCCCACGTTCTGCTTCTCCCCAGCACCCCCGTCAGCTGACACAGCTCCTTGTATCCAAAACAAGTCGGCCATACTGGGCCTTGTGTCCCCTCACCATTCGTCAGAGATCCGCGTCTTCAGATCTGGCAGGAGGAACTTGTCATGGAAGCAGTAGATGGAGGAAATGTTGGAGAAAATTCCAGTGATGACCTCCTGTGGGATTCCGGCTTCTGTTAACTTGGTGCAAAATACCTGCGTCCGAGGAGAGAGAAACTAAATAAATACCAACATCTGGTGGGTTGCAAAATCTCAGCTAGAAATCAGGACAGATGCATTATCACCCATGAGGATGACTCTGCAGTCAGCGAATGAGGGACTCCTCAATTCAAACACCCTGCCTTAAATAAATGACGTTGTAGCACCAATTCCCAGGCCTGTCTCTGTGCTGTTGGGTCTGTGTTGTAAAGCTGAGGGCTTCATTCCCCCTCAAAAACACATAGTCATGCTTCTCACACCCACCATATCCACAAATGGCATTTTTTCATGTGAAAGGTTGACCCACTGCTGAGAGAAACACAACCTTAGTAGAAAGACTCAACACCGTCTCGGAAAGTTTATGAAGAACAACGTGTGGTTTGATAATATGATGCACATGCTTAGAAGTGTTGTATTAATAACATCTTAAAGAGGAAACAACCTGCCCATAAATATTTCTTCTCATTAAATTGCATATAATATATAATTATATGAAATTAAATTGATTCATACTCTTAAAGCTTAAAATTTCCATTTTAATCTCATGTAGTCACGTTCAGATTGGAAAGGTGCTTTGCAGACAAGTAAACACAGTCAATGCTATAAATTGCAATTTTGGTGTTATGGTTTTAACTCAGAAATATAAAGGGAAAAATAGGACATCCCAAAATAACATCCAACATGGCAGATTAGAGTGTGTTTAAAAATCTCTCCAGGGTTGTAATTAATCCTGTTTTTTAATTATTTTATAAATAAGCATGCATGATAAGTAGGGGGTGGGCGTTTAATTCCAGCTGGTCTTGTGCATTAAGAGACGGTCAATCGCAAACACAAAGTTGGCGATGTAGGTCACACATCCATCATCCATACTGCTGATACAGTACAGGGTGCAGGCAGGCAGGTGGTGCCAGATCAAACTGTAGACTGTGGCGGTTATTAAGTCTACAGCATGACTCACATACCTGATCCAGAAGGTGAAGCCTCTTCACATAGGCGTCCTCTGTGTGGAGGAGCTCTCTGGCAATGTTGAGCAGCCTCCTGGACTCTGAGCACTAGGGAAGGAAGATGAGGCAGGCATGAACATCTTGCAGGAAGTCAACGACTGAGGCGCAGCGCTGAATGTCAGCAGCGTTTCATTTATCCAAACAAGCACATCCACAGCTCTGTTTCCTTCAGCCTATTGTCAAGATATGTGAAAATCTGGGACTTTCATGCCATGCAATGCTGATCTCGGGCAAATTCTACTGCCAAATAATCATCAGTTAACCCTTTAACTTGTACTGTTTATCTGACTATAACTATGGTCACCTATGCACACCTTTATCGACGTGCAAACAACATTCCTCATTTTATGTTTGGTATCAACAGGAATAATAAAGGCAGTTACATCACATACCAATTAAATTAAATCCTTAATTTAGTTTGTGCTGTCCGTAGAGGCATAGACCCAGCACAAAGCAGTCTCTGTTCATAGAGGCACTATTCCAGCCAAAGCACAGTCTCTGTTCATAGAGGCACTATCCCAGCCAAAGCACAGTCTCTGTTCATAGAGGCACTATCCCAGCCAAAGCACAGTCTCTATTCATAGAGCCACAGACCCAGTCAAAGCACAGTTTCTGTCCCCTCAGGCACAGTTGCAGCAAACGCACGGTCTCTGTCTACACAGGCACAGACCCACCTAATGTACAGTCTCTGTCCCCACAGGCACAGTTGCAGCCAATGTAGTCTCTGTCCATACGGGCACAGACTCAGCTAAAGAACAGTCTCCATCTATAAAGGCACAGACCTAGCTAAAGCACAGTCTCTGTCCATACAGACAGAGACCCAGCTAAAGCAGTCTCTGTCCACAAAATAACGCAGTTTTGGTCCATATACAAACAGATGAGCTCTGTCTATACAGATGTAGAGCCATTCAGAAAGTCTGCTCTGTCTATACAGATGTAGAGCCATTCAGAAAGTCTGCTCTGTCTATACAAGCATAAAGCATTCATTCTATTGCCTTCCTGTAAACAAGCATCTCATCGACATTCTCTCTCTTTCTGTGATGTTCTACTGAGATAAACTGAGCTAAACCACTTCCTCTGCCATGATGGTATTATTAAGATGAAACTGACACAGACAGCCCTTCAAAAATAATCCACGTTGCAGGTCTTTCCTCCTCAAGACTTTCGGGGAAGGAGATTTATGTCAGGCCAGGTAAGCTGGAGGGAAACGGAGGTGAGAGCTTGATTCTCCTCACATGGCAGAGGGGAAGGAGACTACTACAGTGTTTGGGGGTGGGGGGGGGCATAGTGTGGCTTGGAATATAATGCTGAGGGTGCAGAATCAGCCACTAGAGTGCCTGCTTACTCTCCACACCTCAGAAACACACTCACACACTCAAGTCTTTCCTGAAAACTCATGACGTCTCATGTCACTGTGCACAGATACCGAAACGCTGGATTCATTCATAAAGATCACCAAAGCACGGTGTGACCCTAAGTGAATGCTTTTTCATAATTTCCACGTTACGTGTCACTGAAAATACAACATATATACTTTACACCCAAAATTGTTTGGCTTTGTAAAAGAGGAAAGTAACTTTGAAATCACTCATGAAGAAGTTTTTATTGTCATTTAAAAACAGATTCTCTCTTCTCTGGGAAGGTTCACTGTCATAATGACGTAAAAATGTATTTTCTTCTTACTTCCTCTTTTTTCAGCCACCAGCCACCGTGCATTGTATATGTAGAAGTATTTGGCGAGCCGTAGGAACTATCAGAGCTGAAACCTGTCAAAGCCTGACTCAGCAGATAAGCAGATAGAAGATGGTAGGATGGAGCGATGCAGCAAGTCATGGATGCGCTGATGCTCAGTAAATATTTATACATGGTTAACAAACAGTTAGCGCTCAGCAGATCCATCCATCCGCCTTAGAACTGCTTATCCCGACAGCACAGGGCATACCTGGTCATGGTGGCAGTCCAGGGCAGTGCCCACATCTGCACACAGCCCGCCACATACAGTGACACTCCACAGGTGACGTAGAAATGCCAGTTAACTGACTTTGGACTTCAGCTGGAAACAGAATGTTTACCAGGGAAACTGACAAGTCCTTTAAGAGTGATTTATAGATTCAGAAAACAGCTTGTCATAATTTAGCACTACATTCCACATTGAATAATCCCTTTATGATTATTTGCCACCTAAGCAATAAGCTTGTAATGTCTCCCTGTACACCATGCCAGCACAAGTTAGTGACTACCTCACCACTTACTACAGCAAAGAGGACTGGGCAACTAACCCAATTTTAATTTCAATTATGACTTTGGCTTCCAATGATTATCAAAATAAAACAATGGAAATAAATTGATTATTGTGCCGCATTTCATTTCACAATGATGTTCCCACTGTCTTGTGTAATAAAACAAACGCACCCTTTCGAACTCCTTTCTATTTGCTTCACAGTCAAATTATACTTAGAGTTCAAGGAACCCACTGTTAAAAAGACAAGTTAAAAAAAAGCATGATATTTCGAAAGTCAATGAGGATGTGTGTTAAACAACTGTTGCCCCAATAGTGAGTAAAATAATCATAATTTTTTCCATAACTGAGCAGGCCTGCTTGCAAATTCATCTACATTAATCGCACAGCTTAAAGAAAAAAAAACACCAAGAAAAATGGCTTCATTGCCACGTATGACAAGGTTTCTAGAGTTCCGGCCAGAAGGCAGCTTTGCGACATTTCCTGAGCTCGCCGACACATGAAGAGGCCTGTTGAGGTGGAGCAAAGTGCACCAGCGAGCCCAATCACATCACAGGGCTGCGCCTGTATTAACATTACATACTGGGGAAAGACACAAGCCAGCGTATCAAGGAAACCGTGATGTAGAGCAAAGAACCGCTGAGGTCAAGCTACTTCTGTGAAGCCACAGTATTTTTAAAGACTAACAGTGAGCGCTCAGCTTGGGGTCACCTCTGACCCCCCCCCACCAGCTACCATGCCTCTGAAGCATTCAGCTTGATATGCTACTGGCCGATTTTTACAAGAAAGCTCCAGTGAAGAAGAGCCCAAAGGGCACCCTGGCTCCCTGTCACACCCCCTCACTGTGCCGGAGAGATGCGGCGACTCACCCTGCGGCCCATGCTCAGTTGGCTCTTCAGGAGTTCGGCGCCTTCCTGCTCGCCACTGCTAACCTCATCCATGTCACTATCCTCGTCCTGTGTCGAGTCCCTCTTGTTGTCCAGGGTCACGCAGGTCCTAGCCTCACTATCCATCTCTGTCTCAGTCTCGGTCACACTGTCGTTCTGCTCCTCCTCATCAATGGCGTCCTCGTTGGTGAAGACCTCGCCTTCCACGGCGCAGGATGGGCTGTCGATCCCGCTGTCCCTGTTTGGGATTTTCCCATTGCCGTTTTGCTCCATGGTACCCGAGCCCCGGGTGTCTTCGAGCTCGCATGGGCCCTCAGTCCTGCAGGTGTCATGGTCACTACTGCCTGCGCTGTCAGTGGTGGCCCCCCCATCCCCGGTTCCCACCACACTCCCTTCATCGATCCGCAAAGTGCTCAAGGCAGAGAGCTCCAAGACATCCCCAGTTGCTCCCGAGATGCTGAGTGCTTGTTGCCCCATTTGGGATGAGTCCTCGGTCCCCTGCCCCAGGGACGGCAGCTCTTTGGGATCCCGTGTGGACTCCTCCATGGTCAGCGTCGGGTGGAGTTGCTCCCTCCGGTGTGCGCCGAAGATCGGCACTCTGGACGAGAGCGAGAGAGAGGAGCTCACAGGTGAGGCTGAATGACGGCCGCTTATTCTCAATTTACAAAAGCTGGCCCAGCGGAGACAGCCTGGATCAGCAGCCAACAACTAAGTGAAGACCATGGAGTAGCATGGACAGCCTAGGTGGGACAGCATCAGCCAGCAAAACACAAGGAAAGCCAAGAGCAGGAAATCCTAATGGCACACAGTAAACTGAAAACGAGGACACTGCTGCGCCATACTTCAATAAATACAGCACAGCATACACAGACCGCACTCCCAACAGCACCATGCAGACCTGGGTTCGAACAAGCACTGCAGCTAGCTGACTAAAAATTGTTGCAGCCACCATTCCCACAACAAGTTTGTGAGAACTGGCAGACAGGCATCGCCGCTGAGTAGATATCACCACGTCAGCGTGATGCTTTTCTGCTTACATCCACCACATTTGTCGCTATAATCTGCATCATGAAAACAGCTTTTCTCCAGCGAACATTAATGTATAATTAATGCATATATTTAATGCATGTACCTAAAGTGGCAATACCTACCTCACATAAAACCACATTAGTATCAGACATGCAATAATGAATAATAACGAATAAGGGATTACAAATGAAACATAATGGCGTATGAGACTCTCTCACCCTGAGTTTTCAAACTTCTCGATCAGCAGGCAGACGCTCTTCACAGTCTTCTCGGCCTCTGGACTCCCCAAGCAGGTGGCCGTCCTGCTGGGCTTCGGTGGGGGAGCAGAAGGTAGGGGTCGCGAGGGGGCGGGAGGAATCCACTTCGGGCACTTCTCTCTTCCCAGGCCGAGGAGGTGTGAGGGTTTAGGTGGAACTGTGGGAGAGGAGAAAGGACAGGATCAGCCCCTCACACGGCCCAGGGCGCCTGCAGGTCCTGAGGGACGCTGACTGAGAGGGACCCTGAAGAGTGGCCATCCATCCTGTGCCAATTTGACAAAAAAAGAAAAACAAATGAAAGAGAGATAAATTCTAGGCGCAGCCGACCGTGACGGAAAACATCAGTAAGGAGGCTGCGAATACTGCTTCCTCATTCTGAACAGGATGTCACTCACTGTGGTTTTGATACATGAAAAAAAAGGCAACTCTGAGAAGAGCAGCAGATATATCTCTGTTAGCTGACGGCGGGCAGCCATACGCTGTACACATGGCCTCTTCTCACGTGAGAGCGGCAGCTGAGCGTCTGCACGCCTCTTTGTGTCTGCAGGAGTTTTTAAAGGGATCATTAAAAAGCTGATAGAGCCACAGACAGGTTTCCTCCCCTCCGAACTTCCTTCCTCCCAGACCATACTAATCGAAATGGAATACAGTAAATAACATTTAAATTAATTTACATAAATAAAGTACTGGGTGACATTGACAGAATTATGACTGAATAATGCATCAAACAATATTCAGTAGTTACATCCAAATATCTTTTAAAAATTGCAACAATGCATAAATACTGTTTATAAGTTGTTTAATGTAAGACGATTGAAAAAGACAATCTGCAGATAACACACAAGAAAATACTGAAACTGTAAGCATCTTCAGCAAAACGTCCTGAGAAACAGACACTGCAGCAGCTCTTCTAGGGGAGTTCATGTCTTGCCTCTTATCAACAGCACTCAGGAAGACAGATGTCACTGCATTAAAACATTCTATTTTGCACCATTTGTGCAGATTGCCACTTTGTTATCCATGAGACAGAAAACCACTTTCAATTTTCACTCGTTCACAAAAATATCAACTTCCATTTTTTATGACTGTAGTTCTCCTTTCCAAAAAATTGAGAATGTCTGCGCTAATTTTCAGTTAGATGTTTAATATAATGTAGAAGCTAAACGTGTAAATGCATGCAGTCGCACTCTTAACACTAAAGCACGCAGACGTGACAACGGGCCGGCACTCCCCAGGGACAGGCCCCGGTCGACGTGGGACGGGTTACCTTGGGGTTTCTGTGACACAGGCTGCCGAGGCGCAGCTGCCGGCTGGAGGCGCCTTCTCCCCGCCGGGTCGCTGGGGCACGGCCTGGGGGCGGCGAGGGTCCCCACTCCTGCCCGAGGGAGCTGTGTCTCGGTCGGGCCGCACTCTAACTGCGCCGCTGGGGGTGGGATATCTATGGAGTGAACATGCCCTCATCAGAAAGTGATACAGGAGGAGAGGGTCTCTCGCGAACTCATCAGGCAGCATCTAATACAGGGTTATCTGGGCTGACGGAGACGGGGGGTCAAGACGGCTGCATGTTTTAAGGAGCTTCACTCTGGGTGATGTTTCTCTCCCACACCCTGGGCTCGGGGTTTTCACCACCTCTAAAACATTACTGATAACGTAAATACAGAGAGCACTACAGAGTATTAGACTTGATGCCGGAGGAGATGCACGACTCATTCAGCCTCAGATGGATCCTGGAAGAGGAACTGCCATGAATGATCTCTATCACTATTCCGGGACTTTGGAGGACAGCGAAGGAACACCGGCGATGGGAATCAATAGCCCAGGCAGGCTGGGTGAAGTGAGCTGCACTAATGATTCCCTGAGAGCTTTTCCAGTTACAAGAGCATCCAGAACCCAGTGCAGTCTATTTGGAGACAATGTCATGGCCGTATCCGGCCAGCGCGCAAAAATGATACACTTAAAGGGCAGGAAATTAATCATTTTCTGTGAAACACAGGCTTCTCAGGGAGAAATTAATCTCTCCCATTGTGGGTGTCGATTTTCTGAGAGCACGTCTTATATCTGCACAAAGCATATGAGTCACGTTTGTATAGAGGTGGACTTGCATCTGTGTGAGAAGATGCGGAAAACGTGTCTGTAATTAGTCCAGGTAGCACCTCGTTACAAAACAAAACTTTTAGAAAATTATGAAATATCCATGTAGAATTATGTTAATTAAGCTGCATAATATCAAGAATGAAGTGAACACATACATTCCAAAAATTCTTCAGCTCATTTCTCTAACTGTCAAAAGAAAAGTCAAAATATTGAAAGCCAACAAGATAAGCTAATAGTAGGTTTTCACAAAGGAGGCAAATGTCAGGGCCGACCAATCTACACCATCATGTTCAGAAATGATCATTTCACTGGAACTAGGTGACCTACATTTTGCAGCCCTAATGCTTTCAGAATGGGCCTCATATTAATTTAATAAACCCAGTTCATTTTGTTCTCAGGTTACAGCTATAACAACATTTTTCAAAAATGATCTAGGTGACCTTTTATAATATTGATTAATGTGACTTTCTTCCACAAACTAGGTGAGAATGTATTGCAATAATATCTGGCTTTCAAGCTACCAAAAGTATAGAAGCTTCAGACCCAGAAGGAAAACCGAACTCGTCCAATAAATTATTCAGTCTAGTTTTGATAATATTGTACTACAATTACAGAAACTAAGAATAACAAAGTGAGAAGGTAATATTAACACCACAGTTTACCCCATATATGTTCAATGAATTATACCAAACTTCAGGTGAAACATTTAGAAAGATTTTACCGGACTCCTGCAGCGATGATGAACACTTGAACAGCTATATCAACCGTCAGATGAACAAACTCTTAACGTAGCTAATAAACACATCGCCGGGATTCCCTCAGAATGAGAAGCTTTCTCCTGGCATCTCTGACGCACAGGATGAATCATCGCATGCATCAATTAACCTGGGTAGGTACATGTTTGAATGCTATGGAAACCAAACAAAAAGCGGCTCTGACTGAAAAACCAATAAGCCCCTACAAGCAAAGTGTTAACAACAAATCACTACAACATTGTAGAAGTTCAGTGGTAGCCCTACCATGCCATTAGATATCACATGCTGACGAGGTTCCTTCAACGCCATCCATGGATGAAGCTAAAAGATGATTTAAGGTTCCCTTGTTACGTTTAAAAGTGAGATGAACAGCAGCCTTACCACCATCATCTCGATTCTCTGAGTGAACTTTTCTTTCCCTTTCAGCTCTTCCACGGCACTTGATTGGCAAGGACAGTCTCCATGGCTGCTCCCTCCACAGAGATCCTGCTTTTGTGCAGAGCTGTAAAGGCTCTGGCCCTGATCTGTGACAAACAGGACCTGCCAAACCTGCTTTCACACCTGCGACAGACACACACCACAGCTGGTGACAGTTTGTGCAGACGAACACGTGTGGCTCAAAGCTCAGCCTCCTCGCTGAATGGCGGTACGTTTTTCATGCCAGCTGGGGCTGACACGAGTGTTCACCAGGACATTCCCTCTGTTAGGGCCTCCTGTGAAACTATAACTGATCAATTTAAATCCCCACTTTGTTCCACATTGTTTTCCCATCAACTTAGGGCAGCCTTCTATACCTGAGCTAAAAGCACTAAAGGAGGTCTTTAAGAGCAAGAGCTCAATCACCAAAACACCAACATCAACCACCTGACCTAACATGTCAACATCATTGAACTGTGGCAGCCAGTAGAATTTGAAGATAATAGCACATGACAATACGCACACGTCTGTTGTGGATGATTTCATGTTCATATTGCTTTGACAGTGGTAAAGGTGATAGCTTCTGTTCTTATGTTAATCTGTTATGTTCCCTTTTTCATCCATGCTGCTAAAAATAGCTTGGCACCGGCTGACCTGCCCCACGGATAGCAGACCACGCATCAGAGAGGTGCTCTTTAGATCAGTGGCTGACCGGCCCCACGGATAGCAGACCACGCATCAGAGAGGTGCTCTTTAGATCGGTGGGATAAACCTCGAGATTGGATCCCCCCATTGGATAAGGCAGATGCATTAGTCTTGTGACACGTGATGCCTTACAGCTGTTCATGGATTTCCATGCCGATGCCAGAAGACGACTCACTACCACCGACAGGAAAACGAGGGAGCCTCTTCCAGTGGGCTGTGCACTGGCGTGTTCGCTACCAGATTCTATCTGGAGGAAGCCATTTTCGTCGTCACACTCAAATCCATTGAAAGTGCTCTTGGTTGCGCCCCAAGTGATCCTCAGGACAATAAAAGCAAGCCAAACTTTTTCTACATCACCTACAGCAGAAGAGACCTCAGTGACCTTATGAAATGCATGGGGGCGGGGGGGGGGGTGGCTTCTGCCTGGACTGGGGCACAGTGATGCACACCCCCGTGTCTGGCCCTTAAGGTCCGCTCTTTGTGGGTTCCTTTTGTGAGGAGCTGCCAATCAGCGGCATCCCTTGGGCAGCTCCTTGCACGCAGGCCCTTTGTCCCAGTGCAGGCTGTGAGATCAATTATTCCTGCGGTTTTACTGCTTTACAGTGAGTTGCTTGCCTTCGCTGGCCGTCTCTGCAAAGGTCACGTTTCACAGAACACACCCGCTTTTTTCTTTGAGTGCTGTATTCCTCGAAGCCTTTCTGTGCCCTACAGACGATTAGTCATACTGGCTAATTAAAGGAAAACAGGTCTGCACATGCTATGTGATAAACCTGTGAATGAAAAAAACAAATATAAACAAATAGCTAGTTTTCATTGCAGGGTCCCTAAAGATTTGAAGTCTATACCAGGAATCACAAAGTAGGGGACTCCCAGCAGGGCATGCCAGTCTGTCACATGACACACACATAAATCACTCCCCAATGGGCACAATGAGCAATTTAAACATAAAAATTCAGTTAGGTGTTTGGTTTCAGACTAGAGGAGGATATTTTAGTAACAGGAGGACTTCTATGCTAACGCAGGGAAAATATGCAAGCTGCACACACAGCGGGCTAAAAATTACTACACATTCATGTTCAATTTCCTATAAGGAAAAGCTATTCCTCTAGCAGTACAGGTTTTATGACCTGAGTTGAACTTTCACCCCATTTCCAACACTGCAGTGCTCACGCTGGTGCCGGACTTTTTCCCATTCAGGGACTGGTTCCATTTCCACCAATGCAGTGTCTGAGGTGGTGCCGGACTTTTTCCCATTCGGGGGCTGGTTCTGCACGTTTGCACAACAAAAAAAATGAAAAACAACTCCAGCATGGCACCATAGAAAAGCTGGTCTCAGAATTTGTAACCACAATGTCACTGGAAGTGGGACTGGCTATGGGGTCCAAATCTTCTGCATAGCTTGAAAGTTTGATCAATAACTGATATAGTTTTGTCTAATATCACTGGCACCAGCAGCGAAACAACTTGCTAGTGCTTATTAGCGGTATAACGTTATTTTTTTATTTTTTGTTATCCTGTGGAAAATGAAAGATCAGTCTTCTGGCCTGATTTAATAATAATTTTAAAAGTGTTGCTGGATAAATAAACAAAATATTGCAGAGCTGAAATGGTGAAAAGATCCTGAGGCAAAAAGCAAAGACTCTCATTGCACATCAGCGGTAAAACTGTGAGTGAGAATAAACTCACAGAGCCTGAGGAGAAATACACCCTTTAAGCAGACGAAGGTGGGTACAGGCGACAGAGACAGCACAGGTCATACTATGAAAACTCTTGTCTGAAGACTTTTGTCTCTATACAGGGTTATTTTTTCAGTTTAGTGGTTTATAAAAGCTTAAGATCCAAAGCAGATAAAAATAAATCCAAAAAATGGAATTCATATGGACCTATACGTTACACTCACTTCCGTCTACGTAACACTTCCATTCCGTTCTTTTATGAAACCAGTGGAAACGCAGGCAGGTTCTCAAAAGGCACCTAGTGAGAACCAGACCAGCACCAGCAATAGCTCTGTGTTGGTGGAAACAAGGTATTTGCCTATGAACTAAGGCAGCATGAAACAGTCAAGAGTTACTTACTGCTAAAGACAATCACAGAGTGGCACAACAGATCACATGAACATCTTTATGGTTTAGCGCATCCTAACTGAACTAGGACAGATACCTGGGCAGCACCCGGCAGGCCCACTTTTTTAAAGCTGCGTTAGAATAGGTCTATATATATATATATATATATTTACCAGAAGGCAGCAGGATAACTGATTTATTCACACAATAGCAAAATAGCAATAAAAATCATTAGTGATCAGCCACTGAATAATTACACCATCCAGCTGAATCCTCTAAAATCAACAGTCAGCTGTTGTTGGATACTGGTCAAGGAACACGGCTACGTAGTCAAAGCAAGGTGCTAAACGCGACCTCTAAGAGCAAGAAGAAGGGAAGCCGTTATATAGGTGGGAGTGACAGACACAGCCAGGAAGCAGGAGATAGCAGCTGAAATAACAATGCCAGAGGAGAACTGGCCCGTTATCTGCTGAGCGACAAGGTTCCCAGCTCAAGGCCAATCCTGATCCTTTATTCATCAGAAACTGGGATGGTCTGGCCTTGACTGGACTTTAGGCAGAATTATGTGAGGATATACGATACACCATTTGGAGTTTAAAACCCCCCCACATAAGAAATGGTAGCATCCATTTTTCCCCACATTAGTGTTTTTACCTTCCAGGCCACTTAACAAGTTTGAGACACACTGTAAAATAGCAGCACTCTAATGGCATCCATCCCCATTCTTCTAACGGTGAGGATGTTTCCTGTCAACAAAGTCACCGAAGGCCGCAGAGGTATCCACAGTGTGGAGGTGGGAGAGATGGGCCTGTGGCATCCAGGGCAGCTAATGGCTAATGGCTAATGGCCTCTCAGGCTGCGGCGGAGCACATCCATCGCTCTCGGAAGGTAGCCCGTGGGGCCGATGCAGTGGGAGCTCCGCGGCATGACAGTAATGTGCTGCTCCTCTACCCCATCAGTGTGTGACACATGCGAGTTGCTGCGTCATGCTAAGAAGAGACAGGGAGGGGTTAGCCAACCATTTAGCATGGGGCTCTCCTGCCTCACCTGTCTAGGAACAGGCGCTCAAAGGGCGAGAGGTAGGGTTAGACCCCGAGGTCAGACACGCAGTGCTTCATGTGACAAGGTACTTAAATATAAATGCCTTTATTATTCTTTAATAAGTAAAGCCTATAGTACAAATGTACAAAGGAGAAGAAAAACCATTAGAATGAGTTCAGTACTGTTGTGCAAGTTTTGTGCATGTCAGAACACAAAAGGGTAAGGGGGGGGGGGGGGTGCAGGG
>JAODUD010000107.1:12960743-12979530 GCA_026784285.1 Stomatorhinus walkeri
CCGAATTGATCATTTATACATTGATTTAGAGGAAATGTCAAGGTATTGAGATATATATCGTGTATCGTGATATAGGTAAAAAAACATCGCGATATTATTTTTATGCCATATCGCCCAGCCCTAATTAAAATGTAAAACTGTCTAGAGAAACGTTAGGTGTGACAAACACTCCCTGGCTACAGGATTAAAGCTGCAAACAGATCTACATCTCAGTATTAAGGCAGTAGTTACTCCAACAAAAACATCAGCAAATAATTATACAGTCGAAGGAGTAGGTGGCTTCCTGCAGGAGTAAGGAGGAGAGCGAACGGGAAATTCAATAATGCTTGTGCTATACAATGTCTGTCACAGTGTACAGATAAGTGCACCTTTGAGTAAGGCCTCAACGCGTGTATACACAACCCTAACAAGAATCTTCCAGAATTTTCTGATGTACGAACAACCAGAATGAGCCAGCGGGTATTTCCCATTGTGTTTTAAACATGAAGCAATTTACAATCCAAAAAGTCAATGCTAGAAAAATTAAATTCTGATATATGGCACCAATCTGAGGTTCAGAGTCGCTCATCTCAGCTCTCCTTAGCATTTCAGTGGAAATGACAGAGTGGATAAATTCCAACAACTGGAAAGACGTCCCCAGAAGGGATTAAAGCTTGAGTGAGCTGCCAAAATCTCTAGCATAATTAAAATGACGGACACCGCAGACACAAAGAAAACCCTTAATTCTGACAAGTGACATTAATTTGGATCGTACTAGAAATACTGTCGTCAAATTCATTTATCCAGCCCCCGTTGAATAAAGCCTTCATTTGTTGTGTAGCTAATTTGTATTTCTCAAACTACAAACAAGAAGTAGGAGGGGGTGGATTTCAGAAATAAACCAGAGGAATCCAATAAAGCTAACAAGGCTAACGGAGCTAACTCACAAGGAGGCCGGCAAAGCCAGGCACGCCATACGGGGAGCTCCCCGGGGGGGGGGGACAAGGGAAGCACTTCAGCGGCCCTCCCCAGTGCCGCAGCTTGCGGAGATGGAGAAAACACCCAAGACAAGGTGAAGTCTAACAATCTGGGTGTGTGATCCTAGGGGCCAATCTACATGGGACAGACATGCGTGACATACATAAACCAGCTTGTTGTGAGGGGATGATGCTGGTCTGGGTCCAAAATGGGAAAGCAGTCTGCAGGGTGGTAGTCTACAAACACATGTACCCGTAAACAAAGACCACAAAACAGCAGAATGAAGTGAAGAGGCAGAAAGGCTACAGAAAACTGCCTTACTGTCTAATGTGGAGCATGGAGATGTGATACGCGTAGATGCGATACGCGTAGATGCAAATCAGACACTGGTTCCAAACAAATTAAGCGGCAGAATGCTGTCTGTGTCCACAGCAGATGCTTCCAAATGAGTGCTGCTCCCTGACAGGCACAAACCGACAGTGTTATTCTGCGAGACGCCCTTAAAATGAGGTTCTGGATATTACAGTTCATGGAAGTCCACAGACAGACATCGCTGTACGCAATGAAACAAGTTACTGCCAAAAAAGCAATGTCTTGGTACTCATAGGTGACCAAAAACACAGCTTTGGTATTCTCTGTGCACATAAGAAATCCACCCTCCTCTTAAATACAACATCCAAGCTCTTCAAAAGCATCTCATTGTTTTAGAAAGGGCAGAGCTACCATCACATTTTGAGGAATCCACTCCAAGTCAATTAGCACTTCATGTAAATCATTTTCAGGGGGATTATGGGTAACATCCTTGGATCTTCTGCGCTTCAGCTGCTCAGCCGACTGGCATGCAGATGCACCTTCGGGCATTTGTTTACTCACCAGAACATGGCCAAAGAACGTCTGTGGCCTCATATCCCTGCCTCTGCCTCTTTCACACCACCAGCTTTGTTTTTTCAGAGCTAATATCACAATGGAGCTTCAGTGGAGATATGGCATCAAAAATTGTGCAAATGGGGCCCGATAACTCCCACACACACGGAGGTGCAGATACCAGAAAGGTCTTCACCTTCACAGGGAGCGATACTCTGTTAACATGACGGAGAGCAACGGCGCCCTCGTCTTTGTCTTCCAGCAGCCATCCAGTCACCGAGCAGAGACCTATCCTCATCCTAGCATTCTACAACTCCCCTGCCCCCTTAATTATTGACAACATTCAGTCAGAGTTTGCGGATGCTCAGCCAATGCCAGTGGAAAAGCAATCGGAAAACCATTACTCTTAAGTACCCTATATACACCTGACACAGCCATCCGCCAATATGCCTGGCTGTTATAGTCCTTAACAAAAATTCCTGCTGAAGTACATGAGTGTTGGTTGTGGAACATATAATTACATTGTCTTATTAACAGACACAGAAGACATTACCAGACGGGACTATCTGTCCAATCAGACACAGAAGACATTACCAGATGGGACTATCTGTCCAATCTGATTCATCCGGAAAAAACTACATTTTCACATAAAATGTGCGGCAAAGACAGAAACACACAGTTTCACTAAATAACAGCCAAGATTTACACTATTGTTGCTTGCACAGATACTTTAGTTTGTATAAATAAGCTATTTCATTCCTATAGTTGGTATAAAGGGTTACCCCCAAGACTCCCCACCATCATTTTAGCCTGGTCCACCACCCCACATCAGCACTCACCTCCCGCATCTCCTGGGCGATGGTGGCCAGGCGCTCGTTCTCGGACTGGGTGTTGGTCAGGACGTTCCTCATTAGCCTCAGCTCGCTCTGCAGCTCCAGGACTCTCTGCTCGTAGTACGCCTCCTTGGAGGCAGACTCCTGGATCAGGGACTCTTCCCGACTCTCCCCATCAGCAGCCACCTTCTTATGGTTGGAGTGGGCTTGACCGAAGGCCTGTGGGGCGGCAAAGAGGTCCCTGCTAAAAACCTAAGCTGGACCCACTTCAGCAAACCAAAAAAACCTGCTGTGACTGCAAATGTATGAGCAAACAGATATGGGTGTTTTGAACAGGTTCACACCAAAATAACCAACAAGATTCTAGTATAGATCAACAATAATTTTAAGTGCTGGAACAGTTTTGCCAACGATATCCTTTATTTAACGAGTTATTGTAAATAAAACACCAGTGAGGGGGGAGACTTTTCCGAAAACCGAAAACACAAAACACTTTAATACAATATTAACATTCTGCTGTGTTGAAGACTTTTGAAAAAGCTTTTAAGGACAGTCAAGCATCAGAGGTCGAATCATTAAAGAAACCTGCATTCATCCATTAAGGAAACCCACATTCATCCATTAAGGAAACCCACATTCATCCATTAAGGAAACCCGCATTCATCATCAGAGAGATGGGCACCGCACAGACAGCAAACAAACCTGGCACATGAGCTCTCAACACGCACGCAATCGACTAGGACTGGTGTAAAAGCACCAATCACCCCTGTAGAGAGAAGCATCCTGGGAAAATTAAAGCCAGACAAAGGGCCCATCTGCTTACTGTGTCATTCATCCCAAGGGAGTCATCGCAGATTTAAATACGTCACCTAAATATTCATTTCAGATTAATCTGGAATTTATTTCAACATGCAGCCATTGGTAAATATTAATATTACTATCAACTCAATCCTCCTGACCGTCAGATAAATCACATTCCTAAACCAGGAATATGGTTTAGATTTAAGATCTACACATGACTATTTTTCTGCTCTACATTCAAGTCAAAACCTCTTTTCTCAAACAAGGACTGAACAAAGGCGTGACACCCCAAACAATGTCTTTTAGTAAAATGTACCTTGTACATCTCGATTATGTACTGAATTCATGCCACATGACTGATATCGATGTTCCTCAATCGACCACAGCAACAGAAAAGGATAAAAATTGGCTTCAAGATGTTTTGTGACTTAGGCTAAATTCATATGAATTCCCATCAAAGTCATTATGTAAATCTCCGATTAGGGAAAAAGCTGCACATGCAAGCCTTTGTTTATTTTGGAACGCTTTATATTAAGTGCATTTTCATAATGCATTCATGGAACATTCAGTGCACCTTCATAATGCATTCATGGAACATTCATAAGCAGCATGCAAGTACACCTTAACAGCTTTAATATACATTAATAAAAAACATTACATGATTTTAAATTCAGGAAATTTTAATGTTTGTTAATATTATAAAATGTTTGTTATTAAAGTACATTACAGCTGTTACGGGATGTTATGATGTAAAGGTATACATGCATACATGCATGATGTTTATGAATGATTTCTGAATACTTAATGAAGATGTACTGAACGTTTTATGAATTCAATATAAAAGCATAATGAAGGTGCAGTTAATGTAAAGTGTTACCGTCTATTTGAAGTTTTTTCTGAAGTATTTATTTTGATTTGATTTTTAAACAGTATTTTATTCAATTTCAATTGCATTGTTAAGAAGACGACATTTTGCAGTCTGGAAAGGAATATTTTTGAATAAATCTGTCTGCAGCTCATTCTGTTAAAAACTGTGAGAAAATCGTATCGTGAATCGAATCGTGAGTCGAGTGTGTCATTACATCCCTGCTACTGACTAAAGTGTGTGAATCGTTAGGGTTTTAAGTGCTGAAGATTACAGAGATTAGCCAGGGTATAAAAAAATAATTATACACACACACACACGCATGTGTGAGAGAACCTGGCACGCCTCGCTCGGATGCACAGCAAAGTCAGCGCAAGAAGAAGTGGAGGAGGGAGGGGGGGCATGTTGCTTTGCAAATAATAGTGACATGAAACAACTTATATGACAAGAAATCAACTTAGGGACAGCACTAAGAAAAATTTTACCAGACAAAAACATAATTATCCATGAACAACAGAAGAACATAATTCTGAAATTCTATATAGTTCTCATGGGTGACACACGACCACCTGTCAGGCAACCCCCCCCAAGCCAATCATTCAGCCAGTCAAATATAAATTACTTCTTGACATTCACAAATTCCTTGAAAGGAACTTGAACCAGGGTCCATAAGGTGGAGCAAAAGGATGCATCTCTGAAGGACAGGGCTGAGCGAGTCGAACTTGGATTACAGGGCAAAGCCGGGCTTTGGGTGACTGGTGCTGAAGAAAGGATGTGGGAGGAGTCAGAGGTCGCGGTCATCTGGCGCTACATCATGGGAGACGGAAACCGGCATCCCCAGAGACGCCCTGGCAGACAGCCACACTGATCACTGCCCTGCCAGACTGGGAGAGCCCCGGACACTGTATGCATACTGCAGTGCACATATTGCCAGGTCTGCTCTCCATGTACTGTAGTGCCAACCCAAAAACCCAGGGACTGGTTAAAGCGTGGGGGAGGTAGGAATAATTTAAAAACCACAGCAAAGGCAAAACAGACAATTAGGGGTAGGAATCGGTAGTGTCGATCGATATTTTAACAATATACATTTGCTGATTTTTAAAAAGAGCATTTTTGGTTGAATATTTAAAGTAAAGACAAGGGCTGAAATGGTGGACATATTTGTTGTGTGCCTTTTGGATACAGCATTTTCAGTTTTAAACACACAATGCAAAGAATGAATACATTTCTTGACATGGGTGAAACCTAAATTCATCAATAGGTGTTCAACATGGAAAACATGTTAATAGTGGTTTTGAATTGGTTACAGCTAGTGCTAGAGCTCGAAGACCCTCCCTCATCACTTAAATCAGTAGTCTCAGAAACTCAGAAAGTCCAAATAAATCCAGGGACAGAGTATTTCACAAGGCTATCTGACGCTCTGTTAGACCAAACTCAGATAATTTTATGGAAACACACCCAACATGCTAACTCATTTTAGACTAAATCATCCAAGTGTGTGTTTTTGCCAGGAAATTCAGACGAGGCTAAAAAAGAAATAACTAATGATAGATTACACAACATGATTTTAGTCTTGATTTTCCAATTGTCAACAAAAGCCCCAGATTGGCGGCAAATCGGTGTTTGCTTGGCACTAGCACATAGGCACTCGATCGCTATTTGTTTGAAGACGAGACCGGACAGATTCGCTGATGGGTTGCAGATGCCAGTCAGATATCTAGTAGGCTAAATATCTGGGCCTGTCTGCAACTTCACATCCTGCAGTGTGAAGTGCCGCAGCTGGCAGAGTGAGGTGAGGTGAAACCTGAGGGATGATACATGGTGAAAATAGTTCAGTTTATTTAGAAGCAGTTTTAGTGTTCAGGGAAGAAGTATAGAGATATTCAACGAAAGATCACATTTACAATTATTTGTGGCTTTGAATTGAGATGTAGGGAGCGACTGCAGGAAAACCCACATTTAAACTGATGTTTTGAAATCGCTATTTTAACTCTCAAGGTGATATTGAAATCACCACCTTGAAGAACTGTGATTTCTAACCAAATCAGTAATGCCCCACCCCCAGAGACAATAGTTTAAGAAAATGCGCTGTATGCATTTCATTTGAAGTAGTGATGACACCAAGCTCATTAACTAAAGTCTGTCATCTTACATTTTAAAGGTAAAGGATCTACTTGAACTATTAATCAGCTTGTGGAGATATTCAATAATATTCAATATTCAATCACCCACAAAAACAGAAATCATCAACTCCAGTGCTCTTACTGAAACTTACAGTTTGACCTCAGGGAGGAAAAAATGCATCAAAAAACTTGTTTATTTCTGTAGACATAAGAAGATCCTGGAGTGTTTACATGCCAGACAAAACAATCAACATCCTTTCCAAGAAAGATTCCTCTGTTTGATGCTATTTGCTTATCAAATTAATACACACATTCAGATTATTAATTAATTTAATTAATAATTAAAGCTATTTTGATTAGGTTATTAAAGACTTCAGTTGATACAATCTTTGGAAGATGAACCCACCAACGAAGGCTGATTAGAACTAAGGGCAGTTAATCTGGACCACACTAGAAGATCATCTATTAGTCATGAGCTGGATGATCCCAACGATGCTCATATTTCTTCACAAACACCCCCCTCCAATCCCTTAAGCCAAAAAAAAAAAACAAAAACAAAACCTTGTTACATTACTCGATGTAATCAAATCCAGTACTGGAACAGTGTTTAATTTTTAAAAATAGTGGCCATTACTTTTGGCAGCAAAAATAACGAATTATTAGCATTATTATAAAAACATTTATATACTTTATGAAAGTGAAATCAGCACTGGCTGGTAATTAAGGTCACCAAACCTGCCAGTCAGCATGCAAGTTGGGCTGAAGCTTTGCAGGCAAATTAGGCTCCTTCGTTTAGTATTAATAAGTCTGTCAGCAACTGGTTCCACTCGTTTGCAAGTCTGAGGTTTTACTGATGTAGAGCCTTGTTCCAAATCAGCCTTTCTGCACCATCGGCAGCTGTGGATGCAGGAATAGAGAACATACAGCGGGATCTACTCTAAGATAATAAGCCTTTTCATTACTCAGTTGGGATTCAGCGGTTTCAGAAATTGGATGGATGGATGGATGGATGTGCCCCCCGTGTACATAAGCCATTTCAAGTCCAGGGAGTGTAACAGCAGGAAGTTCCCCGGATTTCCTTCCTTGACACAATTCTAAGCAGCAGTGCAAAGCCACACGCTCTTCTGGTTTTCTCTGCCGCACATTTACTTAACGGACTCCCTTATCCCAGCAACCAGCAACGTATGGCGGGCTAATCTGGCCACCAGCCCGAGAGCTTGGATTTACATGGCAGAAGCTGCACTGAAGCAGCGGCCCTGCAGGATGTGACTAGGAGAGGAGGAAGCGGGCAGGAGAATCGCTTCACCCACATAAGGATGATTCACTGCACACTTTCCTGGTGATGATTCTCATAATGTACAAGAGGATTTGCTTATTTCTGCAGGAATGAAAGCCAAACAGCACCGGCCACTTTCCATGTCAGACCCTTGCACTTCATTGACCATTTTTCCAGCATTGCTGTGAAAGTCATCCATGCAGTGTCACTGTCATATCAAGTTTCAGATGAAAAACACCGAGGGGCACAGAGATCTTATGGCACTTAGACTAAAATCTGGGGTCCACCGTTAACTGCCAGGACTCACTGCATAATTCTCCATGCTGTTCTCCACCTGGACTTTAGATATCTAGGCTATCTGGCGTGAGAGATGTTCCTGTGAGATCTCACTGGTTCAAACACCATTTTTATGGTTACCATGCCGATTAAACTGGCAAGAGCAGAGCAGTGGCAGATGGCGTCAAACAAGCCCACCCCCCACAGCAAACGGGGGCGTGATCATACATTCTTGACCCCAGACATCATAGAAAAACAGGCCTCCTTTGTGTAATTTACACAGCTGACTCAAAGGAGACACTTCCTGTTTTTGCAACAAGGAAGTCATGATTTGGGCAGCTGAACGGCCCAGACAGGAAAAGTAAACCTATTGGCCATTATGCCTTTTATAATCATGCAAAAATAAACTGGACTTTAAAAGTCCAAAAGCCATAATTTCTCCATCATATATGACCAGATGAAAGAATCTTTCCGCCTCTACATGCTAACAAATCAGTAGCTTGGGTCTAAAGGGAGCCAGTTAAGCTGAACCACCAAATTTCCGATGTTACAAATTATGCAGCAAAAGAGAAGTTCAAGGTCATGCCGCCTCTAAACACAGTGATATTAATTATTTGGCATAAGCAGAACTTAATACACGTTCAGCTCATGCCATTTTCTCTACACTTGCACAAAACCCCTTTCAACTCAGAAAAGTCTCCATCAGGCACAAACAATGCAATTAAAACCACCGGTTAAAAGATATTTAATGAATCAGCACCCCTCCTTATAAAGATCTAAATCTCCTGAGAGGGAGACTACCCCGGGTAGAGGAGACCAAATCTGCCAAAAAAGACTGGTTCACAAATATGGCCGCCATGCCCACTGCCTTGCATCCCTTAGGAAATCAAGAAATAGGGAAATAATGTTGTGGTGTGATGGCTGTAAAGGCACATAAAGGGACCAGTCTTGTCAGTCATGTCAGCCTGGGCGGGAACTCGGTGCTGCTGATATTCCAAGGCGGCTTAGCCCTGAGACAATGTGCTGATCGGGGCTGGGGGCTCGTTCTGCATCTTTAAATACATCAGTTTAGCTAATGGAGCCGACGTTCCCGTGACAACAAGAGGCCTGGCAGCAGCCTACTCAACCCCCCCATCTTTGGCACCCCAGGGAGGGTCCTGCCCCCTTGCACTGCCCACCCTAAGTGAGCAAGCAGTGCTCTGCTGGGACTTTTCCTCTGGGATGGACGGGGTCAATTGGACAGGTGCATTTATTATTCCACATAGAGGGAGCCCTCTGAAAGATCATTCCATACTTCAAAGGGTCTTTTATATAATATGTACTGGTACCTCTCAATATCTGATGGTACTGAACAACATACCAGCACCTGGTACGGAGTAACAAGGGGAGTACTGGCAACTGGTACTTGGTAAGAAAGGGAATACTGGCATCTGTTTTTCCCCCAATTTGATTACTGGTTATAGCTTTTAATATAAATAGGTACAGGCATCCATGTCTGTGGGGGGGCGACCCTATCTATCCCATGGCAAAAGCTTATATGGATCACTACGTCCTGAGAAGTGAGGATATGAGTCTGATGGGAGGAGGGAGGAAATGACATTCACACATTTACATGGAAGTGTTCTAACCCAGTGCATCCCCAGGGCTAAAACAACAATAACAGCAGCTTCCGGGCTTACAAAGACAGGACAGATTGGAGAGGGAGAGGGAGAGAGAGAGAGAGGGAGAGAGTGGGAGAAAGGGAGAGGGATAGAGAGAGGGAGAGAGAAAGAGAGAGAGCGGGAGAGGGAGAGAGAGAGGGAGAGAGAGAGAGAGGGAGAGAGAGAAAGGGAGAGGGATAGAGAGGGAGAGAGAGAAAGGGAGAGGGGGAAATGGAAAAAGCTGAATATAACCTTGTCCTTGCTTTGCTGTGACGTTCAATTCCTTCCGATGCAGCAGGACGCCGCTGTAACATGACAAGCATACAGATATTCCCCAGCTTCCTCCGTGGTTTAGAGTTTGGGGGGCTGGGATGCCATCTTATCTGCCGAAGCATCGATCACACCGCCCACCCCCCGTTCAGAGAGATCCCTGCCCTCAGTTTCAGCCAGCCAACCTCCCCCAGGCTAGGGTTTTTCCTCCTGTTCTCTCCCCCAAGGAACTGCCATATCCTTTTCACATATCTGGCCTGTTTCCATGACACTGAAGGTTCTGCCGTTAGGACCGGAGTACAGCGACACTGAGCAGGATTCCAGCACTGCTGCTCACTCAGCAGGACACAATAAGTTATTATGTTTGTATTTACTTCATTTACAATCCTTTGTATTGTGCTGTGCGTCTAATGGCCAACTTGTATCTGTTTGCTGCTACAACGCAAAGGCACCTATCTAATCTCAGTTTAAAGGAGTAACATAAAATGGGCCCTTCTGACAACCACATACACTGAAAAGGAAATGGCTCATCCTCTAAGATTTAGCATCAGATAAGTGGCAATTAAATTCAGATGCAGAACAATAGCTTGGGTGAAGGGGAGGGAAGAGTGTTCCTACCCACTTGGAGTGTAACAGTACGCCTATCTGTACCGGTATTGGTACTGCAAATGTACGGAACGAATGCAGCAAATGTGGGCGAACCCAAGCCAATATGCATGAGCGCGCAGGTCCTAATGTGAAGCTGGAAGCTGTTGATGTGAATACAAGTACAGCGCAGGTATTTTTATTTAAATGCTGCACCATGATGGATATTTATTTTGCTCTGCTTTGTATTTTTTGAGACGAAATTTGTGTTGCACAGTTATATGAAGCTCAAAGCTGCGAATGTGAATACAGTATAGATCAGGTGTAGTTAGTTTTCTAAATGTGCATCTTAATGGACATATATTTTATTTCGGTTTACATGAGAATACAGGTCCTTGACGACTTACGACCATGATTGGTTACGATTGACTGGTTGTGACACGATTTGGTCGCAAGTCGCATATGTATGGCCTACTGTACAGTAATGTATTGTTATAAAAATCTTTAAGTCATACCTTAAAGACACAAATGGCAGATGCTTGCTGTACCGAATCTGGGGTAACGGTTAGCGGCTTAGCGCGCGTGGGAATGGTAGTGCTGCCGGGAACTGGTGAGCAAACTGTCGTACGCCCAGCTGGGCAACATTTGCGCTGCCAGACAAACGAGCTGCGATCATGGTCGTAAAGTCGATTGGTCGTAAATTGGATAGGTCGTAAGTCGACGAGGACCTGTACATATTTTGATTTACTTAAATAAGTTTTGGGTTTTAATAGAAGGTTGCGGCAGGGTTGGGAGAGACTTTTTATTTAAAAAGACAGTTATACTTTGTTCAGTAAAACGAGGCTCCTCAAACCATCAGCACTGCACCACCAGCAAAATCAGGAGGGGATTTCATGTGGGTGCATGTATGGAGTGCAGGCCGCCTGACGAGCCGCACTGGGGAAGGAACTGCCGCACAACACAGCCCCCGGAGCGGAAGCTGAAATAAATCCAGTCAGGCGGCGATGAGCTCATCCTCTACATTTAGCCGTTAGGGGGAGGGTTGCGGTCGGGGACTGTCCTGATCTTCAGGTGGCCCTCAAGAGTATTACTGATCCATTACATTGCAGTAACTTTTTCAGGCGCTCTCTTCAAACTAAGTCAATAAAAGGCATTTCTAGAGTATAACATAGTTTCTCTATTTTAAAGCAGAGGCTAGCTCAATGCTGTAGCCCTAACACATACATTACAGAGGCATGTTGTGACTTGAATAATGATGTCGTACTCCAGAATCAGAAAGAGGGGCTACTGTTCTGAGCATTCGCAATTATGACTGCGTATGGTACCGCTAACTTAATGCGAATTAAGCTAATCCTGAGACTTTGACACGAAGTCTTTATTTCAGCAGTTACCATTATTACAGACATCACTTACAGACCAAACACAGTCAATGCAGCAGTCATCTGTTGCACTGGCCTGCCGCCAGTCCAACCCACTCCAGTACCGTCTGGTATACAAGCAAAATCACACCCATCTGTGCATCCATTTCCTCCTACAGCCATGCACACTGCATTTTCTCCAGTGTGCATCACGGACAACAGTGTGCAGTGTGTCGAGAGCACACGGCCTCTCATTTAGCTGCTACAGCTCCACCATCTTATTTTAGCCCCCAGGTTATAAACAAGTTCTGTTCCCCACGTCTTTAAATCTGAAGAGGTAAGTAAGAAAAATAATAATACAGTACTTAAGAATAATTAAACAGTGATAAAAGTAACTGCAAACAGTACTGTACTGTACCACAAGACGCTGAATGCATACAATGTTTTTCTTAATCTTTATGACAAAATGCATGCATTCATTATTACTTATTGTACTTAACCTGAATTTTTTTATATAATACACCTTATGGCGGGCCATTTGTAAGTACAAGCTGCCTGTGAGTCAACCCTTCATAACCCAGGGACTGCCTGTATACATTTATTTGACTGGGTTGACCCTACAATCTTTATAATGTTACAACAAAGCCATTCTAAAGTATACAATACACATGCAGAGCATTTCCATCATTTTTACAGGCATCTCCTGCGCCCCCATGTGCAGGGCTGAGATCTCGAGAAGGAAACTACACACCCATGCTCACTATGCCATCGGCTGCCCCCCATCCTGCCTGCGGCCCCCGCCCACTGGGCTTCTCCCCAAAACATAAGCTGTTTTTACAGACAGGGATTCATCCTCTTAGTAGCCACACGACTGGGGATTTGTACTTTATTTAGTGCCTTTTGCAAACGATTAGGATGTAATTGTGGACTGAGTGAGCATGATCAGTCACAAATTAAAGGTTCCTCAATGAACTGAAGGGCAAAGGAATAATAGGAAGGTGGTGAATGATCTGTGCATCTCGGCTGGGAGAGTCACTTGTCACTGCTAAGTGGACTCCTGCAGAGCGTAAGGGAGAGAAGGGGGGGGGGGGGGGGACACCATGCTACGAGCAAGCAGGTGCCCCCTCCCAGCACAAGCGACACATCACTGAGCCAAGCACAAAACTCTGTTTACCCTCCTGCAAATCAGCTCTTGTCAGAGGGACAAACCACTTTTACTCAGGGATAATCTTCATAGACATACAAGCTCCCTCTCAATTCTTCCAATAGGAAGGTTCTGCTCAAAATGAACCTGATACAGTGGAAGTCTTCTTAACATTCATAAAGGAAGCACTGCCTGATGATCTATGCATTACAATGCATTTGTAGCACAGAATGCCCACTCTAATAGTTAATCTTTGATCTACAATGCTTTTAAAAAATGCATCTTGCATAGGACAAAAGCTGTTCTATGGTAGCAACACTGATTTTTAAAAATGTTTTAGTGAGACTTAAACTCCCTGCGCTATAATATTCGTACCAAAGTGAAGGTAAGAAAAAGCCAGACCTTAATCTAGCTGACCAGCGATGTAAGAATTGGATGTGCGTAACATGTGAGGTTCATATTAATTTCAACCATCCTCTAGTCCTACTGCATGTGTAAAAATGAGTTTAAAGTTCACCTGCGCTGCTTTTACAAAAGCACTACGTTTGAATTCAGTAAACCCCGCCTAGTGTTCTGATGTCTTTTGACGCCGGTACCGGTTATTACGCCAGGGGAAAACCAACACCTTGCAGTACCGTACTCACGGTTCGTTCTTGAAGTACCAATGGTACGGTACCTGGCGCGGTGGAAAAGCACACTGTAGTTGAGCGGTGAATTGGACAGCGGTGAATCGGACTAACAATTAAATTTTCTTAGTGTGCATGTAAACATACTGACTGTCAGAACCTGACTTGACATACCTGCTAGTATAACCTGGCCTACAGTCCTTCAGTTTTGCTACCTGCAGGGAAGTTCAAGCGTGTAAACACTCAATCAGCTTTATATCTAGAGCTAGAGGAAATTCCACAAAATCCCCAGCTGCCATTGCAATTGTGAACGTGGGAGAGGCTGAAGGTTTTGACTGCGCACTGTAGCCTACTTCACACTCCACTCCTCACGGTCTGCACGCAATGTACATGAAGGATGTATTTCATCATCAGGAGTGTTTGCGTGGACAACACACGTGCAGCCAAGATTTCGTGTCAGGTGGACTTGGTGTGCATCGACTGTGCACGTGCAAGGAATTGACAGCGCATCACCGGGTGGAAAATCATTGCCGTACACATGTGCCGACCATAACCTTATGTGTACATGGACAAATATAGTATGTATGCAAAAGGGAGACAACAGCTTACAGAAAGGTGGAGTATGAACTAGGCTGGACGTGAGAATGAGGCAGGGAACATGCCTGATTTATCATTCTCAGAGGACTTAGATACAAGTCGTTTACCTTGAGCTACCTACCTGATGCTTTTAACCTATGATCTGAATCTGGACAGTCTAGTAGAGCAACTGAAGTTACACACTTAATGCATGCACACTTCTGGGACAAACGTCTGGTTAAAAATCGATGACATTAATGAAGTAAACAATTCGTATTTAGTTTTCAGAGAAGGGTGGTAGCATCAGTTAGAAGGGTGGTAGCATCCATTCTCTTCCATCCATTAATTCTGAGATTAAACGACCAATGAAAATGGAAAGCTGCGAGATTAAATTACAATTTTCAGCGATGCTTAACTGTCACTGATGAGTGATGAAATAGTGATTCCTCATAACACCCCTGAATCAACTGAAGAACATACACATGTTTGATGGTGTGGCACAAAATAGGTGGAGTAATTATAATGCGTGTTAAAAGACAGGTGTAAATGAGAGGGGTAAAAACACAAAGCAGGGAAGAAAGTAACAGCATTACAGCGAGTCAGAAGCAGGACAGGGGAACTGCCACCGCATTAGTGGTTCATTTGTGATTCAAACCAGCACAAATCACCATCAGGAGGAATTTACTGTTTTGCAGCCAGCAGTGAAAGGAGTATGGTCCTGAAGATGAAAACATAGATTTGAAGAGGAGAATTAAGATCATATAAATGGACAACAGCCACTGAGTGATATGAACAACCGAAGTAAGATATCCAACGGATACTTCAGCATGGAGACCTGCAGGGCCTTCGGTGTGAGACAAAGGCTAGGAATGAGATTTGGCTTTAAATAACAACGTTAAAGTCAGTTCATGACAAAAGACACATTTGGCATTTACAACTGCTGCAAATATGTGCGAAGACCCACCCATGCATGCAGGCGCTCAAGCATTCTTTTCATTGTCACAAAGACTGAGGTCAGGAATGTAGCAAGTGTTCAGCCCCTGACCAAACCTCAAGTGAAGGCCATCCTCGTGTCTTATCACCCATTGGTCATCGTCAGGACAACACACACCCGCTCACCAACACAAACAGGCCTACAACCACATTTCTGACCTATTCTCCTCAAACAAATCTCAATCTCAAACAAAAGCACATGATGGTCGACTACAAAAAAAAAGAAGAAAGTTATAATCATAAATCACTGAAATGTGCGTACAAGACAATTCCATGCAAATGTCACATTAAACAGCCAGGGAACAAGCTTGTGAATATCTATTTGTTTCTCCTGTAGCACTTAGATGCTTAATTTTACCTACAGAAAGGTTTGCATGGGAAACGGTCATAGGAAACAATGCAGTACTGGAGTTTTGAAAACGGTACAATACCAGCATTTTGAAAAAAATATCAATACTCTTTTATCCTCTCCACAGCAGTGATATACAAGTTCATACTTAGTCTACAGCAGCCGTCAACAACTGGAGGACTCCAGTCACCGTCCGGACCAAAACACAGCTGAATCTAGAACTGTAATCGAATTTGCAATTATCTCTCTTACGTTTCCCATAGAGAAATGTGGTCATTTTCAATGTCTTGGATACCAAGACCAGGGAAGGCAAACAACTGTTTTGTTACCCAATGCAAGGTCCTTGTTGCAGAACCATGCAAATGCTTAGAAAATGAACTATGGGCCAATGCTTCACTGTCCGCTTGATTCCCTAGGAACCCCCTCCCCCCCTCAGGAAATGGCAGGGTGAATCCGAACACAAGCTTGCTGTACAAAATCTGTAAAGCATACAAACAGATTTTCTTCTCATCAACTGCCCTAAAATTCCTGTCATACCATTAGGGTCAACGAAAAAAAAGAAAACGGATCTGGGAAAAAGGTAAAAAATTGGAAAATATTTTCAGTGGTAAGAATGACTCATCTTTCCACATTATAAACAGTATTTTAAAATTGCGCAGGACCTTTTACACAGCACAAAACTGCACCATAACAGAAGAGGCAGACTGTGCATTACCCCTAGCCTACTTCTTAAAATGAATGTCACATGTTTAACAACTGCTGGGCCAGTTACAAATTATTTTGGCGCTAAATTTAAGTTTAAAAGTGACGTTCTCCCTGACACCTCTTTTTTGTTCGGGACAACCGCCGGCATTCCTGACATTCTTGCTTGTTGAAACTCGCCTGATTCACCAAGTCACCGTTTAGAGGGGGGAAAACAAGAGGCAACGAAATAATGGCAGCTATTAAAACTCTCACCCATCAGAAAATTATTCTGCGCTGTCAACATATTATGCAGCGAGACAGAGCTTCAAAATATTTAAAAGAAATAGATTACTCGTAGAAAAAAACTATGATTTGGATTAGTTGCTAATTAGCGTATTGAAAAGTATAAATTATTATTATTATATATTTAATTATAATTATATACTGTGTCAATAATAACTGCTAATACATTATTCGTATAAATAAATAATAATAATAATAAACAACTGAATGCGAATTATATTGGTATATTATAAATTACAATGCAACTGTTATGGATAGCCCGACTGGATTGTAGGCTCAGATGTTATAATATCGGCCCGTCAGCTAATACTCTGACTACACACCTAAGGGAGAGGGGCGGATAGGTGGCGGGGGACACGGAAATCATTACATGTTTCATTCTTGCAGATGAACCTCGATTAACTGCTGCATGCATGCTGCTGCATGTGAGATGATGCATTTAATGCGACACTGCACGTGCAAACGCGACCCGAATCCCGAAGGATGTCGCTTGTGCCGCAATCGCATCCGTCTGTAATACTGCGGTGACTCCAAGATGGACTCAGCGCCTTCAAAATGAAGCCCTTACTAAGGCTGCACCTACTGTAATTCCAGCAAACCAGCCAAAAATCACATATTATACCACAAACCTGACATACTTTACATAGAAATTCGAGGCACATCTCCGCATATTAGTGTTATTTACGCTGTGTGATATTTCATCATCATTGGAAAATTATCCACTATATCTTGATAAGAATAATGTCTATTTTTTTCGAAAGAAAAAAATTTAAACTAGGCCCCACACAAGCAGTGTAAAACGTCACAAGACTGGAAAATCTGTTTAATGTGCAGCAACAGAGCAGTATGCCGTATGTAGCTTGCAGAATGATAATGCGGCAGCAAGCGAGATGCCCCGTCAAGACGCAGGACTGCAGAAGCTGGAGGATGACAAACTCGCCGTCCAACATGTTTGACCTTGCAAAATAACGGCTTGGACAGAGATTTCCGAACCTCGCGCAAATCACACTCACGAGGAATCCCGGATCTTAAACTCTAAAATCCCATATAAATAATAAAGCATATTAAATGCTATTTATGTTATATAAGAAGATTTTCATGGCAAAATGATTATGGATTTATAGCCATAATTTTTATGTTTCCTAAAACGAAAAATAAGAGAACCTGCTTTACCTCGGCAATTTCACATACCTCTTTAAGCTGATCGAGCTCCTGCCGAACGGTCTCATACTCGATCTCCAGCTCGTCGTACTGCTGTTTCAGCTGCTGCTTCTCCTCCAGCACCGCAAGCCCATACTCCGCTGCCTGGATCTTCTCATGCGTCGTCTCGCTCAGCTCCCGGGAAAGGCGCTCGATGTCCGCACGCAGCCACTCCGTCCCTTCTGCTGCTGCCACCGGCACGCCAGGGTAGCCCGGTTCCTCCACAGACATTTTAGCCGGTAGGGTGTGAAGCTTAGCCACCACACAGGGACGATCGAAACAGACAAGGAAGAATCTCTAGCCGATCCAACCTTGAGAGATCGCCAGGAACCCTTTATATGAAATACTATTACATTAATGTCTTCTGTGTTTGTGCTGCATGGTTTCTCTCTTGCCTCTCGGGTTACCTATTGTGAACTGTCCATTTTCCGTCATATGACTGGCTACGGACATCAGTTTCTTTGGGCTGAAGACGTTATTTTCTTTCTTTTCAAATCCCTCTCATGATTGCAATTTCCGCCGCCCTTTGCTTCTTCTCCTCTGGAAGCGATTGAGACAGGCTGTGCTCTCAGCGTTAGGATAATCTATCTGGGATACGTTCCAAGACCAGCAGAGCTTGCCGGGAAATGTAGTGCATAATCAAAAACCATAACTGCAGTAAATAGGAGAAGATCTCAGTGAGAGTATCCCATCATGCTTTGAGACTTTGGACATGTTGGCAAATGGGGTTTTGAGACGTGAGATCTGCACCGCTGCTGCGTCTGTTAGCTATTCCGATAGTGTATGGATGGGCCAATTTCCGTCTTATGGAGGTTCTCAACACAGTCCAGATAGAATAGAGATCAGTTGGTAAGCACAGTTGCTGCGCATTTTTGACGTCTCACACCAGGTGCCTGGTCAATCGAGAGAAAGTGGTATCTAGAGGTTTCCACCTAGAGGTGTCACAACGACATAGCCATAGTTTTTTTTCATTCCCATTGAAAGGAGAACGAGGTTCATTTTAAGAATTTTCTGTTATATGACTTCCTCCTAAATATGTGTGTCTATCTATCTATCTATACACA
>JAODUD010000107.1:13008509-13019655 GCA_026784285.1 Stomatorhinus walkeri
CTCACTGAAAATGTATGCTTGCATAAATAAATAAAATAAAGTAACAGATAGATAGATAGATAGATAGATAGATAGATTGATTGATTAGCTGTCTTCAGGATATAAATTGACGTAGGGCAGCTGAAAGGCTTACAACATGCACTCAGCCAGGACTAAATCTCATTCGCAGCTAAAATGCACTGGCACAGTCTGCTGACTGCTTAATCCAAATGAACTCCAGAATTACTTTATATAAATGATTGTCTTCTCCCACTTGATGATACCCAAAGCACATCCCTGGGATGGCATACTGGAGACATTCTAATCTGATGCCCAAACCACCTCAGTTGGCTTCTTTCAATGCGGAAGAGCAGCAGCTCTAATCTGAGCCCCCCCCAACTGTCCGAGCTCCTCACCCCCCCTAGGAGACAGAGCCCAGACACCAAGTCCATTTCCAATGCTTGTATCTTATTTCTGCGATCTCAAAGCTCGTAACCATAGGTGAGGGTAGGAATGGAACACAGAACTTTATTTTTCAATACAGAATGATATGCTTGGTAACTCTCACATTTTACAAAATAATAAATTGTATCTGCAAATACCACTTTTAACATCCACAGAAAAACCCAACAACTAACCAACCAAACAAAAACCACTAAACAATAATCGTTATCATGATTATGCTATGTTATGCAGTTTTGTACAACATGAACTATTTATTCACTGATATGATTGAGAAAGAGTTTCAGTTATTCAGATTTTTTAAAAGAAATGAAAGAGTAATTAACAGTTTAAACCTCTCCGCCATAAACAGACTACTGATGGATCACAGGATTCAAAGGCACAAGAACAAGAGAGCAGAAATTCCCGAGCGACAGCCTACAGTCAGGGCTGTGGCCAGAGTGGGGAATGGGCAGAAATGAATGACTTTCAATTCCTTTATTTGGGAATATTGAACATCACAAAAAAGTGTCTGGTTAATCTCAAGAGTGAAATAGGTACAATAATCAGTGCTTTGTATGTGAATATTTGTACCCTTCCAGTAATCACAAACAAAAACGGCGAGAAAAGCACAGACAAGACAAAAACTGTGTGGAAACATTGTAAAAGACTGATAACATAACAAATAGCACGACGAACATGCTTCAGCTAGTCCACAGGCACCACAGTGAGCTCAGTTCACCACAGCCAGAGCGAAGATTATTAACAGGGCAAACCACGCTAAAAAGCTGCACATGCAGGCCTTAGTTTATTTATTTAAATACTTTTTTAATTTACTGATTTTGATTTGGGATTTTTTTTAAAAACTATTTTGTTTAATTTCAGTTGCGCTGTTAAGAAGAGGACACTTATTTTGTACAGATTAGATATATAAAGGAATATTTTTGAATTTTTCTGCAGCTCATTCTGTTATAAAGTCATGAGAAAATCGTGAATCTTATAGAATCATATGGAATTGTGAGTTGAGTGTATCGCTACATCCCTACTGGTGGTAAAGTGGTCCTGCTGGCATTGCAGGCAATCTTTTGTTTCCATCTGGAAATCAGGACTTGTAGTCCCGCTCTGGAAAGGGAAGGGGATTGCCTGGAATGTGACAACTACAGGGTGATGACACAGCTCTTACTACCGTGTTAGATCTTTGCTAGGATCCGTTTGCTAGGATCATTAACAGGATCCGTGATCAATTGACTGGCTATCAGCGGCCCGAGCAGTTTGGTTTTACACCTAAGAAGTCTACCATCGACTGCGTCCTGGCGCTGATCTTATCGAGCAGAAGCGTGAATATCGGCAGCGGTTCTTTGCAGCCTTTGTTGATTTTCGTAAATCAAGGGTCAATGGAGGCTCTGATCGGGGCTCTTGAGAGATTGAGTGAGGAGTCTGAGTGTCTGGGATATGTGGGTGTCCTCGATAAAAACCAAGATCCAGGCCTTTAATGACTTCTTAGGCACAGCCATCAGTAGTGTGTCTGTCTGTGGGGAAGGTATTGATCTCATTGAGATTCTCACTTACCTCGGCGGCAATATTCACGTCTCTGGTGACTCTTTCTATGAAGTCCGCAGGCAGACTGCCAGAACATGGGGGGTCTCTGGAAAGGGGTGCAGGAGCCTCCTGGTATCTTTACAAGAGGACGAAGGCCTTTAGAGTCCTGATGCTCTCTGTCTTGCTGCATGACTGTGAGACATGGATGCTATTCAGTGAGCCGAGACGAAGATCATGTAACACCTGGCTGCAGCAGATGGATGGTCATTTCCAGAGGGTGGGTCTGCCTGGGGGGGTTGCCAGTTAGGATCCCGAGGAGTTTCACCATGTGGTGGGTGCTGCATTAGCGCATGCTCCCCTACCTGACCTGACCTTCTGGATGGAGGTACCGGGTATATATAGGCTGGAGACGTCTTCCTGAGCATAACTGGAATTAACGCACTAAAGAATTAGGGCCTTCCCTTTAGCCTGCACTGCATCCTGGTTCAGTTTATTTAGCAAAAGATCCCTTCAATACTGCTGAGCTCTATTTTACTGATTTATAAAAACATCATCTTAGCTGGAATGGCTAAAGTTAGATGTAGGAAGAATAAAAATTATATTGTTTTTTTTCATTTTACCTGACAGCACTATCACAGCTATTACCAGCTACCTTTTATGAAATTGCAAAATAAAATGAGGTTATATGATCTCGATAAAATAACTTCACTTCCCTAATCAGTGCAATGTTTTCATTGATACAGTTGCCAAGACTGAGTTATAGCATAATGCCTAACATTAAATGTTTTTAACACTAATAATACGTATGATTATGCAATGTCTTTCATACAATACCTAAAGCAAAAAGAAAAATCAGACATTCAAAGATATGGGGAGTGGTATATGGCACAGTAAGTTAGGACTTGGAAGGTCACTGTTTCAAATCCCAGGGCCGGCAGGGTGATGGCCACCATTGGGCGACTAAACACGATCAACCCCCATCTCACGTGTGTGTCTTATGGGAGCAAGATGGGGTAGGTGAAGACATTACATCATCGTTGTTTGCAGCTTAAGTTTTAATTCATACCCCCCAATAGAGAATTTTACATTTCATCTCACCAGAAAGAGGAGAAAGCACTAGCAGAGAAATAACAGCAACACTGCAATAGATGTGTGAATGGCGTGAAATACCCCAAACCCAGTGAAGGGGCACGTCTGATTTTGAAACACCACGACAGGAGCCGTCTATCAGTCAATCTGCAGGACCAAGACATGAAAGAAACCGATCGGAGAATGGAGGACATTTAGACAGCTGCAAACACACATCTTTTATTATAAAAATAGACTTGCGATGTACAACACAGGATAAACACAAGATGAAAAGCTAGGCGGGTTCTTGAAGAAGTGGAGCCTTGTTACAGGACGAAAAAATAACCTAATTTTGAACTAAACACTGTGCAAGTAGTTTTTAGTGATGCATTCACTCAAAGATGCTGATCAGGTTCAACCCAACAAAGGGGAAAATTAAATGCCTGTTTAAAACAACTTTTAAAAAATAGTGATCACTGGATTTGAATATCACATCCCAAATGACAAGTACCTTCCCTTGATGTGACCATTTCAAAAACATGAAAATGAAGCCAAACTAAATTTCACAGACATCACATACCCTGAAAATGCCTGAGGTGCGAACATGGGCTTAAACAAACAGCAAACACGCCATGATACTGGAAATACAACAGTGGAAGTTTGCTCATCTCATAGATCTTTTGTTAAGCACAAGGTGATAAGATTAAAAAAAAAAAAAAGTTTAATTAGGATATGAGTATTTCTGGAGAATAAAATGGCAAAAATCCAGTAACATACATAGTTGCTGCTAATTTCAATTACTCTGCCACAGAGTATAAACTGTACCTAGTTGCTTTTTTGTTTGTTTAAAATCAGGCTACAGCCAAAACAGGTCATTCTCCATTATATGAATTGCTTTAATGACAATTATCTTACAGATATAATTATTTTCATTCACTTCCATATGCAGTGTGAAGACTCTGAGCAGTGTGTAAACTTCGATTAGTTCAGAACATAAGACCATAAGTATCCGGACCAGGTAGTTTGTGTCTGACATACGAGTTGCTTGAGGGAAGCATTTGACTGTGCAGAACTAAGCCGGCAAGCATGCGGGGAGCTGGGCCACGTTGGTAGCTAAATGCTCAGACGCAACGTGCTTCGAACATGCGGCTCCAGCAAGAAACAGGCCAGGTTGTGCATAGGCAGAGGCTGAAGGACACGACCCAGAGGGTGGGCGGCATCTGGGTGGTAACCCAGTGCAAGATGTGCAGTAGAAAAAAACAAACATTTCACTAAACCGCTTCTTAGAGGACGAGTTACAAAGTGGACAGGGGTAATCATACCCACATCTTGATTTCCGGGGGAAAAAAGTTTCGCAGTTAATCTCCCAAATTGATTTGATGTATATCTCTTAACCAGTAATATGGCTGAGAGGTGACTGATTAAGTGTGGTGAAATCTCACCTCTACAGTCCACTGAAGTATTTCCTAAACTCTTACCAGATCCACTGGTACAGAGCAGGACAATAAATGAGGCTGTTACTGCGCACTGACCTCCTAAACAGATGGGTTACTTTCTGGTGAATAGAGGGGGGTCACTGACAGAAGGCAGAGTATGTCTAAAAGTGGCCACAACAGGCAGCATGAGAGTGGTGCAATGCTTTTTTAAATGTTTTTTTTCCTAAACAAGATCACATGATAGAGGAAGTTACTCCATCTCAGTTTCTGCAGTAGGTCTGTACTGCAAGGCACCCAACCCTCCTGGGGTCAGCCGTCGCCACTGGGATACAACACAGATGCATCGAGTTCTCTGCATAAGCCATTCAGATCATGTGTGACAAAAAAAACCCTGTTTGGTGCCGACCAAACAACCTCCTGTATGGGCTGAGCAGCCGCTCGGTGGGCCTCGGATGTGAGGAAGAAAGCTGGACAGTCTGTCAGGGACCTCACATCACTGTGCCCGGCATCTAAAATAAGTGTGTGAGGTCTACAGCTTGACGTTGTTCAGATTCTTAGCGACACTCTGGAGGTAGGCCTCGTGAATGGTGCTGAGGAATGTGGGATCATTCTGCAAAGAAAAGAACCAGAACCGTATTTACAGGAATATCGCAGCAAGTCTTTCATATGGGAGTTTTAACTACATGCATTTATCATTCGTAATTCCACATGAACATGTGGTACAGTCAGTAATTCAGACATGATATTCATGCTGCAGTAGCTATGGTTTGGGGGGGGGGGGGCAGTATTCGGTAGAATTTACAAGGGGCTATGCCATGTCTTCCTGAAGCCGAGGTGCTACAAAAAAGGGACAGCAAATGTCTAGACACAGCTTCTGAAAATTTTGTTTTTCACCTAGATAATAACCCTAAGCAAAGCAGGATGTGTATGCAGCAAGGAAAGGGATGGGGTGCTGTGACAGGAGACCTGGCCCCCACTTTCCCCTGACCTAAACCCTACAGAGCTGGTTTGGGGGCAGTTGGACTGAAGAGAAAGAGCAAGGCAGCCAACTTGTGCCCAGAACCTGTGGAAGCTCCTTCAGGACTAGAGGAGAAGCTTTTCAGGAGGCTACATCTGGAAGCTGGTTGAAAGAATGCCAAGAGTCTGCAATGATGTCATCGAAGCAGAAGGGGGCTGTTTTAAAGAGTCTAAAATTTGAATTTTACACTTCTCTTGGTCACATTTGCTCTTTTGGTCAAATGTGTATTAATTCATTGCCTCAAGCCTATTACAATAAGATAAATAAAACAGCTAAAATAGCCACAAATGCATTAAAAGCAGGTGTGTCCAGACATGTGACCGGTACTGAACAATTGCTGTAATTGACATAAAACACATTATAACCAAGAGGACCTTGCAGTTCATAAGAGATGAGGCCCTGTTCTGTTGCATACTTGCTGCTAACAATGGCGCCCTGAATGGAACAGCCAGACCTTGCAGTTCATAAGAGATGAGGCCCTGTTCTGTTGCATACTTGCTGCTAACAATGGCGCCCTGAATGGAACAGCCAGACCTTGATGAGGTGAACGAGGGTGTCCTGAAGCTGGAACCTGCTGAGGTGGCTGGGAAGCTCGCTGGCTCGCAGTGAGGTGGGTGACGGAGCGGCAGGCTTCCTCTCCATTTCCGGCGTCTTGGCAGAGTTCTGGAAGACGCTGGGGGAAAGCAGCACCGAGGGCAACCCCTCCGACACGGCTGGCCCCCCCTTCAGAGACATCCCCTCGAGGTAGGTAGAGAGCAAGAGTCAGTTTAAACGCTACGAACGAAACTACCCTCAATCTGCTGAAACGTTTTACTGCATCCATCCTCCCCTGACGATGAGAACTGATGAACATCTAACAGCAGAACGATAACTGAGGCTGGTTGCTTTTTTGACAAACCACCATTTTGCCCTTTTACTCCATCCATTAGGGCATGACTGTTACTGTGAGGTATAGTGGGAAACCAGTGAAGTATACTTACTGGTATTGTTTTCACCAGACTTTGAGGCTGCATGAAAATATCAACATCCTTATTCTGTTTAAGAAACACAAAACATAAAGATGAATTTCTCATATATATCCAGCCACGATGATCAAGAAATTCACATCATAGATATTTCTGGTCAAGAACAGTTTGCTAAAACAAAAATAAATGGTAAAATAAACTCAAATATGAGAAGTGCTGATGCTGGGTTAGCAATGGTCTTAAATCCTGTGAGATTCGCTCAAATGCCAAGACCCTAATACTGCGAAGGGGGGCTTTACCTGCCGCGGGGCTGCTAGTGTGGTGCTGTAGGGCGTGGCCTTGACCGCAGGCTCCCTGAAGCATTCCGGCGTGGCCAGCAGGGACGGGAGGAAGCTGGGGGCCAAAGGCGGCTTGTTCAGGGCAGCTGACGGCAATGCATCTACCTTGAGCTGCCCGACGACCTCCTGAGGCAGGTAGGCCGAGGTGCTGGGGGTCAGCTGCGGGGGCCGGGTCATGGAAGCAGCGGGTTTGGGGCCTGGGAGGCCAACAAGGTGCTGGGGGGCCCCAGGGTGGAATACCGGGCTGGGGCGAAGGGGATGGTTGGGGGTGGTCTTCTCTTCTGTCTGCCCAAGGTGCTGCTCAGTGTTGGCCAGGGCAGAAGTGGTGCCCAAGCGCCCCCCCCCAGGGTCAGTGTGCAGATGGGGGACCAGCGGGGGGAGAGTGTGGCTGAGGCAGTCACGCTTCCCTTTTTCAGTCACTCCTTGGTTGGTGAACCCCAGCGGGGGCTGCTCCTTTGGTAAAGAGCTTCCGAACAGTTCCTCCACGGTGATCTGCTTCACGCCAGAGTGGGAGTTCTGTGGGGAGAACATGACAGCTGACACGCTCCATCAGAGGAGATATCCTCCATGCTACAGGTGAGACTTCCACACCTCATTGACTGGCGGGGAATCAGGTTTTAGCTCAAAGACACGACTTGACTACCAGTTTCTAAATACAAAGCTGACCAGGCTGTGGTCCAATCAGGCTTCAAAGAAGAACAGAGTCCTGACCTTCTCGTGCTGTGGTACTGTAGCTGTCTGCTCCGCTGCAGTCCTTGACAAGTCATGGTTCGCCACCAATTCGCTGCTTGACAAATCAGAATCACAGACGTGGCTCTGGAAAGAACAAAACCGATTTCCTCACCTTCAAGATGCAGATCAATATCCAGTAATTCAGGATTACAGTTCACTTCGATATAATCACTACGCATCCACTAGATGGCAGCATGGCCCACTGTTACATAATCAAATGTTCGAAAATGTACATTTACCCTTCCTTTTATGCAGGGGTAGGCAATCTTCCCAAAAAATATCACGATCTTTATAACACAGAACTGCAATCCAAGATATGAACTGCAGGAAGAAATTGCTATTATGTGCAATGCCAATGGGAGGGAATGAGTAGTTAAGCCTGTAGGAAATACTGAGAGTTACTATAAACATGACAGCTAGATATGTCATCTTCGTAAGCCTGTTCTCAGCAACACAACATCCACGCCTGCCTCATGATTCTAAACGGGGCCCTCCAACTGCATGGCATGGACCAAAATCACTACGCTGAGAGCCGTCTCATGACTGATCGCTGAAAAATAGAGTGTGCGAGTCCTTTTTGTTCCAAAAACTATCTATACAAACACACACTCTCTGTATGGCCAAAAGGATTACAGGAATTGGCGAGTTAAGCCACACCCATTTGCTGACACAGGTACAAACTCCTGCAGAAAACATTAGCAGCAGAATGAGAAGTTGTACAGAAGACGTCAGTGACTTTTCATTTGGCACCATCATAGGATGCCATCTTTCCAACAAAGGGCACCACATTTCTGCTCTGCTGTGGTCAATCACACATCAAAACGTCTGGGCGCGAGTTAATTTAAGAGGTAGCCACACAAGCACACAGGAAGAACCCTAAAGATCCAACATCGATACCCAACCTGAATGGAGGCAAATCCCACCAGCAATATTCCAACATCTAATGGAATTCTTTCCCAGAAGAGAAGAAGCTATTACAGAAACAACAGGCTGATCAACTTCATATGAATATCCTTGGTTTCATTCTGTAAAAAAAGCGTCTGGGATGTATTAGAAGGTAAGCTAACATCCGGTGCTCATGGCTGATGTATTGAATACAGAAGAAACACGCAGAAGTAAAGACCAGGGTGACTCTGATAAGGGCCCAATAGTTATGGCCAGATGACTGAGTCAGAGGACAGGCTTCCCAGGTGTGGATCACACATCCCACAGGTGCTTGACACATACCCAGCTGGTACACATAATGCAACAGGAAATGGGCTTCAACGGACCAGGCGACCTTCTTCCATTGATCCGAAGTCCATTTCGAACAGCAGGGTGCCCATAAGTAGGTTATTTCAATGGTAAATTTCTTATGTCCTTATATATACCCTGTCAGATCCATGGCCACTCATCCCATGTGCAGCAGGTCATGATACTCATGACACATTATTCCTGTAACTATCATTAGTCCCTCTGTCGAGTCGTACCAGATGACTTTTGGCCATTGTCGGCAGGTACTCACTACAGCTGACCGCAAGATTTTCAGGGTCGGTCATCTGGCCCCATACTAAAGTCACTCAGATCCTTATCCCTGTCCATTTCCTTTACATTCCATGCATCAATTATGAATTCTAAATGCTAACTTACCGTCTAATATATATCATCTCTTACACTGAAAATCTGGTGGTGGTCATAATCTTTTGGCTCATTGGTACATATAGCTATATTTAAACAAGGGCAATCCAGGCCACAAATATTATAGTGGGGGGGGGGGTAACAGATTATTGTCCATGTAGAACTGTGAAGTGAATATCAGCATGTACGGTAAATGACATTCGAACAACGGGCAAGGTGTGGCTGAGACACTCCCTCCCTCGCTTCGCGCTTCCCGCTGAACTCTGAGGTGTAATATGATGCTCTAGGACACAGCGGACACCCCAGCCCCTCGCTGGGGGCCACGGACAGGTCTGCCTCACACTCTGATACTCCTCCTTGGCCTTGCTGAGTAGCTCCAGGATGTCGACGGGACGTTCCACCGCACAGCCGTTGGTCTGGCTGAGTGTACTGCAGTCTTGGGGGGGCCGCTGGGACTGCAGGGCCTCTTGCTTCACCACCCTGGGGGCAGACACACGTGCCAGTGAAGGTCAGACTCTGCCAAGATGCACTGCGATGCGGGGGAGCTGGTGTGCCAACTAACTGCAGTGCTGCATAGAGGGCAAAAGGTACAGCTGACCTTCAGCCAATACAGGGAAATAAGCAGCACTGGGTGCAATTAGATTTCGATACCAGTAGGCGGCTTTGCTCATTTTAACGGCCAGGCGGCCCTGCGTAATGAAGGTACAGGTAGGGAAGCAGCTCAGACAGAGATCTGGAGCAGGCAGTCAGAGGCGGCCAGGTAGCCCCCCCGCGTGGAGAGCGACTCCCAAAGCGGTCGCCCCTCCTCCCCTTTCTGGCCTGCTGCCGCTGACGTCAGCAGCAGGAGGGGCAGGAGAGGCCCGTGAAAGGTGGGTGGTTTAGCAACAAATCACACCCAGTTCCGTGAGAGGAGGAAACAAAAGTCACCCATAGATGTCACCAAGTGCCGCTTTTGGGGAGGGGGACTGTCATATTTTTAGCTTTTTGTTGCCATCAATTCCAAGTTATCACACAGACCTAATCCTTCACTTTTCTTGGCACACGCAGGAACTAAAGCAGGTGAGGAGATCCTCCAATTAACTAGCGGCGTATTGAAGTCTTCCAGCACGAGGCTCCGCGATAAATGGCCACACTACCTTCCACAGTTTAAAATCACAATCAAAGTAAAATCAGAAACAGCTCCAAACGAGTAGCATGGTGACATGGTGACCTAGAAACAGGTATATAAAACGTGCGTAAACGCTCCTGATCCGACCTTGCAGATTTATATAACCATCACTCATTTTTACGACTCCACCTGAAGTAAATTGACAGACAGGAGAAACAAAGCGGCTTTAAAGATTTGACACTATATCCGTGCGCATGCCGCTTTCACAGAATCTGTGAATGGTACAGCGCACAAACTCCACAGAGGGTGGGGGAAGCTTATTTAATGGGCTCCAGTGTCCTGAACTGACGTTTCAGGAAAGGACCATGATTCCGCAGCACAGACCTGCCAACCATGGACACCTCTGTTGTCCTGTCTGTAGGGCGGAGCCTGAACAGGCAAACAGCCCACAGTGACGCAGGTTACTGACCAATTAAAAGTGAAACAAAGATGACTGCCTGCAGGGAGAGTACGTGGTGATAATTACCATGCGGGCTGCACTAGGAGCATCACCTGATGAGTGAGACGTGTCCCTGACGGGTCCTGCCGTGAATATCCGTCACACAGCGCCTAAGTGACAACACGCGGATACCTGCACAGGTGGGGGAGGGGCAGTCACATGGTGACAGTGGTGTTCTGCAGCGTGACGGAGCTGTCATCGAGCTGCTGTCCCGCATTCAGCTGGCGATTCATTCTGCTGTTTTTTGGACACTGAGAACTTGGCACCTCTAAGCAAATGGCAGGATGAAAAAAAGGAGTTCAGCTGTGCGGCGGACGAATACATGCATGTATGTACAGTGGGGCAAAAAAGTATTTAGTCAGCCACCGATTGTGCAAGTTCTCCCACTTAAAATGATGACAGAGGT
>JAODUD010000107.1:13022489-13034136 GCA_026784285.1 Stomatorhinus walkeri
GCCGGAGCTAATCCGCGCAGGGGGGAGGGGTTCGGTTGTTCTGACAACCCAGCCACGGCGGAGGCAGCGCCACTCGACTGAAGACAACACCAGGATCATTGCTGTCTCCAAAAATATTTTTCCCAAAAACGACTCAGAATTCAAAGCCTTTTTTTTTATATATATAAAAATCTCCTCAGGGATGCAAAAGCTGGCCATGTGAAATACGCTGGATGCCACCCTCAGGCGGATGCTGTGGTTCAGCCCAGGCCTGCTTCTCCTCAGGTGGAGCGAGGCCACATGGACAGCGGACACCGGGGCCCGCCGGCCGAATGCGAGCTTTCGCACGGGTGACGGCACATAGGAGCCTAAACCTGCACCCTCGCCAACCCTCTGAAGTGGGTACCACCCTGCTCACCTACCCCCTGCCAGGGGCTTATCGGAGACTGGGAAATGAGTCTTTTGGATCCCTCCATGGAGCTGCTCCTGATTAACAGGCTTCCGCACCAGGAGGCCGACCTCCGGTGCGAGGGGAAAGTTGTTTTCGAGAGGGATTTGGGAAGTTTTTTCAACGCGTTAACAGGTGAGTTCCACCTTGAGCCAAAACTTTGTAGCTCTGCATGACTCTGCTGCTTTATATGCATGTACGTGTATGCATCAGGTACATCTGCATGCAAACGTGCATTACAGACACCGCGAGAGGAAGGCAATGGCGTTTCGTCAGTCGCTGGTTGAAGTCCAAGCCCAGCCCACTGAGTGACTTTAGGCATGGTTTCCTCAAGCTCCCCTTGTCTTCACGTGGGCTGCCACACTGTTCTTTCCTTTCTACACATGCTGTCCAGATGAACCGCTACTCTACCCTTACTCTGTAGGCTTTTGTCGTCTTCCCCCCCCAAGCATTTGAAGCACAAATGCCCAAATACTGTCTGACAGCAGGTGAGCTTAAGGCCGACCTTTTGCCTCATGTCCCCTAGGACAGCTTCCAGATCGCACTAGACGTAATCGAATAAGTGATTTCTGAAGATGCATGGACCCCCTCTGTGCCTCTTAACTTCAAAGGAGGAGGCTAAAGAAAGTAAGGTCAGAACAGCGTACTACTTTAACAAAAGATTAATCCCAGACAAAACCCAGCCACATTAACATGCGGTGGAGTCCATCCTCCCCCCTCCCGGACCAATGTGTGCCTTCTGGACACACGACGGCTGTTAAAATGCACGCCGGCAAAGTCTGCTGCCAAATAAACGCTAAGCGAGATGAGCCATGCAGCCGGGGGTAGCAGAATTGGCGGAAGGACGGCTGAAAGAAAGAGGCATCTCCCTTCCAGGTGGACTCACACCAACTGGCAGGAGAAAAATGACAACGCTGCCTTCTCCTGCTGAGAAACTTGTGTAGTTGTGGAGGCTCGGATATAGATGTGGGGAGCTGTCATTGCAGCCTGACACAGATGCAATCATTCCCCTTTCAGGAACAAAATATAATCTAGCTAGAGCCTCAAACACAGTTTTTCCACTATTATACCAAACAAGAAACCAGAGCATTAAGAAGGAGACTTGGCACATGTCTGAATAAAAGGATTTCTGAAGTCAGAAGTAATCACAGTTTAGTATTCAAACTAAACGTAACAACCAGCCCATTCCTTTGGTTTAGAATTCACTAATTATATGTACCTACAAAGAGAGACTATTTATTATTTATGGGTATTTTAATTTAAGGCTGACAAATTTCCACTAAATGAATGACGAGCAAAAAGATAAACCGTTGGACCTGAGAAACTACACTTGTCCTTACACCATATCTATAGAACACCATTCTTTGATTTCTAAGTATTCATCTATAATGCTTTCAGTGACTTTATATAGGTCCAGCATTTAAGGAATAAACAAATATCGTGTCAGCCCAGATGCTTTCTGGTATGGAGAACTGAGACTTTTCAATCTGGTATACAAAACGCAATAGAAGGGAAGAGGCCTTCACTGCACGTCCTGCCACATTCTGACAATAGAAAAAGCCATAACTAAAACAGTGCTGCGTAACACGACGACATCATGTTGATGTGCTGCATAGCAACGTTTTGGTCAGCGATGGACCGCATATACGAAGCTGGTCCCATAACAGACCTGAAAAATTCCTATCATCTACTGACATTGTAGCTGATGCTATGTTGCAGCACAACACAGTACTAACTTGTGGTGATGCTGATATAAACAAACCACTGTGCTGCCAGTCGAATAAAACAGTATCACATTCAGTTACGTACAGTACACAACACTTGATAAATGACTATGTTACTGGCATATCTTTTTTCTATACTGTACTTTTTATTATTTAGGTTAAACCTAGGTATGCAGCAGTCTATACCATCTAGATTTGTGCTAGTTCTATCTAAGACATTCACACAATGACGAATTTGCCTAACGACACATTTCTCAGAATGTATCCGTCACCTAACTAATGAAATTCATGAATAAATCCCACTATGTGACACTGATAAACTAAATGTAATAGGTAACTTATCACATGCAGCATTGCCAGGCTACTTAAACTGCACACCATTAAACTGCATAAAATGCAGCATTTGACACAATCTTCTGCATATTGTCATTACACCTTCATGCATCATGACAGACGACCCACAGACCCTCACAATTAGGCAGTACATACAGTTGGAGTTCCTGTAGAGAAGAAACGGGTCTTGTAGTTGAAACTCCAGGTCTTTATTTATGGGCTCCACTAGATTTTCCATGCTGAGTCGATTCATAATTGTGAAGCCATGGTAAGGCGAGGCAGACCTGCAAGTAGACAGCAATGCTGTCAACTGTTATCCTGTAACATGTCACACAATGTCACACAATATAGCACATTACCCTGGTAGAGTCTAGAGAGGCCAACAGGTCTCAAAGCCAGAGCAAAAATTAATTACACCTGAAAACGGTATTAGCTCCACTTTATGTGTCTTCAACAGCATTTGACGCAAGATGATTTATTAATTATCCTCAGGTGAATCTTGTCCATAACGGGCAGTCAAACACTTGAACAGCGAGTCTTGTCACGTAGTATATATAATTTGTAATAATACCTGAAACCACCATCTAAAATATGAAGCCCTTTGCTGATACCAAATCGAGAACTTCGCTACTTCTAATTGTTCCCGTGGAAATAAGGGAACAAGCCAAACGATCGCCGTGAACGACAGGGCACATTAAGTTAGACGAAAAACAGTCAAGTCCATTTATACAAGTGTAACAATTCTGTAATATACAGTGCTTATATGAATAAATGTTCAGAGAAGAACATGTTCCTGTACATCACAGTTAAAAGCAAAAATGCCCACATGCATGCAAAACATCAATCGGGTATTTTTCGCAAGAACTCGGGTCATAAGACTTACCTGGTATATACAAACAACGTCCCCTCAATATCAGTTTTCTCCTGAAAAAAAAAAAAGCAAATTAATTAACATATGTAACTGACTAACATTAACAAACCAACGTCACAGCTAACAGATTAAAACGGCATTATAATTCATTTCATCAACTTGGTACAAAAATGATATAACGGCTAGATATACTGCAGGGACTGATAATAACTTACTTGCACATATGCTGCTGATATAACTTACCTTCAAGTAAACTTGCCGAAAACACAACTACTAGTAGTTAGCTTACCCAAGCTTCATTAGCGACCTCCACAATGTTCACATAGTTAATTTACTTAGATCTGTTGGGGGAAATAAAGCCGGTGGACCCCAGCTACTGATAGAATCAGGAAGAACGACGTCGTCTGGCCACCAACCAGACAGCTGCCTACTTTCATTAGAGAAAACTAACGGATTTTGCGAAGCTAGCTGGGTAGCTAACGTTGGCTATAGCCATTCAGACTAACTGGCCGCTCGCGTTTCGAAAGAGGCATGCTCTTACCCATTCATTTGTTTTTGAGTTAAAGGTGTACAGTGCTACCTGTCCGGTAACATCGACGATTTTATTAATGTAAGGGTCGTGCTGTTGTAGTGCTGCTAGACTCATATGATGCCCAGCTTTACTGATGGCCTCCATCTTGGGTTCTGAAACCCAAGGCAAGAAGCAACACGGAAGGAGTTCTATGAACACCAGCCCTTCTTCCCCCGGAGAGAATCACTTTCGTTAAATTAGTTCCTATTAAGGCTACTAATTCGAGCAGAAAAATATTTCTATATATCCAATACGTTTTGTGACGATTAAAATATGTGATTAAAATATGCCTTTTCTGTTATTTTTTTTAAATTAAAGCTATGATGCACATGATGACAGTAATACTTTGTAAAGTTTGTAATAATTAATGTAAGCATTAATGAATGTCCCCCGATGCCGCACAAGCGGTTAGAAGATGGATGAAATAATTTCCTAATGCTTTAAATATTTTTATTGTCAAACCACCGCGAAGAATGACAAGTATTTCTCCGTTGTGTAAAATCTTTTCCGATGCGAAAAAAATTGAATTAGTTTGGAATAATAACGTAAAACCTTTTAACATGTCCTATATATGATTGAAAAACCACCCATTGACTAGCCATTGGTTGACATAGGTCGATTGTAACACCTTGTTTCTGTGAAGCAGGTTCAGGGATGCCGTCTTTGGGGTGCAACTGGGAAACTTACCCAGGACCCAGAAGAGGGCCCTGGTAGGAGGAGTTGCGCGTCATGGGGACCCGGTTTAAGTAATTTTGTCCCGGGCCTGAGAGGGATTAATAATCATGGATTACCTCTGTGTAATCGTTATCCAGTGCAGGCAGGTAATCCAATATCCTGTACCTTAAGACATACAGTGCCATTTCATTAGTACCACTACCATGCAGAATAGTTAATATTAAACTCGTTAAGTTTCCCGAGCAAGATGATGCATTGCATCTCCTACCGGGCTTCCAAGACATTAAGGTAAGAAATTCGATTTATATAAATAATCGAAACAAAACAAGACTAGTAAATTCAATTAAATTCAATAGCAGATTGAGAACGAATTGCACGTTAATGGTCAGTAGCATAAAATCTCTTTTCGGTGTTCTCCAAATTTTAAATATTCACATCCACGCAAGAAGTGGACAAATATCAGTTTTACACTATTGATATATGTGTACTTATACACGTCAGAAAGCATGCCAGCACCAATTATGCTGTTGATATAAACACTAAATTGATAAGAAAAAAAACAACATATATGTGAAACAAGTTCAGTTATTTATATGGAGTGCGACAGAAAGATACATATCATTTGTTAAAATGTCTTTGAGATTAAGCAGTTGAAAGCTCAACTCTTCCCAATGGACTATAGGCAATTTTAACACCAGAAAGCACACGCTTCTGCAGCACTCGTCTTGGAAAGGGAGGAAATTAGGCTTACAGTTTGAGGTGTGAATTTTTTATTGCATAGGACACAAGTTTGTACAAGCCTTTGGATGTCAGTGTATAGGCTTACTTGACAAATTAGCAAGTAACAATGAAATAGTAACTGGTGACGTGTAAGCATTACCTGGAAGAGCTGCATTACACCCCTGCTCTGTGCCCTGTACTGCCCAGAATCAGCTCCAAGCCGCCCCCCCCCCCATCCCCTCGAATCAGGAAAACCGGATGGAATATGGATAGATGGAGTTGTATTATCTCTTTTGTTTTTAAATGTTTCATTTTTCACCTTTTCGTCTTTAATATAGCCTCTACTTGACATTTAGGTGTTATTCATAAATTTGAATGCATATGTGTGTGTGTAAAACTGGTTTGTACATGTATGTACATGCATTTGACATAATCATATTAAAATCTTATATAGTTTCACATTATTACCTTACTTGTGCATATGTCACGTTGTCTTCATAGACTAATGCTCCGATCAATAGTTTGTCCACTTTGAATCAAAATCAGAGATAATCCACAATCAATATCTTTTCTCTTAAAACCTTACTCGGAAACACATATTTAATGAAACGGATGCCTATCTGCGGACGAGGCTTGTGATTTTTGTGCAAAATGGACTCGGGATTTGCCGTTTAAAAATAAAATTAGAAGGAAACAAAATTATTTTTACAAATATGGGAGTAAAATACGTTAAAATACGTTCCTCTTTTGGAGTTAATACTGTGTGAAATCCATCTCGTCAAAGCAGCACCCGGATGTCGTTATCTTTTAGACGAAACTCTAAAGAATAACTGCATCCTAGAATGCAATGCACTAAATCTGCGCGAGTTTAAAACGGAGGCGTTGCAATATTGTCGCCAGAGCTTTTCATTTCGGGCGTTTTATGGTTTAAGGTTGTACGCGAAGAAAGAGAATTGGACCAGAGGAACAGCTTCTGGTCCCTGGATAAATCGCAGCGATGTGTTGAATAAGCCCACACGTTCTGTTACCTAAGGATAGGCGACCGGGAGCATTAGGCGAGGTAGATTCAGCGCTCTATTCTGCGGTATATATGGCTTTAATTAACGCGCATGAATCTGTCATGTTTTAATGATAATGCATTTCCCAAATCGTTGCTTGCGACCCAGACGCCGGTCATTTCTGTTGCATGAGCGATGCATTTTCTAAATAGTGTGGACAAATCCGAGTCCTTTGCTTGAAACAGTCTGCAGAAAGGTATGTATTTATTTATTTATACAGATGATGTATCTGAACTTAAACAATATCGGCCGTTTTGTCCGTGATGCGCGTCTCATTTTGAGATATTTGACGAGGTAGTATATTTAAAGCCATTCGCGATATTTGCAAACTTGGGCAACTTGTAGTCTAAATTTAAGGTCAGAGCGGTCCCGCAACGCTTAATTCTAGTGGCGAATTGACGTCACTTGTCATGTGTTTCTTTTAGTTATACATGCATGATTTTATTTTATTTTACGATTGAAATAATTCCATGATACAACGAAACAGTGGCGCAGAAATGAACCACTTAAGAATTAATTGAATCAGTAACCTAGCAATGTGCCGGCTGTTCTTATAGCGAGGTCAGACGCACCATCGGACGGACGCGTCACAGTGTTTTCATAATTGTTCATTAAGGGATTTTTTTCATAAAATGTATCGGCTTAATATAATTGCAGAATGATTATATGGATGATTTACAGGCCGAAAAGCCTGTCTCTATTTAATACCTGAAAGGTATAATTTTAGGTTAGGCTATTAAAATCCTATTTGTAATGTCCATGATCACTGTTTATTTTATTTTAGCGGCTGGGCTTGGGTCCCATTGAAACATGCTGAATTTAGGTAGGGTTTGACTTGGAAAACTGTTTTGTGTCATAGTATGTCAAATTAAACAAGTTACTCCCAAATTCCGTCGACAGCTATTTGCCTGTTTATTGTACCTTCAAAGTTAAAAGGGTATCAAATATACTGGGAGCATCAGAAGCTCACTGGTTGCACTGAAACTGTCGATATCTGATGCACCTAATTTTGGTCACAATTCAATAATGTCACAGCTGTTTCTGTCATTGGCAAATGATTAAGCTTTCCTATAGGTAACCTTTGTATTGATTTTTCTCATAAGAACAGACCACAAGCAAATACGTTTGGGGTGCTTTTGAAAACCGTAATTTTTTTTTGCAGCAAAATCATATTTGCCTACAGATTCTGCTTTGAGGGCATTACATAAGAACTGCTCTGTCAGACGTTTTATCCTTCTTAGTTAATGTTTTCTGTTTGCTTGTGTAATACCGTGAATTGCGACATTTTAATTGGAATCCTTTAAAAAGATGTGGTAGTTAGGGAACTTGTGACTTAATGCATGCTGCTGGAAGTTTCACAGGATCTTGCAGTTGCATGTAACCTGGTCTGTGTTGTATTCAGTCAGAAACTAGACCATGTAAATTACAGACTGCATTAGTCACTTAAGATAGAAGCATCTGGTTATTAACTTAATTAATAATGATAGGTCCCCCTTTACAACAATTAGCCCAGCGACTACATCTGTTTGCAGTCACAATATAATCATGTCGACCCTTTTTTGGGTGCAGTTTAATAAGACTATATTTCAGTTATCCGAAATGGGGACAAAAAGAACGCAATGAAATTGCGTCGTGTATGATGAGTTGGGGGCTTTCGTTTTTTGCAAATTCTTGTTGGTGAACTTAAGAAAGTGCCTCCTTAAATATGCCTGTCTTTAAAAAGGCACTTGTTGGAGTAGGAAAACTTGTATATAAATCCTACACTGACCGTTGCACTTCCTCCCACATCTCCTGCATTTCAGACAAAAAAATAACACATATTAGTATCCGCTGCTCGTCAGAGGCAATAAATTCTGGTTGTCTGGGAGCAGGAAGATACCATCACGTATTTCAGATGCATTCGAAACATGTACAAGTCTGTTGAGTTTGACCTCTGCATCGTTAGTCTTTTGTTGCATCTTTTCCTTATTTTTTTCTTCCCAGGGGCAAATTATGCCAGCAGCACCAGAGTCCCTATCCCTGGTGACGTGCCGACCCTCTGGTCAGACCGCGCCGCTGGCCCCTCGCCGACCACTCTCTCCTGGCAGGCCGCGATCCAGGCCGCCAAGCGGGCTCGGGCCGCCCAGACCATGAGCACCAGCGCCAGCTGTGCCGTCCCGGTCGCGTCGCTGTCCCAGAAGAAGAGGCAGCAGTACGCCAAGAGCAAGAAGCCCAGTGGTGGAACTACCAGCAGGCCCCAGCGCGCCCTCTTCTGTCTCAGCCTCAACAACCCCATCCGGAGGGCCTGCATCAGTCTAGTAGAGTGGAAGAATCCTTTTCTTACGGCTGCCTTTGGGGCGCGTCACCTTATGTGGGGGTTCTGCAGACTGCTACTGGTCCCAGTGGGCTGGGGATTTTGCATAAGGGTTAGTTCATTTCCAAAAATAAATGATGCATTTCCAATTTTTTTACAACCCTCTTACATTATGTTCGGTTTGCTTGTGAAAAGAATGGAAACGGTTAAATTTATGAAATCACCAATCGATCCACAAGACCCCCCCCCCTCCCCTGCACGGCCATTTTACAGGTCTGTGAAATTTTTGTCTAGTGTAAACCGATTCGCGGACATCAAAACGTCAGAAAGCCCTAATGGGAAGGTCATCAGGTTTATTATGAACAAAATGTTAATTTATTGTGACTGTTTTATATGTATATAGCATATATGCACGTAAAATCAGATATGTAAAACCTCTGTATCCCCTAACAGATTTGTTTTGAATGCTTAAGAAATCGACCTGGACACAAAATGTTATAAGGTTTCACTCAACTATAGGAGGATAGTAAATGAAATTATTCTACTTTTCTGTAGCTGTTATAAACAATTTTAGACCTTTTACAATTAAATTTAATATTTGTATAGTCTGCCTGTGTGGCTATACAATATAACAACCAATTAGTGTTGGGAAGATCTTCCATCATATTCAGGTGTTTAGAATCCAGTAAAATATTGGTTTTGAAAGCCAAGTGATGCCAGAGTATCTTTCCGTCCTGCATCACCCATGTGAATGAACAGAATGAGTCACTTCAGGCTCGTTCAGTTGAAAAAAGTGACGCTGGTTCATATGACTGTTAAATACTGCAAATGAATTGGAAGTGACTCTATCGCCTGCGAGTCCCAGAACTCACAAGTGGTTCTTGGTGTAGCCTGTGCCTACAGCAGTGGGCCCATGCCGGGAGGGTCAGGACCTAGGACTCTTCCTGCAAACGTAAGCTGTCCTCAGAGGCGCCTGAGAACCTGGGGGTTTGGGGATGCCTCTTTCCGTCTGAAGGAAGCGTGCGACACACAGTTTACCTGGGAAAAAGTATGAGCCTAACTGTCACACATCCTGCACATGTGGCATAGTGGTGCATGACTGCATATACACACTCCTCTGACAATTTTGAGGTGGGTATGTGGTAAAATTGAGGTGGGTGTACGACATATACCCACATATACCCATCACTGCACCTCTGCCTTACACTAGTAAGTGCTGGCTTTAGTTATTTGGGCTGTTGGAATAGATTAATATTTTATTTTTAAGTTGCTTTTCATTGATATGTGTACTTGCTTTGTGGTGAGTCCCTTCCAGTTTTTCCTTAACTATCTCTTTCCAGGCCATTTGATATCTTTATATTACTGTCGATTTTTGCCAACTGTGTGGCCTTAGCTGTTTACATTCCCTTCCCAGAAGATGATTCCAATTCCACTAACCATGACCTGGTGAGTATATCTGGCCTCTCTCCTCCGCTGTGATTGGCTTCCCTCGGATCCGGTTGGCTTTGAAGGACCATTTGGCAGGCGCCTTACACCCGTACGCACAGGGGTGCCAGTCACACGCTGTTTTATTGGATTTGGCTCCTGAGGATCCTCTTTCTGCTTCTTTGCTTCGTTTATGAATTGCTTGTTATTTGGGAGAGCTTGTCTGTTCCCTCTGCCTTTGGCATTATCTTCTTGGCGGTTCTTGACGCTTAAGTCCCAGCTCACCTGAACCAAGGCTTGTCAGTGGACATAAGTATCATGGTTTAATTTGTTGAAGCAAGGGGTCACTTCAGGTCATGCTGGTTTGTTGTCCTTCTTCCTTGGCATTGTTAGCGCAGTCAAGGTCAAAAACACGTGACAGGAAGTGTATTCCGTTGAGCATTACCAGTCTCACACTTCTTGAAGTCATTGAGGCGACCTTGACGTGTATGTTAGTAAGCGACTTGTACCATACTCTGCAACATCTCGTCTTCTGATTACTGTTTTTTTTTTATTGATTTGCTTTGATGCTCATAGTTTCATGTTCCTGGGTCAAGGCTCTGTGGTTCTCTAAAGACAGTGTTTATATGGCACTTTATATGGTGTTTATACATGCAGTGTAGTGTGTGTGAAAAGAAAGTTGGTGTGTGTTCAACAGTGAGATTGGCTGCTGTTTGTCTCTCAGGTTTATATCTTGATAATTGAAGGGAAAATTTTAGTCACACACACACTCTGTGACAGGACCATCCACCGAAGAAGGCATGATTTGGTTTCGTAAGCAATAAGATGAGGATTTCTGTATCATTCAGTGACATTTGGATCCTGACTGTATGTTTGTACTTGGAGAATAGTTCATTTCCACTGAGCTTTTTCCCATCAAATGTACCTCTGCAGCAAGATCAAGGGAAAATGGTTGGAAAGCAAAAAGCCTCATCATAATATCGTTTTTAAAAAAACCACATCGATTTAGCAATGCACATATTAAGTGCTGGTGTCAGCATCAGTAATTTCCTGGTCCTCTTCAGACCATGTCAGTTCTGTTCTCCATAGACTTCCAATTAAAGTACAAATATGATTATTTCTCAGGGATTTAAGCCCAGAGCAGTTGAAGTTTATGCTTCATGTATCTTGTTCATTGAGAAAAGGAGAAAAAGCTGGAGAGAAGCCGTAGCTGCCGGAAAGTCTCCTTACCTCAGTCGCCACGACGCTCTTCCCTGTTCCTTACACTACAGTTTGTGTGATTTAGCTTATTTGTTGATGATAGAAGAGTGTAAAGGGCAGGTGCTTCTATCTGTGATTTTTCATGTGGTCCCGACAAAATTGGACGTCGGCATTCCTGAAAGATGGAATGTAGGTGTTCGAATGGAACTGCCTCCCCTCCCACATGACGGGCAGCGCGTGTGTCTGTGTGTGTGTGTGTGTGTGTGTGTGTCTTTGTGTGTATGAGCGGGTATACCTATCCTTATGGGGACACAATGTCCCCATAGTGTGATAAATATCTGTTTTTTTTC
>JAODUD010000107.1:13076068-13090819 GCA_026784285.1 Stomatorhinus walkeri
ACAGTATCTTGTGTAGCTGGAATTTGTCTAGTGCAGACAAATGTGACACTCTCATCAAGCTGCATCAAATAGCAAATTGTCAAGTAAGTCACTGACTGTTTCATTAATGTTAAGTTGGAGATGAATGATTCACTGCTATGAAACTGCAAATAGTTGACCTGCTGTCTTATTCATACCCTTTGGCTCCCTGTCATCCATTATCGCATTTGAATGTTGCGAGTATAATTTGTCCATGAGAACTTGCTTTTAGCTCTTTTTCATCCGTACTCCCTCCCACTCTTCCTCAGATGACTGCGTTCGGGGCATTCCTGCATAAGGGTGCATTCTGCAGAAATTATTTCAACCTACTGGATCTTCTAGTTGTGGGAGTTTCCTTGGTGTCTTTTGGCATTCAGTAAGTAGCTCCCTGAAGCTGAGGTTTTGTAGGTGTTCTCTGTTTCCTTTGCATTGTGTTTCTGCGAAGTGTAAACAGGCATGGAAGGTACAAGACGAGTGGGTATTGTGCACGAGCGTGCCGGGCGGGTAATCATGCTTGGATGTGTTTGGTGCTCAGGTCCTCAGCCATCTCAGTGGTGAAGATCCTTCGAGTGCTGAGAGTGCTCAGGCCCCTCAGAGCCATTAATCGAGCCAAGGGCCTCAAGGTACCTCCACTCAACTGCTCTTACAAACCAAGGAACAGTCATCATTTTCCTGTGCATTGTCAGCCTTGTGATCATTCAGGGGACGCGTGTCATAAGTCACTGACATGATGTCATGCTGCTCTGATGGCCCTGTATGTTATGTCACTGCTGAATGACTGAAAAGTAGGGAGAGTTACCACGGTAAATATCACAGATTATATTATGGGCCACATCTTTGCATAATGTTTGCATAAGGAGATTTTCCTCAGGCCTCATTTACAGAATTCGCAAAATTTACACAGGTAATCAGAATCTAAACCATTTTCATTCGCCAAGTGTGCATGCATACAAAGAATTTGATGCATTTTTGCTCCTAATACACATAGAACTAAACAAAAAACTAATGCTAATCTAATGGTGCTTCTCATGAGATCTGGAGTAGCAATGTCTTCTTTTCCTATTATACATTATACTGCTATAAACATCGGCCAACCTCACCTGCAAGTACTGATGCTTAGCAGCTTATTATTTCTCTTGACTGTTCCATTTTCCATTGAAGTGGTTTTACTCTCTATTTCTGGGTGCTCTGCTTTCAGATATCAATCGTAGCCTTAGTTTTTACTTGATTCTCTTTATTTTTGATTTATTTGTATATCCTTCCTGATGTGACTTTCTAGGCAGAGTTTCTATAGCTCTTGTATCAACTATCTTGCACTTGTCACTGGCCACTCAAGCTCAGCCTGACAAGATCTAAGTTAGTTCCTTGACAGCTGTGTCCTTTGTATGTGTCATCTGCCACACTACTATGTCACTTTGTGCAAAAGTGCCCGCCAAATAAATAAATGCACTTCCCCTCTAAATGCCCCCCATTGGCTGCCCTTGCTCCACAGCACGTGGTCCAGTGTGTCTTTGTGGCCATCAGGACTATTGGCAACATCATGATCGTCACGACGCTTCTGCAGTTCATGTTTGCATGCATAGGCGTGCAGCTCTTCAAGGTAACGACTTCATGTAAACTGTATTGGCACCTTCTGTTCACAACCAAAATTAGCCTATTACTAATAGTGAGCCATTTGATGTAATGACAGCTGCATGGTTGTTTTTGAATGCATGTTATTTCTATGGTTTATCGCCCTGCAGGGAAAGTTTTACCGATGTACTGATGAGGCCAAATCTAGTCCAGAGGAATGCAAGTGAGTAATTATATAACCGACGATTGTATATTACTTATCGGTTACGATACAATTGTAGTTGACAATGGGTCTGGTCAATATTTAGTGTCATATTATGCGTTGAGGTTGCATGGTGAAGGCCAAATGAGACATGGTGGCCTGTTGGCTTCAAGAATTGCAGACTTGCCCTGACGCCTTTCCGTCCTTCACAGGGGAACCTATATTATGTACAAGGATGGTGAAGTTCATATGCCAGCCGTGCGTGAGAGGGTGTGGTATAACAGCGAGTTCAATTTTGACAACGTTCTGATGGCCATGATGGCGCTCTTCACTGTCTCCACTTTCGAGGGGTGGCCCGCGTAAGACTCTCCTCACTGCCTGTATGCAACACCTGCTGTACTCTGTACTGGAGGCCTGCATGAGACTTTGTCAGCTCACATTCTGCCCATTTAACATAATTATACACATCAGAGATTTTTCTTCAGCTATGTGAGACCTTGTCCTTACGCTGAGACCCCGCACACGGTTTGTTGGCTCTATATCTGCCGTTGCACTTTTGCTCTCTCATTGGTTCTCTGTTTCCTTGTTCAAAAGGCTGCTCTACAAGGCTATCGACTCCAACCAAGAGAACTTGGGCCCCATCTACAACTACCGCATTGAGATCTCCATCTTCTTTATTATCTACATCATCATCATTGCCTTCTTCATGATGAACATCTTCGTCGGTTTTGTCATCGTCACATTCCAGGAGCAAGGGGAGAAGGAGTACAAGAACTGTGAGCTGGACAAGAACCAGGTTTGAAAGGATTTCTCTGCTTCTTCATGGCAAAATACTGTGCAGAAGACAGGCACAAGTTATCTGTTGCTGCAGATTGAGGGATCTATTTGAATTATATAACAGAGAGGACAGAGAGGTCTGGCTGCTACAATGACTAGATTTTTACGTGTGTTTGTGTGTGTATGTGGAACCACGACCACTCCATATTACTCTCTTAAATTCAGAGTGCTCACTGGTTTGGTTTTTATTGCTGCCGTGACCAGAAAGCAGTGCGCCACTGATCACGCACTCAGTGCATGCACAACAGATCCTGACTGTGTAAAAGGCTGCCTGCGGGACGACTCCACTCACAATTAGACCGGGTAAATAGTCAGCGTGCTGGAGGGCCCTAATATAAAGCCAGGGAATACTACAGCATTCCAGAAGTTTGCACTGCAGGTACAATTGCTAGTAGGTCTCCTGCAGTCGCTCGGGTCCAAAGGGGAAATAGAACTGACCTGTGGATCATATGTGGCCCAGTTACTCAGGAAGCTTTCCCCAGAACAGAGGACAGAGTTTCATCGCCACACGTTCCCTCACTCTGGGACAACACACATTCTCTATGACCTCTCAGACTGGCTTCATTACAAATCATGGTTCCAGAGCTTTGACAGCCAAACTGCTGTGAGGGAAATTAAGGACAAGCAGAGCTTGAGATATGATTCCAATCATGGGCGAAATACTGTGGGCATATTGCATGGAGCTAGACATTCCCCCCCCCCCACACACAAAACACAGAGGGAGTCATGAAGAAGAATATGGCTAAAGGTCAGCTCCTTCTATGATGGCTCAGAGCAATATCTTGGCCAGTGCAGTACAGCTACTACGTTTTCCACAGACCAGCTTAGAGAATAGATACAAGCTAATAAATATTGCTGGCAATGTGCTAGACCGTACCAAGCAGTTCAGTGTGATTTAAAGAGGCCCTGCACCATATGTCAAGGGAAACATCTCCTTGCTCTTCATGAGCTGAACACAAGACCAGTGAAGCAGAGCATAGGCCCTGATACAAATGAATAGAGCTGCTTGACTAACTGCGTCAGACATCCTTTATTTGGATCAGCCAACAACTGGAAGCAGTGTCATGCTTAAAGTCATTCCAGTTACCGTTTATTACAAAGATCGGTGCTTGGACACCTTGGCTGTTCTCAACGATGGCTCAGAGAGAACTATGCTGCTTCCCAATGCTGCCAAGACCCTGGGCATTAAAGGTACAGCAGAAGAATTCCCACTGTGTACTGTACGGCAAGATATTCAGGTCCTGAAAGGGACATCGTGTCTTTCTGTGTTTCCTCCTCAACCAAGCCCCAGACACGCTACAAGATGCAGAGAGTTTCCACTGCAGATTGGCTCAGTTTAGCCCACTGTACTGTACCTACCCAATAGACTGTGTCCAAAAGAGGTACAGGCACCTGCATGGTCTTCCCATCCAGCCCCTAAAGGATGCCAAGCCACTCCTGCTTATCGGATCTGATCATCCCCATTTTATTACCCCCATCGAACCAGTGAGACTTAGCCCTCCTAATGGGCCTGCAGCAGTTCACCCCCGGCTTGGCTGGGCTCTTCAGAGCCCTGCACAGTTTATGGGATGGCGAGCTTCTTACCAGCAGTGCCTGTTCACCTCCACCCTTTGTCAGACCAATGAGCTATATAGGCATGCAGAATGTCTCTGGCAGATAGACTCAGCACCCCACAGAAATAAGAAGGAGGTATCTCATTTAAAACAGGATCAAAAGGCAGTCAAACTGCTTTAGGCCAAAACAGTTTGCACCGAGGTCAATGGAACTCCCTTGCTACGATGAATTCCACTTTTGCAAGAACCCAAGGAATATGTCCTGCCTACTTTACCGAGTACCGAGAGGCGCTGTCAAAGAGACCCTGGCTGAGGCCTATAAGATTGAAATGGAGAAACCTATTCAAGCTAAAGTGTTTCAGGCGGTCACCCAAGAGACATCACCAAATAGAGAAGTCTCGTACATCCCTCAAAATCTCATCATCCACAACGGGAAAAATCATCTTGTCTGTTCCCATCAGTACTTCGGACAAACCATGAGCTAATACCTGTTGCTGGGACCTACCTTTGGTGCCTCCCTGTTGGCACACATTCTGTGCCCTTCGGTGTCTCCTCCTCAACCAAGCCCCAGACACACTACAAGACGCAGAGAGCTTCTACTGCAGGTCGGCTCAGTTTAGCCCACCGCTCACCTCGTGGATGGGACGATACGAACCTACCGCAGCACCTCCTGCAGGCATGGCTGAGGTGGGAGGAGGAGCTGCATGCCATACCCTACACTAGCCTTCCACGAGCATAGAACCATCCAAGGTGGATTTAGGAGATGCCACCTATGAGCTCCATATCTTTGCGGATACTTCAGAACAAGCCTACAGGGCTGTATCATACCTGAGGACTGTGGACAAGCAAGGGCAGGCTAGCACATCTTTCAATCTTGCAAGGTCAAGGGTGGCACCCAAATGCGTGCAATCGATTCCACATGTGGAGCTGCGTGCAGTGATAGTAGCAGCAGCCCAATTAAGCTCCGTCCTGGAAAGGGAGCTTACACTGAAATCAAACCATCCGTTGGTCAGCCTCGACCACCGTACTCACCTGACTATGCTCTGAATCCTGCTGCTACAAAGTCTTCGTAGGGACCAGGGTAGCAGAGATCAAGGTGCCAATTTCCGAGGTGGGGAGAGGGAGCTAAAGAAGACCTTTGCAAACCTTACACCAAAACTATAGCAACAGCTTGCTCAGCAACAGATTTGATTCCGGCAGCCCCACATTCCGGCAAGGTGTGGGAAAGAGAAGTACGCTCAGCCAAATCGGCACTTAACACCACCATGGAGGCACAGCCAGTTCCCGAAGAAGCTCTCCAGACTGTCCACCTTGAGGTGGAGGCCATCCTCAATTCCAAGCCTTTAGGCTACGTCTCAGCAGATTGCTGACATCAACCCAGTGACATCAAGCAGTCTGCTGATGGGGCGGCTGGATGGAACACAGCCCCAAGTTGTGTACTCTGGCACTGAGCTTATAAGTCGCAGATGCTGGAGGCATTCTCAGGTCATTGCGGATCACTTCTGGACCAGATTCATCCGTGACTATCTTCCAGGACTGCTAACTCGCTAAAAATGGCATTCAACTCTGGCTAACCTCAGAGAGGGAGCAGTCATGATGATGCTGGATCCACAGTTTCCATGGGCCTTGTGGCCCATTGGGCAAGTAATTAAGGTCCATCGCAGCGAGGATGGACAGGTCAGGTCACCAGATGTGGACATGGATGGACACACTTACACTAGACCTGTGGCAAGGCTGGTATTGCTGCCAGCTCTGCCTTCTGGTGAGGATCAGACCAAAACATTAGGATGTAGGTTGGACTGAGTCACCTTTTAATGGTAGCGAATGTACCCTGTACATTTGGGGGTGACTGCGTAAAAGGCTGCTGCAGGAGGACTCCACTCTCAATTACACCGGGTTCCTTTAACTGCTGCTCCCCGGCTGGTCATGTGTTTACTTTAGCCAGTCGTGAGTTAGAAGGAGCAGCCATTTTTTCCTTGGTTTTAGTGCGGGTCTGATCTTCTGCATGTGTACGCTGTTAATTCTTGCCGCGTGCCCAGATAGTAAATGACCGAAAGTATTGCTGCTGTTGTTTGAAAACCAAGCGGCGGCAACGCCGGTAATGCTGACCTGTTCAGGGGTTGCGGTGCCACAGATTATTTTAAATATGATTCCGTTTATTTTACTTTTTGAGTCAGTGTCGAATGGTTAATCGCTGTAAACTTTGCCGTTCTGATCTGTAATTACGCGTATTAGGCCCATATGCTATGCCTCGCTAATGCGATCTCTCTGTTCAGCCATTAGATGGCGCCTAAGTGTTGAGATTCTCTAATGTTGTATTTGGGATTGGTATTGCTGTATTTATTTACCGTTTTTCAGGATTTATTTGTTACATGCTTGTATGGATTATTCAATGATTGAGTACATTTCTGTTATTACAGCACTATCTGCTTATCTGCACATAAGTACATGAGTGCCTTTATGAGGTTATATAACCTTCGTCATTTCTATCCTGAAGTCCGTCTCTTCCATTCAGGGTCCTAACCGACACTCAGGAGTGTTTCTGCGATATCACTAACAAATCACCCTAACAATATTCTTTTAAACTGACCAATCAGACTCATCCTTTGAGAACATGTACAAAGGAGTGCAAATTTCTCATTAGGCATTGATGATAAATTTGTAAAAAAAAAAAAGGAAAGTCACACCTTGTTTATTTATTCAAATGTTTTAATTATTTATTATAATTTAGCCCATTATAATTAGCACACAAGTATATGCACGCAGGTATATACACTCTATGGCAGGCTATATATTTAAACCTGACATACCGACAACAGTTTTTAAATTTTATTTATTACTAAAGGCTACAAATAAATATACTGAATATTCACACATTAATAATCAAAAGTTTTATTAGTCAATATTTTGGCATACAAACTGGTCCTCATTTGAGGGACGGCCAGCTCTTGGGGCTCAAGGACTCACAGATGTGCTAAGGCTGGGCTTGAACCAGTGACCGTCTGATCACAAGTAGAGAGGCTGAGCACACATTCCACACACACATGTACAGTGGGTCAAATAATTTTGGCCAGTGAATCGGTCCCTTCAGTTTATTTTAAAGACCCATTTGAAAAGGCACGTTCGTTCGTGATTTGCATGTCACTACTTTTGGGAACCTGCCTGCATTTCCACCTGTCTCAAAAATGAACATAGGTGATAGTGAGAGTAAAGGTTCTTAAGTATTCGTTTTGTTGGATTTCTTTTGACCCAGATTTTAAATTTGTATTAGCTGCCACACCGAAAAATAGTGTTGAGAGTTGCAGTCTGTCTCTTTTGACACTTTTGTCTCCGTAGATGCATACGTAGATGTATGTATTTATTCATCCTCTGTGTTTTACCACTGTCCCTTTAAAGATCGCGCAATAAAAGTTCCTGCTGTTAACTGAACTTTACTGTCCACCTCGTGATCTCTTCGTCACCTGAGCACCGCAATATTTTATTTATTAGACCCGTGGCATGTTTTAAATTTACAATGCAAAGTTATTAAGCTAATTAGCTGGCACTGACGATAACAGACAAAACTATTTCAGTCATGGATTGTATTTTCCGGGTATGTGGAACTTTTGGACGTGATAACCTGTCTCACTTTTGCTAACGCTTACAGGAAATATTTCTTTTTTTTTTTGCGTAGCCTTGTTAATGTTTAAATAAACAAAATATGCGGTATCTTGTTACTGTTACCTTATAAATGCTACTCAATAAACTGTTGTATAAAAGCAATAATATACAAGAAGTAGAGCCAGTGTACAAGGGCCTGCAGCCTTATGCCTATGACCAAAGCAGAGCCGTAATATATTGGAGTACAACTGCACTCCTCGCATGTTATTGCTCAAATAAACATGGCTATGAATATCTATAAAAAGGCATAACACATTATAGCCATGTTTATTACATATTATAAATGCTTTATGAAGCTCTCGTCAATAATGCACTAATGCATCCTTCACTCTTATACAAACCATTATAATGCATTATGAAGGTATATATAGTGCATTATAGATGAGAGCTTCATTGGAGCTTATGAAGTGTTATAGTCAACACTATAATGTCTTATGACTGACAATAGATGATGCTGTAATTGCATCATTAAGGTATCTGTAGTACATTAGAAATAGAATCAGGTTTATTGGCCAAGTGAGTGTGTGGCACACACAAGAAATGTGTTTCCAGAAGTTGGTGTCTCTCCAGTATATTACAATGCGATATAACAAAACAGTACAGATTAAATACAATATAAAAGGCATCTTATTTACAGACACATTGTACATAAAGTGCAAACAACATAGATTCAGTTGCAGTCTAGGAAACAGGTGTAGCAGTCTAGGAAACAGGTGTAGCAGTCTAGGAAACAGGTGTAGGTTATATGTTATAGATGTGAGCTTCAAGTAAAGTGTTCAGGCAGAATGGCTGGGATCAGGCATTGATGGGATCTCAATATATGGATCAGTTTAAAAAAGTGTTTGGTATGCCCAGTGTGAGTGAGGGGCAGCCCTGTGACGAGTTCGGTTCTTTGTGTTTACCGGTTCTGCAGCGGCAGTGTGTGGAGTACGCCCTGAAGGCACGTCCACTGCGGAGATATATTCCCAAGAATCCCTACCAGTACAAGTTCTGGTATGTGGTAAACTCCACCGGCTTCGAGTACGTCATGTTTGTGCTCATCATCCTGAACACACTCTGCCTCGCCATACAGGTGAGGCCTCCGTCCATGCCAGCTATCTTCTTATACAGTTGACGTGCTTCTAGTTACCCATGTTAACTGAAATCAGGTTGACTGCCAGCCTGACATATCTCCAAATGAATGTTTTCAGAATAGAGATGTTTGGTGGAATGGTGACTTCTGCATTTGGCAGAAACTTATCCTTCACACATGGTCTTACCTGTGCATCACCTAAAGTCATTCTTCTTTTTTCCTTCCAATTCAGCACTATGGCCAGTCCCCTCATTTTAACTATACCATGGATGTTCTCAACATGGTCTTCACAGGCGTCTTCACGGTGGAGATGGTTCTCAAGTTAATTGCCTTTAAACCAAGGGTACGTGGTCACTGTGTTAGTTGTTGGTGCCAGTGTGCTGAGCCTTGATGTATGTTAAGATGTTGAGCTTTACTCTACTGTATCTTTTGGTCATGGAACATCTTCAGCAAAGTCTAATAAGTACCAAAATTCTAGTAGGCCACGTCTTGAATAATCATTTGAGTTTTTTTAAAGTGCTCTTTTAAAGTTCCTGGATCCGCATCATACTGCAATGCATTTCTTCGAAATGGAAATAAGAATGAGTTTTGCTGCAGATAATGGTTCCTGGAGACATTCTGCTTCTCCGGGTGTGGATTGACTTGTTCATCGCTGGGTTTCATTCTTCTTGTGCCCCCGTTCTTATCCACTGATGCTTAGAAGTATAAAACAACATAATTTGGCAAAAAAAAGACAGAGAAGCGGTGTTTCACTGTGTTTATCGCATATAGTCATCTTGAGAGTTATTGGCACCCTACATAAAAATGAGAAAAATGATTTATAAAAAAAACAGTGCCCATATTAAGAATTCTTTAGAGTCCTGTCTTGCTGTATAGCTGTGAGACATGGACACTATCCAGTGAGCTGATATAAACACTAAACACTAAACTCCTTTAGTACCATGCTTCTTCAGAGAATCCCTGGGTGCCGCTGGTTTGACTTTGTGTCAAGCGAGCAGTTGCCCGAATGAGGCAAATCTCCTGCATGTGCGGGAGCATCAGGTTCAGCCACGCAGCCCTGTGGTGTGATTCCCTGAGGGTGACCCGGCTCGCAGGATCCTCATTGCTGAGGACCTGAGCGGCTGGACCAGGCCATGGGGACGCCCACATAACACCTGGCTGCGGCAGATAGACAGCCACATCTGGAGAATGGAAGTGGACCGCATGTCCGTGTAGTTGTCCAGAAAAACCTACTTGGAACTTTCGGAAAAACCTACTTGGAACTTTACAAACTGAAGTTTTTCCCATGAATTTAAATGTTCTTGATTAGAAAATATATTTAAAATATTTTAGTAGGCCCATTCTGGGGTTGCTCAAAACCATTGAATATTTGAAGCTCTGTTTTTCTTAAAATTGGCTATTTTTTGCCCATTGGCACAATTCTTTTTATTACAACTACTACTTTTTGATGTTTTCACACTCAGCAAAAATACAGTAATAAAAAGATATTTATTCAGTATGTGCATTTTAATACAATAATAACAGTAATACAATACAGCTTGTTAAAATGGCAAGCCTGTGCAGTTTGTTATAGTATTGTGGGATTACAAACAATCAAGCATTCAGTATCTTTTTCAAATAGGATAACGCTTGTGATGCTGATTAGGTTCTTGCAGAAGGGCCCCATGCTGCACTGGATCTGTAGTAATGCATGTGGCAGAGTCAGTTATCCTCCACCTGGTCCCTCCACCTGGTCCCTCCACCTGTCTCACCCCCGCCCAAATCAGTGTTCCACTGTGTCACTGCAAACCTTGTGTTTCTGCTCCTCCGCCAGCTCAGAAGCCATCTGACTAAATATGTCAGGTATTGGGAGGACTGTGTCTGTGGGGGTCACTTTCCATCCCTACATGCATGCCAGAAATGTACTCTTCCACAAGTATTACTCCCGAGCCCTTTTGCCTAATTCTTGAGAGAATTTAGCCACTTTCACAGATGCATTAACTTTCACTAAATTCCTGTGTGGTTTTTGATTTCCTGTTCTCTTTCTCTTTTCCTGCTGCCTCTCTCTTCCTTTCTCTCATCCTCTTCTTCCATGGCTTAACCCTTACAGCACTATTTTGCTGATGCATGGAACACTTTTGATGCCTTAATCGTTGTTGGTAGTGTCGTCGACATCGCCATCACAGAAGTCAATGTAAGTAACCAGTTTCATGTATGTCCTGTAGCCTCTCTACCACAGCAGAGGTCTTGCAGTAACATCGAAATTATAGGGGTGAAGAGGCTAATCTGAGGAACTACCTCTCCACTGCTCTACACACCTACTGTAATGAACCAGGTTAAATGCTTGTTCTGCAACATGACTGCTAATACTCATAATTTGAGTATTAGCATTAGAATGTGTTAATATGTTAAATGCACCAGGTCATGTAAATTTTATGTGGTATTTAACCTGTATAATCTGCTTTATTATAAGATGATTATTGCAAGACCGATTTTTGTGCCGATTATTATGTGTTTATAGTGTCTGAAATGTTTGTGGTGATTTTTTATTTGTAGTGGCGGAATCCTAACCTTTCCTGTCTGTCACTTTTATGCATATGTGCTGATTCATATTCATAGACAATGAGAAGAAGCGCTTTTTAAATCTAATAAAAAGGGTTGTTTATTAATTTATTCTTTTGAATTTCTTATACTTCTAAATCAGGATTTTTAAAGTGTGAAGTCCTAGGTGTTACTTTGTATTGTCTTTTTGTCATTTTAGTGTCTTATGTCATTTATTTGTCTTTGATTGTGTCATGTTTAAGATTTGTCATTGATTTGTGACGTTTTCTGGTGAAATCATTATCTCCTCAGATTACAAAAGGCAATTATCATCTCTAGCATGTCAGGAGTCTAATTAATGTCTTAGAAACTGTTAGAGACAAACTGTTAGGCCTAAAATTTCATTTCTGTAAGGGTCGGACATTGCGAGCTCCTCTTGCATATTTTGCTTAGCCACTGTTTGATGGTATCGACAATGTTCACTTTGGTCTTTTGTGGTTAATTAAACTACCCAGACTGCAGTATTAGTGTAACATCATCAGTAGTGTTTCATTTTGGATGATCAATCTGGGGCCTGTATCACAAAGCAGGATTTTAGCTGGATAACAGATTTAAGGTAGTTTGGGCTAAATGCAACTGAGCAAAGATGAAGTCCATTTAAACCAGGGTACCTTAAATTTGACAAGTTATCGAGCTAACCAACACATCTTGCTTCGTGATAAAGGCCCATCATTGTTCCTTGATGGTTACGTAAATACAAGGATAAGCAAGACATTCTAAAAACATAGCTCCATTGTACTCATCAGTTAACAAGCCCACACTTTGACAGTTATCAGATTCTCTATACTTGTGTGGGTATTTTATTCCAGTGACACGTCTAAGTGACTCCTCAGTTATGTTTCGCAGAATTTTTTTTTAGTTTGTGTGTGCATTTGAGAACAATTGTACAGTTGCAATGAACCATGCTGACATACAGCTTAGTAAATACTGTGATGCTGCGTCAGATAACAAAGCAACTTGTATCAGTTTGAATTTCCGGCCAGATAGAACCTCTGATGACCTTTTACTGATGTCCCCTCTAGATGTGTGTCTATCTCTATGCGGGCGTGTGGTGTTATCGCTCTCCTGAGCTGCAGAGCTGTAGCTGATGAGCATTTGTTTGGAGTGAGCCTTTCAGTAGATGCCCCTGAGTAATATCTCACTGAACAAGTGAACTACTACGCATCAAGGCGGTTATTTGCTTTCTTAGGTCTTACTTTGCTGAACACTACAAGAGGCGGCATGGACTGCATTAGGGCACACCCTTGGCTTGGGACACTCCTGGTCTCAGATTGTTCTCTACTAGGTTGAGCCTGATTGATAAACATAGCGGTATGTCATCTTTTTCTTCGTTTCTCAGCAGCGTAACAACGTTCCCAAACCACTACTCAACCCCACACTGGGAGCTGTCCCATATCTTCTGATTTTCTTTTGTCAGTCCAACCATTTCTCCTGTTTTGTTTCTTTCCAGTTTTTCCACTTTGGAAGCCATAAAATATGATCTTTATTTTTCTTAGCTGTTTGCGTGACTTATTTTTTAGTTTGTGCAACTTCTGGAATTTTAGTTTGGACCAGTATTGTTATCATTTTGATCTATTAGCGAATATATTTTAGACATATTTCTATTTAGTTTTTATATCATACAGTTTTAGTAATTTTATTTCTCAGGATAGACTGAAAGTTGTGGAGCTGTTTTATGTTTCTGATCTTTAGAGAATCCTACATTAATATACAGTGCACATTATGTACTAATGTTCTCAGAATGAGCAAAACATGTTCCTCATATAATTAATGGTAAAGTTAAACAAATCATTACTTCAGTTAAATAGTATTTGAAAACAATAACAGAAAGTATTTAGCATTTCTCTTTGAATTATTTCAGTCAGGTTTGGAAGCAGTGTTTATAGTTTTTCATTGTAGTTTTTAAATTTATTTTCGTGTCGTTTTATTTCAGGTTATGAAAATGTTTTTCCTTTCAGTTTTTGTTAACAGTAATAAATATGGTTCAGAGTAATTTCTGAAGAAGAAGTTCATTTTTCCTAATGGTACACAGCTTCAACTGTCTTGGGGCGGGGGTGGGAAAGGGGTATTGCCCATCCTTTTCTAAGGACACTACTGGAAATAATGCGCCCAACCTTGTTGTTTTGGTTTGTGTGACTCCTTTGTCATCTCCCAGGAAACCGAACGCTTTGATGCCGTGCATTTAGAATTGTCACGCTTTGTGTTTTGTTCTGTTCCCTGCTGTAACTTCCGAGTGAGGAGCTCGTTAGGGACCAGGTGTGTAGCCTTAGGTGCATGGCCCCAGCCGCGACGCAGCGTCTGAGAAGGAGACCCCCTTCTGAATTGCATGACTTTCTACAACTGGGGGGGCAAAAAGGTTCTTTGCCATTCAGATGCCTTGTGTCCTTGCTTGATGAATGCGATGCTGAAGCATGCCTCATTAATGCCATGGAGATGTAAACTTGCATTTTGAGTTCGCTTACATTTGAGCACTAGGATCCTTGGTTGTTTTTAATTAGACGATTGTTGATTTGGTGACATTTCTCGTAGCGCCTTGCGAATTACAACATGACATTCACTAGTGCTTAGGACCACACATCAGAAGCCTAAGAAGCTGCTTGGACTGGACAGATCGTGTTGCAGAAGCATTGTAAAATCTTTCAGCTCGCACCACACACAGTATGTATGCTATTCCTTGACTTTTGATTTAGTTCATTTATTTTGTTCATGTTTTCTGTATGAACAAGCATCTATATGATATATATGTTCAATGTATATACCAAATATACATGTGAATATGTGTATTGTAGGGTGTCCACTCATGATGTTCTGTGTCTGCGTCTGTGTGTGTGTGTGTCACGTCTTAGGCTGGATGTGCAGTGATTCGTATAAATGAAGCACGGTGGAAGTGCCATGTCTGGGTAGTTAACGCAGCTCTTTGATGTTAAAGCCAACAGACACTGTCATGGTGGAGGTGGAGGCAGGGGTAAGATGCTCTGTGCAATGCCACGCCCATCTGCCTCCACTTGGTTTTACTCTCATGTTAATTTCTCCATCGTTTGCTCCGAAAAGTCCCTGATTTGTATTTTGTTATTTTTCTTTTTTTAATTTTGCCTTTTTTTGTACCAGTGCCTTTATGTGCCATGTTGCTCTGGAGGGAAATGTGACGCCCCTGAGTTCTGCTAGGCCCACAGTGCGCTTGGTCCTTCCCTGTGAAGGCCACGTGCATATCACTCTCACTAGTGCATGGTCACCCCCCCCCCCCCCCCTCCCCCCTC
>JAODUD010000107.1:13111465-13135754 GCA_026784285.1 Stomatorhinus walkeri
TGGATATTCCTGCCTCGTATCGCCTTGTTTGCCCGACGCCGCACGCATCCAGGCACGCTGCTCTACCGCACGTGACAATGCCATGGAGTTAAAAGTCCATAGACTTTTAGTGAGATTTCGGTATATTATTGTTGTTGTTATTATTATTATTATTATTATTATTATTTTGCAAGTGGCTAATGTAAGTTTATATGAGCGCTATGTTTATGTTACGGTTCTATATGGTTAGTCGTCCATCCCGTTTTAATTACACTACATATGTAGTTTCATATTACAGTGACTATTTTTACTGTGCCAGAGCTGTGTGAATCCGTTTCAGGTTCACTGCAGGATATTGCATGCACATTAATGAATTGTTAATATAGTATTGGGTCTTATAATAGCATTTTGCATGGCCTAATTTAAACGTCTTAAAGACTACATTCTGACTTGCGTGATCGGTTCACTAAGCGTAACTTAGTTTGAGAAGTTCGCTTACAAACTTTCTTTAAGGCCCGACTCATTGGCTCACATTTACATTCCACGTACCAAGAAAGAACTGTTAATATGTCATATTCGGCATTACAATCAATGCGCATAAGCGAGATCTATGAATAGGCCGCTGCAGAATAATATAATTATTAAGCGGAATATTTCACAACGCAGCTAAAAAAATTAAAGCCTGTCTTTCGCTAGTTTTGACTGAGAGGTTACAAAGTTCAGCTACGAAAAGTAACACTGGACACTGATAGTACTTATTCCAGAGAAAGATTACTTATGACTGGAAACACCTATTTATCCCGACAAATATCCAGCAAGCAAATGTACTTTACTTTAAGTCACATACCGTGTTATTTTCCGATGTCCTGCAGCCGCACTGTAGTGGAGGGCGGAGTTTCCAGCTGTAAACCTCCAAGCACACAAATGCTGGACTCGTTAATATGCTGCCGGCAGAGAAGTGCGTCTAACGGGAGACAAAGCCTGAAAATGTTTGGCAAGGACGGGCTGATGATCATGCTCTTCTCGGTGTTTGCACGGATACACACTTACGATGTACACCCGCAAGTGGTAAGTATTTTGTCTAGTATGATTATAAAAGATAGCTGTTATATGTCAACAAATTATATTTGTCTTTTTTTCAGAACGTATCCTGTGTGAGAAGCGAGGGTGAGATATTATCACTGTTTTCAATTAGTCGTGCATTTTTAAACGTGCACATAACCTACATTATGGGTTGTCTATTTAATACTGTGTGAGTAATATTTAGTCGGTTACTCCACCGTCAAAGATCTGAAAATCTGAAATGAAAATATTGGCTCTATGTATATGTCGCTAAAGTAATTTGATTTCAATATTTTGGTATGAAATGTTAAGAATAATTCTCCTGTGTAACCCTTATTAGCTTGTAAGAGTTATCCTTTCTTGGGTATTAAGGCAATTGGACGTAAATTATGGGGGGGTGGAGGGGGGTTCTAACCCCTGCAATAATCAAAACCAGCCAATACAATCCCATGGACCACCTTAAATGGGTGGACGCCCCACCCGCCAGTTGCTCAACCCAAAGTTATTCCTTCACTAACAAGTGTTAATTAACGAGCGTGGGATTGAGGAACGCATCCTAAGGTCAGGCAACTGAAATTAATTCAACCGTAGGTTCTTAGGATTTGACGAATATCCTCGAATATCATGTGAAATTAACAAAAATGTATACCACGATGCGTGTTTCCGTCACCGTTAAATGTTTGTATTGCAGTTGATTACCACTTTTTGAATACGTGACAACACTGTAATGGAAGTAAGCAGGTTTGTTCTACAGCGACTACAGTGATATCGTATCTTTAATGATTTTGCCCCCAAAAATGTTTTAGCTCCAAACTCTGACTCGGATAGTGTTTATCAACATAATGATGATACGCGAATAAGAGGCTGACTTCTTACGTTCGTTTCAGAGGAATGACGTTGTGTGTGACGTCACCTTAGGTATTCACGCCAGTTTTTTCAGTGAGCCTGTGGGTTCGCCGTCTGCGATGCAAAACCTCAGCGTGTCGCTTATTGAAAGCTGTGGCTCCCGCGTTGGACACTCTGAACTACTGCTGAATATCAGTTGGGCCATCAACATAGATAGTAAGAGCTTCTTGTTATTCATGAAAATGGACAAAAACATTTCATTTTACTTCAATTCAGTTAAGTTCTTTAATTGTAATTGTGCACGACAACACAAGACTAGCAACTCCCTGAGCAGGTAACCTGTATCATGAAGCAGGATTTCTTCTCAAGCCGGATAGCTTGTCATATTTCAGTTACCCCAAGTTAAATGCACTTTATTTCTGTTCACTTATATTTAGCCCAGACTACCTTAAATATGACAAATTATCTGGCTAAGCAAGAAATCCTGCTTCGTGATACAAGACGTAATATATAATCGATGTGTAAGAGACAGGCAGTAATTATGTGCAAAGTGCACATGGATACATAGTATGTGGTGGTGTGATGCATGGGGGTTACGTGTGAGTCCTTTGGTCCTCAACCTGCTACTAAATGATTCTCACATATTTGGCAAGTTGCTGAAATTATTTTGACATGGAATTAGCAGTAGATACAATGCTATGGTTAATCTTATTTAAAAATACTCTATTTTTTTGTAGAAAGCAATGCCTACCTCACTGGTACATGGCTCAACATTAACGATGATTCTTTCTGCTGTGAGTATCACCCTTCACTCAGTGCAGTGAATACCTCAGGCTACGAGAAGGTGAGAGAGATCCACTCTAATTTAATTTAAACTGGAAATAAGAAATACTTCATTTTAAAATCAGAGCTACAACGTATACCAACTCTATTGAGACTTACTATAATTCTGTGTTTTTTCCTTCCTTTTGTAGCTATGGTTCCATTTTACCGAGTTTGTTGCAGAACCAGAAAAACCCTACTTTGTCACTGGGTACAACCTCCCATATCCAATGATTGGAAGTGACTTTGTTTCAAAGGCATTCCCGTTTGAAACAAGTGGTGTGTTATTTCTCATCACACAACTACCATCCTCTTGAGTATCTAGGTGTCTTACTTTAAAATGATAAAATCTTTCCGACAGCGGGACTCTGGGGGTATGAAAGTAGTTCTGGAAGAATATTACAGAAAATTTTCTTTGTTTTTCTATGATACAAACAATCCAGGTTGTGATACAGAAAAAATGAAATATTGTGAGTCCTGCATTAAAAAAGGTAAAAGTCAACTTAGATTTATCAGTCTCTTAATGTATGAATTAAACTATGTAATTTACTGTTTTTGTCACCTATGACATTAATAGTTATTGTAAGTTCTATCTGTTTCTCTAGGATCTCTCTGGGAACCTAATATAACCACAGCTGTTTTAAAAAATGAAGTACAATTAAATTTTACTTCAAGCCCATACATTAAAAAGTACCTGGTGCAGTTGTTGAGATTGAGTTATGGAGAAGAAAAGATTATCAATGCAAAAGAGTATTATACAGTAAGTAAAAGACTTGTTTTTCCATTTTCACTCTTCTCATTAATAAATGTAACCCTTGCTCAGCCTGTCATTTTACGCTTGTCATGATTGTTCCATTAGAGATACTGTATCCGAAGTTTTGTTTTACGCAGGGGGGTGATGAGTCCAGATGGTCTGAAACTCTGAACTTCACGGGGCCTTGTGAATTTCTCATGGTTGTGGTCAGTATTTTAACAGCACACTAACTTAAAATTAAGTCCAGTTCATTCTTCTGCCAGTGCAAGTCTTTGAAACATCAAACTGCTATGTTTCTGGAAACTCAAATCTGAATTTCAGGTGGAGCCAGGCTTTGACACAAACCATCCTCAGTTCTCTGTTGAAGTCTCCTGCAGCATGAAAGGTTTAGTATCCTCAACTAACAAAAACGTCATCCTTTCCGAGATCTTTCCCACATATTTGTGATGCACAAATGGTAATTTTAAAAAATCCTTGGTGTCAGGTAACCGTAGTTACTGCACGTCTTTGTGGATCGGAATCTGCTGTGCTACTGCTGCGATGGTGTTATTAGCGGCCTGCGTGTCTGCACTGTGTAAGTGATGTCCTGCTCTTTCATCCAGGCATGCAGATAAAATAAATGGAATGATTCTCTTTTTGGGGCAAATTTAGTTACCTGGTCATCGTTTACCACTTGGTTGGTTTTTATTCCAACCTCATTTTAGGTAAAGCGCGCGGCACTTACTCACCGTTCCCCAAACTATTGGAGAAGAGTGGCCACGTCTCGGTCCTCATCATCTATCCAGCGAAGAGCCGTGCTTTCCAGCGGGCTGTACTCACCTTGGCTGAGTTCCTAACCTCGCACTGCTGCTGCAACGTCATCATAGACATGTGGCAGAGGAGGAGCGTTGCTGAGAAAGGCCTGCTTCGCTGGCTGACCGAGCATGTCAAGTCTGCAGAAAGGGTGGTCTTCGTGACCATCCAGGGCCAAGGCAACACTGGGGGCAGGCCGGACTCGGGCCTGGCTGATTTCACAGTTCCAGCCTCTGTGGATGACATGTTCTTCTTAGCTCTCAACATCCTCGCCAGTCAGGCCAAGGAAGGGCTGAGCTGCAGCAAGTATTTCACTGTGCACCTCGGTGAGGACATGGATCTCCAGAGCCTCCCTGTGGCTTTAACCATGTGTAGATCATTCAGGTTGATGACAGATTTGGATAAGCTCTGCAGACAACTTCATGGGAATCTTTCCAGAAGAACAATTAACTTTCCTTTCATTGGCTCCAAATTAGGGTTACTGCAGGATCAAGATAATACTGCAGAACTTAGAGATGCGATAAAAGAACTGCAGACATGGGAAGATAAAGTCTAAGGTTGTCAGAGTTGCCAACTTTGGTGTGAGGTAGAGAGAAGTCTGCAATCACATTACCATGCGTGGAAGTTTTATTACCTTGTAAATAGTCCGTAGGGTTTACAAACTTCCCAAGGCTTTTGATGTAGCCAATTTTAGGTTTAACTGGAATAATATAGATTTTCTGTAAGATGTCTTGCATGAGTGTGAGAGTCTGAAAGTTGAGTGTTACGGCAGGTACGTGAGGCTTGGCAGCCCTGGGTTTTGCAGGTGAATGTCTTGTGAATGACTGCACTTCAGTGACACTGCAGGTCTCACCTGACCAAGAAATTATGAGCATGTATTCACTTTATTTCCTCCATATTTATTTTAATATCCATTTATTTTCTCAGAAATTTGATGAAAAACAGAAAGATTGATAGACGTATACAACTGGGTGGTGCTGTAGATTGGGAACTGTATTGGTTGTTTCACAATGGAAGGCCAGAGTATGAACATTTTAACTCTCTTTATGGACATTTCAATACATATTGTTTATCTTTGATATGCATTAAGTAATATTTACCTGGAGATTCATACGATTTTCTTATATATGGAGCTTAAATACTATGCAAAAAGTCATAACCTCTCATTTCATTATACTTGCCGAGTAACAGCTTGCTTTACCTTATTGCCCTTTTTCATTGTGCTTTCCAAGTAAAGAAGGTAATAAAGTCACCACTCAATTTCTTCTTATGTAATTCCAGCAGAATAAAATGAGTCTGCAGGGTTACACTTAGACCAGCTATGTTTACACCTGATAGGTAAATAGTGCCAGTATCAAAGGTCTCTTTTTTCCTGTGTGTCACACATGCATTAAATGCTGCAATTGGAAATTTGAGCCTGGGTTGTGATTTAATTTAGAAGGCTGTTAACTTCAAAGAATCAGTAGGAATGCAAAAGATTGACTACTGTTTTCAATAACATTCGTTTAGGTATAAAAGGTCACCTTTCCGTGATACTGCCATGTTTCACTTTGGAGCGTTTCTTCACATTTTGGCACAATCTCTTCCACTTCGGCTTCCAAACAGACCTTGTAAATGTGACCCAACTAATTCTGCTGTCTTGTGCATTCCAGTTGTAATTGGGGAATACCTATGATTTTGGGACTGGTGTGCTGCAGTCACGTTCTCATTACCGTGATAACACAAAATAATTTGACAGATCTATTTCAAATTTGGCAGGTGGTCAAGACAGTAAGCTAAGCCTCTGTGTCTGTGATCAGAAGGTAACTGGTTCAGCATGTCTGTGGGTCCTAGAGCAAGGCCCTTGAACCCCAGCTCTCTAGGCACCACAACAGTTGGCTGCCCTTCACAACCAAGCCTGCTCTTATGATGGGGAACAATAAAGTATCAATTATTATTATTATGATTATTATGAAAACCGAAGCGATGCCACTAAGGGAAGAGTGACTACAGAAGACACCTGACCTATTGAAAGTGATGACACAAAAATATTTGGCTTAGAGAACATGGAATGTGGTGGGAAAGGAGCCTGAGTTGGTGCAGCCAGATATAGTTGGCTCACCTCAAAACACAGCACAGGCTCTGAAATGAACTCCTGGAAAGGGGCTGGATTCTATTCCATTCTGGAGTTGCCCTGGGTGAGAGGCGCTGCTCAGATGTAGGTCTACCTCTAGCCCACATGGTTCTGTGCCAGTACGTTGAAGTTCACTCTGGTGAACCAGAGGGTTGCCTTCCTCTGACTCTGAGTCGGGGGACGGAGCAGGGGCTCCTGGCCCGGAGATCTTCAACTCGCACCTCTGGCAGAACTCGTCTTGAACCCTGATGGAGGCCGGGGACGTGGAGCCTCCGTCGCTAAGCGGGCTATATGGAGCTGTGGCCGTACGGCGGTTACAGTGCCGGTTGCGGCTGTAATCCACAAACTGGTGATGGACACCAGCGGTAAAAAGGAGCCGTCAGCCTGAAGAAGGAGGCCTTCTGATCCTCGTTGTCTGCTGGGTTTCCTGAAGCGGTGGACAGGCACCAACAGGCCAAATTAAATGAGGTCTTGGCAGTTGCTGAAGTGGAAACTGGTAGATATAACTTAATGGAGGCCTGGAAATACCTTGCAATTCTCCCTGCAACACAGCCTCAGGTAAGTCGTAAACAAAAGATGGATGGATATTCAGTTAAACTTATTACCACTTTACAAAAAACTATATGGATAAACGACTGCACCTGATTTCATTTTATTGACGGAGCTATTCGGGGAATACATTATTGTCATTCCAACAGCATTTAGTGACATTATTAGATGAATTACAGTAGTATGTACAAGTCTGGGCATTTGTAGTCAAATGATATGTTTCCCTCTGTCTGCAGGGAACAAACTGAAACATAATTCTTTAAATTTGAACTATTTGTTGAATTTAAGAGATTGAGGAGAAAACAAAATGCAGCGTGTGTTTGGCCTTGGAAAGCTGCTGAGCTTAAACTCTCTGCCTATTTATTGGTCTTAAAATCCAGCTTCTAAGGATGAGAAAGGACTAATAACCGCCTTACCACACCCACATGTCCTATACACTTACTGTAGATGTTCTGTTATTGGAAACTGTACTAAAGGCACTCCGAACGAGTTCACGGTAGTTTTATAAGTATCCTCACCTAAAGAATATTTATAAATAGAAATCTAATTTTGAGAGGCCTGTTTATCATGGGTTTTTATAGAGATCTAACTTCACATTTTTGCAAAGTAATCGATGTGGCAAGTTATGGTCTGGATGTGCGGCAGCTACGTTCAGCTACATTTTTCTGTTTGCACCTTATCTTCAGGCCAGCTACATTTGTTTTTGTGATTATCACATTTTAGCAAATAAATAGTTACTGTGCATTAAAATTTGAATATTAAATTTGAAAAAAAGTTTGTTCTACACAATGGCTGTCTTAATTTAATTTAAAAATCACCAAACCACGTTCTACTTAAGTCTATATCTATGCCTTTAAAAGGAAAAAAAAATGGTCTTATTTGATCACATTGGCTCATTTAGAAGCAGTTTTACACAGCGCATCATATGACCATCAACCTTTAATCCAGTTTGTATTTTACAAAACCAAACAATATCAGATACAGTGAGGAAACATATTCAATAGTAAAAGAGACAGTATATACAGTGTGTGAGGAATGCACGTGGAATGACGTGGTCGTCACCAGACGAAGGCCGCTCGCTCCCTCAGCATGCGCACGCCGAAGCGCTGCCACTCCTGCTGGTAGATCCACATCTCCTGTGTCGTGTCCAGGCAGGCCAGCACCGCTCCTCCCTTCCAGGCGATCAGCCGTGGGTCCATGTCCTTCGAAAGGAGCGACGGGTCAGGGCACATGGACTGCGCTGCCTCCAGACGGCCACAAGGAAGCATGAGCCTACCTTGGGCCGTGTGATGACCTCCACGTTCTCCACCACCCTGCGGAAGGACGGAGGCATCTTGTTGAGGATGCGGTGCTGGAGGAACTCCTGGGCCCCGGGGAACATCAAGCCCCCGCCCACCACCAGGATGGAGCTGTACATCTTCCGCTTGGTCTCGTCGGATGCTGCGGGCAAGGAAAGCGTGCGATAGCTATTCACTTACACAAATCACACGTGTGGTAAGAAGTCCCACAGTAAGGTCAGTATGACACGTGGGGGACGGGCATCCTGGAAGCATGCAGTCTTACTGCAGCAGTCGATGCTGTAGAGGATGGCTTTGTCGAGGCCCAGGGCTTTGCCTTCAAACTGCGTCATGGCACTCTTCCTGGACAGGAACGCGGACGGCAGCTCCTCCGCCTCAGCCCCCCCCATAAGGCAGTCGCCATGGGGATGGCCCAGCTCCACATCCTGGACATGGACCCCTCGCACAGGGGGGTCCACTCCTTGGCTACCGGACTCCCCGTCCAAACCAATCGATTTGGGGGTGGTCCTGCGCTCCGCTGTGGCTTTGGAAGACTTTGCGAAAGATAAAAAGCACTGTGTGAGAGCTTCATACTACATCCAAGGAATACTTCAGGCCACAGATGATGAAACAGCACAACTGGCACTTAAAATGGACAAAATGAATGAGTGATTAAATAATTCACGGGTAACTCTGCGTAGAATAAGCAGCTATCAGACAACGTTGACTATTGCGCTCACAGACTCCGGGCTCCCAGCTCCCTACCTGGTCCTGCTTGCTCTGCGTGTTCAGCAGGTAGTGCTCATCGTGGGGGTCTCCTGGATCGCCCTGTGAGCGATGCTGCAGTGCCGTCATCTTCTGGCCCACGATCCCGAAGGTCGACGGGTAGAACAGGGCCATCGGGGCCTGTCGCGCATGCCCAGATCCACACTTTATGTAATATCCATAAACCCTCACAGATAAGAATGAGACTCTATTGCACAATTAGCAAAAGTATTAATTATTATAATTATTATTATTACTATTATAATTATTATGAAGATATATGCGGCGCAGCTACGGGTTCATATGCGGCGCAGCTACAGGTTCATGTGCGGCGCAGCTACAGGTTCATATGCGGCGCAGCTACAGGTTCATGTGCGGCGCGGCTACAGGTTCATATGCGGCGCGGCTACAGGTTCATATGCGGCACGGCTACAGGTTCATATGCGGCACGGCTACAGGTTCATATGTGGCACGGCTACAGGTTCATATGCGGCGCGGCTACAGGTTCATATGCGGCGCAGCTACAGGTTCATATGCGGCACAGCTACAGGTTCATATGTGGCGCAGCTACAGGTTCATATGCGGCGCAGCTACAGGTTCATATGTGGCGCAGCTACAGGTTCATATGCGGCACAGCTACAGGTTCATATGCGGCACAGCTACAGGTTCATATGTGGCGCAGCTACAGGTTCATATGCGGCGCAGCTACAGGTTCATATGCGGCACAGCTACAGGTTCATATGCGGCGCAGCTACAGGTTCCACACGGTCAGAGATTCTCCGCACCTGCAGCTTTTCATCCCCCAGTCGGAGTTGATACAGCAGAGTAGGCGAGTCTGGGAATCGGGTTCGAAACTCATGGTCTTGGAGCCCGGATATGTCCTGGTGGAATACGGAAACACGTGGATTAACTGGCTTCTCAGTCCTTAAGGGTACCCTCAGCACATACTGGTGAACAAAAGTGATGATACTAAAATTAATGCAAGAGACGGATCAGCACGCTTGGCGTAGAAATGGCTAGATCCACCAGTAACACCAGCTCTGGGGGGGACTATGGACAGAGCTGCGTGACAGAGACGGGAGGAAGGGACAAGGATATTATCTGAGATATGGGTGGAGACAAATACGCTGGAACCAAAACGTGTTTTGTCACAGATTAGGGTGACAACTGCGAGCATGTGGGCAAGTTTAGTGGTGGGGGCATGAATGCACACACACGCAGCACAAAAGCAAAAAAAAAAGGGGGCAAAGTAAAAATATAATAAATGTAATAAGAAAAGTTATACTGCAAATACGTATACAGAAACAAAAACAAATAAATTAATGACAGCTGATGATGTCACACCCCTTGGGTTCTGTACCTGGTCCAGGTGGCAGAAGGTTTCTTTCAACTGCTGGAGAAGCATGCAATCCAGCCGATTGGACAGCAGACACTCTCTGTAGGGAAAGCTGACCCTCTGGAGCAACCAGAAGAAGCAGCGAGTCACGTCCGAGCCTCCGTACGCCACGCATAGCCTGGAGGGGGCATGGCGGGAGACATCTGCATGGCGGTACACTTGTACAGAATGACAGCGTGTTCAGCCTTATCACATGCCTGTATTACTATATGGCTGTAGTAAGTTTGACTTTACTCAATCCGAGGGGGGAATTCAGCAGCAAGAGCGTAGCGCACAGATAAATGTGAACATACAAAACAAAGCGCAAAGACAGTACACAAAGCGCAAAGACAGTACACAAAGCGCAAAGACGGAACACAAAGCGCAAAGACGGAACACAAAGCGCAAAGACGGAACACAAAGCGCAAAGACAGTACACAAAGCGCAAAGACGGTACACAAAGCGCAAAGAAGGAACACAAAGCGCAAAGACAGTACACAAAGCGCAAAGACAGTACACAAAGTGCAAAGACAGTACACAAAGCGCAAAGACGGAACACAAAGCGCAAAGACGGAACACAAAGCGCAAATGAATTAAAAAGTACACAAATAGAATGTCCTGTAACAGAATATTGTATTACTATAGAAGTAAATACTGACATATAACAATTACGGTAATCTTAATTTTAGATTGGTAGACATGTTCAAATGTTACTGTTATGCATTAATGACTAAAACCTTTTTATAAAAGGTTAAAATAATTAATTTCATTAGCTGTATCAGGATCAGACTCCAGGATCCCCCGCTTCTAACCCTGATTAGCTATAAACGCCTGTTTGCCTCGGTTGTGAGACGGACCACACTGCTGCACCTGGAATTGCGATGGGACACGCCATCCTCCACGCAGCACAGGCTGGTCTTCTGGTCGCCCACGTCCACCACGCAGGCGCTGCTCAGCCCACTGCCAAACGTGGCGCACACAGACTCCTGATGGACCACTATCGCTGAAAGGACGACAAGAAAAGAGCACCATCACCACCCGAAGGCAACCCACCCCATGCAAACACACCCATTTCCATACTTTCGCAGCAAAATTAAAACAATAGCAATTGAAGTTAACATTTGGAATACTTTCTGGCATCTAATAAGTGCATACACTGACCTCTAGTGGACAACATCAGCACCACACAGCACACATCAAAATACAAATGTACTCAAGTGATTCTTTCTCAAAGAAAAAGATGAAACCTAGATGGGAGTCTGCTGACAGAAAGGATGTAATAATCCAACTGGTTCCAGTACCTGAGAAGCCCATATTCACCAGAAGCATGTTCACCAGCTCCTTCACATGCTGACGGCTGTAGATATCAGGGACTAGAAGGATGCATCTGTAATACTGAGGGGTGAGAATACAACAGAAGATACACTGACCAGCCAGGACTAATCGCCAAGCATCCTATTAAACCGTAAGTGGAGATGTTCAGTAGAGCTGAATAAGCCTTTAGGACCATGGGACCATGAACTCCCCCTAGATGTCCGAACAGCTGAGTCACTGTATGTCTTCAAATGACAAAACTTAAAACACACCTTGTCCAGATATACCTCAACTAGCACTTCTGGTATTATTCTCTGAGCTCTTTTCCTAAAAAAAAAAAAAAAAAAAAACCTGCACTTTCCCAACAGAGTATTATGTCGATGGTATGCTTAGCCTTGGTTTTATTGAGCTAGTATCGGGAGGAAATTCATTGTCAAGTCTTAAAGCACTTATGTAAGTCGCTCTGGTTAAGAGCGTATGCCAAATGCTGTAAATGTAAATGGTTCATGAGGACGGATCCAACAGCATCCCAAAACAGCATCGGAGCCCCCTCCCTGCAGAGCACAGCACCTTGAGGTCTTTCAGAGGGATTTCAAGGAACTTCTGTATGCTATGAGACCATATTGCCTCCAGGTCAGCCAGAACCGCAGTGAGGGAGCCCCCAGGTCCGCTGTGTATGTTCAGCTGAGCCCTGCACACCGGCCAATGCATGCTATAGCTGTCTGCAGGGTTGACATACAAAGCCTGTTAATAAGGGAAGGAGGAGAAAAAAAAGCGACATTTAAATACTCAACGCCCTCTACAGGCAAAGGTAAATGAAACCAAAAATGATCTCACAATATTTTCACGTTAATTTTGTGTTTATGTCTTCACCTCTTCCCCGATGAGAAACTCCGGCTGGTGTGATGTGTTAGTCCACTTCACTCTGGAGCTGGATTCCAGGACGGCTGCACGAACTTGTCTGTTGTAGGACCTTGCCTGGAGTAAATAAAGTGATTCTATTTTTTAAGGAAACGCGTCTTTTCAATAAAGAGAGGAAAAAGGACAAAATCAAGACCCACCTGTTCTGCTGACACTGGAGTTCTTCTCACCCCATTAGACATCTTCTTGGACCAAATGGCCTGGTCGACCATCTTAAGACCATTTTGTCTCTGTTCATTACTTTCTGGTCTCTTCAAAAGAACACAAAGTGGAATATTTAAGAAGTACTGCAGCCTAGATTCAACTGCGCTAATCGCTGTTCTGAGACTCACTGATCGACAGACAGAGACTGTAAATGAGCCAGTCAGCTCTACATGCTGATTTTCATCTGTCGCCCCTCACTAGTTCTTAAAAAGGCAACCAAAAATCATGATGAAATAACATCATATCACACACAAATCATATACATACAAATACCCAAACTGTTCAAATAAACACACAAACAACAGAACAATAAAGAGCATACAATACAGTTTCACTGTCTTCACCGCATCTACACAAAGCTATATGTTACAGCTGAGTAAACTGGACACTGGAGTCAGCAACTTACATTCAGTCCTTCCCGCAAGAGCCAAGGGTCCTCATAGTGAGGCTGGTTGGGCTGCTTCTGTCGTCGGGCGATCACGTGTGGGACAACAGCAGGAAACGTGTCTGTAGCCCGGCCAATGCGGAGGGTTTTAGAGCCAGGATTTATCACCACGATAAAATTACTCTGGATTTGCTGCAGATATACATAAATGCAATGAGTACACAATAATCTTAGTCTGATAATTAGAAAAGCCAGTTAAATCATTCATGGTCCACTTCTGACACACGCCCCTTGATTAATAACCTCGGTTATATATTCATTCATTCATTCATTTTCCAAAACACTTATCCTTCTGGGCCGTGCTGGGTCCGAAGCCTATCCCAGAAGCTACGTGCACAAGGTGGGGAACAACCCAGGACGAGGGGCATTGGAGGGCACTCACACACCATTCACACCTACGGGCAATTTAGTAACTCCAATCAGCCTCAGCATGTCTTTGGACTGTGGGAGGAAACTGGAGTACCTGGAGGAAACCCCACAACGACACAGGGAGAACATACAAACTCCACACACATGTGACCCAGGCGGAGACTCGAACCCAGGTCCGTGAGGCAACAGTGTTAACCACTGCACCACCATACCGCCCCTGGTTATATATTTACATATAGAATTAAAAGTGCTATATATTTCTTATACATTTTTCATATTTTATGTTGTATCATTTCATAAGGTTGTTATTAGTGGATTCACTGTGGGGTCTGAGGGTAACGTAATTTCAGTCCTGTGCGTCCTGTACATATCGCAGAACTGATAATAAAGACCTTTGACTTGACTTTTTTAAATTACTTAATGGATCAGCGCAGTGATTGGATAACTTGCAGAGCGATGAGCATATTTATTCTGGGCTGCAGCAAAGAATCCCGTGTTGCAGGACATTACAAACTAATTCTTTGCTGGTTGTTACAGCATCATTTTAAGCTGAAGGTAGGGCTGGGAATACTAGCTGTAAGGCTCCAACAATCATTTTAGCTCAGGTGCCCCCCCCCCCAATTCGGCCCTGGGTGCTATGCCTATTAATAACGGAAGACTTTGTGGACTAAAATGGTTACTAAGACGAGATCGTGATAACTAGTCGAGTATTATGAAGGTTTGTGAAGCGAACATTTTTTCGCCATTTTTAAGTTCATCAACGACGTCTGACTGACCCACAAGCTTTGCCTGCTGTGGAACCAGGTATTTGGGCACCGAAGAGGTTTATTGACATGGTAAATGCTTGATATCACTTAACATGACGTTAAGGGCGTAGGTTTGGCTTCAGCACTGGTAATGACCAAATCAGCCCCCAAACCCCGACCCCAAACACACCTACAATACTGCGAGGGACAAGTCAGCACGCCCCTGCATGGCGTACATTTCACAGTTTAGTCCTAATGTTTTTAATTGTTGGGTTTCCTTATTAGACCAGATAAGTATGCGAATTATTTTTAATTTTAAAACAGTAATTGGCGTGAAATAAGGGTTAAATGACAAGAGTATAATGCATGCGCTACTTAACGACACAAATAAAATCACTTATAAGCCGCGTCCTTCACGACCGTGTTCCGCAGTCATGCGCAGTAGCACTCAGACAATGATCAGATGAGCTAGACTCAGTGTAACTGGAGCGAAACTCAGTGTAACTGGAGCGAAACGTGCTTCAGAGTCCCGGCTGATACCGGGCTTGCCGGTGACACTCCGGGCTCTTACTGTGCGCCACTAAGTAATAACCGTACCTCCTGAACCGGTTCCGGGATTAAGGGGGGGACGATTGGCCTTTTCACACCGCGCTGCTCTTTCTCCTTTTCCTTCTCACGCTCCTTTTCTTTCTCTTTTCCATTCTCTTGCTCTCTTTCGGCTTGTGTCATACCGCCGCTCCAGTTGACTTGTATCACGAACGAAAGCCGCACTAGGTAGATGCAGCATTGTACGCCATCGTTCTTCATGGGTCTAATGCTGCCCCCTAGCGTAGCGGATGACCGACTTGGCCGGGGCAGTGATGTACGCTTTTTTGATAGAGCGACCGTTCTTCATGGTATAAAGGTTGGCATCGATGCAGTCAATGTAGTGACTATAAATAAATGTCAGCTGTATCTTGGAAACTATATATAAACTTAGAATTTGTTTATGCAGTTATTCAGAGCATAATTCTCAAAATGCACCCACAATTCAACATCAGAAGAATTTACCTCCTTCCAAAACCCCTTTTCATGAAAATCCTTCCAAATGGCAAATTCATCCATTAGAAGCTTTGTCCAATAATGAATAATTATTATGTGACCTTCCTGTTTGAAAAAACTTACCAACTCACAGCCGGCTACAAAAATGATTTCACATTTAGGACACCTTTTATGCATACAACAATGGCACTGGATCTTAAATTTTGAAGGAAACACTGGAATTAATCATAAAATACAGAGTCATCCATCAATTATAGTTTAAGCCAATATAGAAGGTAGAAAAACACAGGTTCATAAATATCCAGAGTTCTCTTTCTGATAAACCATTTTATTTCCTTATTGCACAACATGCCTACATAACCAACTTTAAGCCTTAAAAAAACCTATATTCTTAATAAGCAACCTATACATTATACTGTATACAAATTACAGATGTCAGAGTAATTAAGAAGAAAAAAAAAAACATGCAGCTTATCGACTGCCCTGGCCCCTTTCAGAAGGAATTCCCAGTGCAGCGTCATGAGTCTGCAGACCTGCAGAAGCTGTTGGAGGAGGATGCGTGTGCCCCACCGCTGACCCCGCTATGGCCCTTTACTGAGCCCCCCCACTAAAACCCAAGCGGCACTTTGCATCCACTGCCCGCACATGAAGTGCAGGCGTTTACCTGAAAAAAGGGAGAGGATTGCAACGATTAACATACCAGTGAAATTCAATTTTAAAAATGTCCACAGAAGCACGCAGTGTGAAAACGCAGTATGAGGCTCAGCCTTCACTCATTTACTGCAGAGTCTGCAAGAATTGGGAAAAGACAAGGCACATCACATCCACACCACAGAAGTAGAAAGTCTCACCCACCTTCCTCATCCTCCTCCCCCCATTGGGGGGGCACTTGGCCCACCCCCATGGTTTATCCTTCCCATTCTCCGTGGCCCGGGGAATCTTGGGGGACTAAAAGAAAAGGAGAAGTTAAGATAAACACCTATTTACCCATGTATTGAGAGAAAAGATCTACTTCAGGAGGAAATTATAGAGCTGAACATTTATCTCCAGCATGGTCCTTCTCAGAGATGCATGTCAATGTGCTTAGAAAATACTACCAGGTGTCAAATTAAAATGATACCAATAATTAAATGTTTCATTATGTCAGTTGTGCCGCCGTTGCGTACCCTCTGCCATCATCATATCTTGAGTAAGACCTGGAGCTCCCATTCTTTGACAGGTCAGGCTGAAAGAGTGTTTGGAAGCTGTAAAGCAAGAATGGGAAATAATTTTTGTTAAAACACAGTTTATTACCACAAAGATATATACAACAGTGGCATGTATCTGTTAGCATAAACTACATAAAATGCCAATAAAGTCAACGTAAAATAAGTACGATAAAGGAAGAGAGACACACAAGCACTTACAACAATCCGATGAACTCCACAGCACCCCAAAAAAGGTCAGTCCAAAAGGATAACCTCAAAGGGGAGCGACTCCTGTTATCCAAAACTTGGCCTGGCGCGGAAAAGAAGACTTCTGATAAGCCAAGTAGTTTCAGATATAGACAGGCGCAAAAATATCTAAACCGGCAAGTATCTGACGAAATAAGACACCTCTATATGCGACTTACCAAGAAGGCACCATTATTCTTTAGTGTTCATCATTCATAGTTTCAAACTCGCCAGTTTTGGCGCTACAAAGCATTTTTTTAATGAAAATACTTTAATTACCGATCGTTAATATGTTACACGGGTTTTAATTTAAACTTGACTTACGGCGTTATCTACTTTTGTCTAGCAGATAGTCATTTCAAACACAGATTTAACTGCTTTTTCCTCCAAAATGAAGCGATACGTTTGCTAGCAATGAACAAGAAATGTGATCTTGAAATAGCTGCCCTACTAAAAGATTATAGACCAAAATATACTGACCAAATCATTAAATGATTAAGTTATTACGTAAATACAGTGATTCGGAAAATATAATGCGTAGTATGTATGTGCAAACCTTAACGACCACATACTGAACAAGGCTTCAAATTTAATTCGTCGATTAACAAAATGAGCGACATTACACAGTATTAATATATAAATGTTAGTATTATTGACTTAAACAGCTCCACGCAAATTCATTTCTATTTTACTCACCATTAGACACGTACACCATTTTTGTGTTTTGCATACACTGCCCTGCCCTCTCACTTCCGAATGAATCGTCACTACGCAAAGGACGCTTTGCGTAACCTACGTCATGACGCTGCGTTTTGCGGAAGCGGGTGTGGCTGCTGCCGGCGTGCGTTTTCAAAAATATGAAACCGTTGTGGACCGACGGCCCGGGAGACACGCGTTCACATTGCGATCGGCTGAAGAAAACAAAAACTGATCGGGTGCTTACAAACTATCAATTCTATCTTGGCTTATCTATATTAACAAGTCACTTTTGTTCGTTTGACAAGTTGCAGCACACTTGGTGGCAACTCCAGTCTGTACCTGGAACTGAGGAGGACAGCTGTGAGGGGTCTGAGGGCAGATAAGGGGGCGTTTGTTAGAGGAATCTGTGAGTAGGTGACACACCATCTGTTGTCTAGTGACCCACACCCAGCTTACAGAGGAGTCAAAGCATTACACATATGAATCTGTTCCTCAGAGACTTGCAGTCAGGGCAGTTGATGGAACGGTCTTTATGGATGACCTGCTGGGCTGGCTGCTTTGAGCAGTTGTTTAAGCTGACCCTCCAGCTAGGACATTAGTTCACGGTTCTCGAAACTGATTGCAGGCAATCTTTGCCTCCATTTCAAAGTCAAGCGTCGTCCAAACTGACTGGAAACTGTAACTGTTAGGGACGCACCGAAATAAAAATTCTTGGCCGAAACCGAAAGCCAAAAAAGAGGAAACCAAGGCCGAAAATCGAAACACCGAAAGAAATTATGCCAATAATTAGTACCACTGCATTTATGGCTATGATTGTGTACTAACCTTACTAAAATCAAGGCATTGCAACTGCATAAATTAATATTAAAGTTTCAAATAATAAATCAGTTACAAATTATTTTTCTGTGCTGCTTTACTCTGATATCCAGCATGGCGATCGGGATGTTTGGAGTTCAGGTGAAAAATTAAACCCGACGTGGAGAAAGTCTTTGCAGACGCACCCCCTCTTGAAATTTCGGCATTACATATTTTGCAAATCGCTATCCGTGGGTCTTTCTCAGATATACTGAAATACGTCCACACCGCAGACATGCTGCTTCAGACAAGCACGTGCAGGCCCCGGTTTCTGTTTGCGTCATCACAACATACTGTTTCGGCCGTGTTGTTTCGGTGATAAAAATCTTTCGGCCGAAAACCGAAAATGCAGTTTTGGGCCATTTTCGGCCGAAATTTTTCGGTGGCCGAATATTCGGTGCATCCCTAGTAACTGTAGTCCCTATCTGGAAAGGGAAGGGTGATTGCCTGGATTGTGGCAACTACAGGGTGATAACACAGCTGTCAGTGCTGGGTAAGGTCCTTGTTGGGGTCATCTTTAACAGGATCCATGCTCACTTGCTCCCCTGACAGCGACCAGATGTGATCCAGATGGAGGCTGTGATTGGGGGTCTCAAGAGACTGACTGTCTGGGATTGCAGGTATCATGGATAAAGACTAAGATCTAGACATTTAGTGACTTCTTATGCATCGTCACCAGTAGTGTGTCTGTCTGTGGGGAGAATGTCGACCTTGTTGAGAAATTTACTTACCTTGGCAGTGACATTCATGTCTCTGGTGATTCTTCCTATGAAGTCAGCAGACAGATTGGAAAAGTGTTGGGGATCATGAGGTCGCTGGAAAGGGGTGTGTGGCGCTCCCGATATCTTTGGAAGAGGACAAAGGTCCAAATCTTTAGAGTGCAGAAATGATAAAATGTGCTTCCCCTGTTTGAAAGACCACCAGCCACCCCCCCGCAAACAGTCCAGTCATGATGCCTGCAAAGCACCACCACAAAAAAGTTCCATCACCGTTTCCCAACGGGAAGGCAATTACAGTTTCTTTATAGACACTTCTGATGCAAATTCTCATGATAATGTAAGAGGAGATTTATTTTCATTAAGAATTTCATTACTTTGTACTTTCATGTTTATTTTATTATTGATTCTAATCTTTTATATACATTACATAACGATAAGGGAACTATATGACGCTTTGGGAGTGGAGCGATAGAGTTCTGGTGGTTAGCAGCCGGTACTACTTGTCCGTATGGGCGCGAAAAAAATAAAGAGGAAGTCAGTCTTCCATGTTTAGCCCGGTATGTTGTCTCCATGTCGCCTCTGTACTCACGGGCTGAAATATAGCTAACGCTGAACATTCAAAACCAGCGTTACAATAAATCTATCTTGTAAACCTCATAAGGTGATGCAAATGACAAGTGGAAAGCATTTTACTTTAGTAGTTCAAATTTTGTGGGAGTCAGAAGTAATTAAAATTTGTAAATATGGAGAAAATGATGATTTACGACATCAAGTACTCATTGCTGGATTGTTGGTGGCAACCAGTAGTTTGCACATGGTGTGAGAGCACACACTGAGTACACACTGGTTCACAAAACTGCACACCTACCAATGCTGAAGGTACTACATTCTCCTGTAAACTCTGTCACCTCTGTGACTGGAAGTACTCCTGAGGTGTCCCGACTTTCTTTCCTGATATATCAAATCCCAGAAAGCATAGCTTTGCTGGTAAATCCTTGAATCTGGATTTTAGACAATATAATACCATCAGCAAATTTTCTTGGTTGCGTCTTTCACTTCTGAAAACATTTTTCTGAACTGAGAATGACTATTGGGGGCTTGTTAGTACATAATAGCGGTGGCCAACTGGTCGATGGCACTTGACAGGTTAATCCTTGACAACATCCATTCTAATATACCGAGATGGAGCCCTACACCCTGGTATGGAAATCATATTGTCACAATTTGGTAGCTCGCCAGAGCATCTTCTTCATAAATGTAGATCTCATTGTAAAAAAGAACACTGAATTGTGAAAGAACACTAGTATATATTATGATGCCTATCCCAGAGGTTTTTCGCAATTCAATCCTACATGCTCACTGTGATCAAGCTTAACATGCCCATCCGCTCATGATGAAATATTTAATTTATTCATGTAATTTTAGAGTATTAAAATAGGTTTTTGCAACTTATTATATTGCAACACAGCAACGTCACTGTCGTGATCCGTCCGTCCGAGCCTCCAGTGTGCCACGCCCCCCTCGTTACCTCGTGTCTGCTCCCAATAGAAACCACCTGTTGTCAATGCGTCTGATCGTCTGTTTCGGTTTCGGTCTTGCTAGTCTTCCGTATTTAGTCCGCGTCTCAGTGAATGTTGTCAGATCCGTCATTGTGATGTCCTGTGGCGTTTATCCAGTGAGTTTCCCCAATAAACCCCGTATTTTTGATTTCCTGCCTGTCTATCGTCTTGGCTGCCCTCACGCCGCCGACATCAAGACACCGCTCTACCCTGCGCGTGACAGTCACCTTGAACAATTGCAAATTAGACCAATTGTATTTTCATCAGATGCTCACTTTAGGTAAGAACGTCCAACCTGACGTTGTCCATCTTATCGTACTTCTCCATCTGACTCCCAAAGGCTTCCTCTACTGACCTATATGCTGCCCTGCTGCATGGCACAATGTTAATATTATCTGGTTAATTCGATTAGACATCTGTTTATTATTTAAAACCCCATGATTTAATATTCTACGGAAATTTAAGCTAACATCTAATGTGGGGTGTTTGATCCCCACCTCTGTTGTGTTTAGAATTTGCTCGTTCTCTCTGTGTTATGTGGGCTTTCTCTAGGTTTTCTCTACTCCAGTTTATTTCTGTAGTCCGAGGATATGGAGTTAGGCTTCATGTTGGCTGTAGTGTGTGACTGTATGTGCCCTGCGATGAACTGGCATCCCATCCAAGGTGACCAGAGCTTTGTGCTCTATGCTACCTGGGATAGGAGGCAGGGACCCCGTGATTCTGGGCAGGATAAGCAGCTGGGAGATGGATGTAGGATGTGGGTTTATGAAAGAAAAACAAGCAAGTGTGAACATAAATGTTCCCAGTTTGTATGTGTTATGTACAATAATACATAAAACACCCTTGCCATTTCTCAAGTAGTCATATGGGTTACACGACTTCTGCATGTCCACAGCCATCTATTACAGATTCCACAGTGTTCAGGTTAAAAAGACATCACACTTGAATAGTCAAGGCTGGTTTTGTGGGGGACGTCTGTCTGTAAAGCCGATTCTGTCTGCAGCAGTAGTGCTGCCGGTGCTTCAGCTGTGTTGAGATGTTTGAAGCTTGCAGTTAATCATTGCACGATTACAGGTCCATAATGGCGACTTCCTCTGCAAGAACACTTTGTGTGCATGTGCCTGCGTGTGCATGTGCCTGCGCGTGCATGTGCCTGCGCGTGCATATGTGCACACATTCAGGTGGTGTGTTCACATCCTTCTCTGACACTAAGTGGCTGCAAATGGCTTAAAATAAATGTCACTTTTGCACACTGAGAGTGAGAGGCTCTCACATGCTGCTCAGAGACCCTCCAGAGATCCTTTCATCCATAATGGCACTTCGATCAGACTGCTGAGGCCTTCTGGGCTGCCCATGGCCAGGAGCTCATGCACTGCAGCAGTTGGCGTCTGCCACCTCCCCTACGCACGCTGACAACATGCACTATGGAACCAGCCACCATTCGTAGGTGTGCAGAAAATTACATTAAGTGGTCAACAGGTAATAGCTTTAGACATGATTTTATTCGGGTTGGGATGAAAATCAAGATCCAGCCATGGGCATAAATTATGGGGGGGGTATGTGAAGTTGTAACCCCCTCCAATAATCAGAACAGGCCAATAGAACCCACAAATAATCCTAACCCCCCAATGTTCAATCCAAAGTTATGCCTTGACTCGAACATGATGATGCTTCATGACTACATGACTAGCCAATCATTTCGTCTTTTTAGAATGTAGGATCTCCAAAGAATAAGTTTTCCCCACTAAGACCTATAGATGATTGCAAGAACTCTTGCAAGTTACATTTAAAAATGAATATCATGCCCTTCAGATGTCTTTAAAGCTGTTATGGTCATGGCTCAAAGTTTATGGAAATGTATTTTGATATTTATATTTTTTCTCAAGCTTACTTCTAATCTTTCTGAGTGCTTAGATGTCTTCATATTTTTGAGCGCTTGGATTAAGACTGAATATATCAAATTTAATTTTGTTAAAAAACAAGCTGTTTTTGATCCATGACAGTGGGAGAGTCATATTAATCTTGAGTTGAATTTGAATACTCTGACTTCAGGCTCTTGAATCATCATGGATTCGTAACTGAAATTAGTCACATTGAACCCACCCACATGCTCCTTTGTTATGTAATTATATTTAAACCTGGATTGTGTGTTCTTATGTTTATATATTTTGGTTTTCCTATTTCCACATTGCTTACAGCTTGTATACAATTCTGGAATGTATAAATCAGCCAAGAAAACATTTTATTTGCGCTTAACCTTTTCTCCAAGTTCGTTCTTTACTGTTTTCATGTGTACATGCCGTACTCTAAAACTAGCTTAAAACATTTTCACATTGTTTGCACGAACTTTTCATCCAAAGCACTATGTTTAAGTTGCTTGATTTTTAACATGCCCAAATGCAGCTGGATGTATTTACTGAAGCGGTAAAACTTAGCTATCTTGCTCCGGGATACAATAGCAGGACCATCTCAGACGGAGCCTGAGTTCCATTTGACCACAACCCCACCACCTGCCCTCAGCTGTTCATCTCCCCAAGGTATCCAGATCAAAATGGAAGCCACATGACATTGCAATCTCTTCAATTCAAATTATTTTTATGACAACAGGATTTATTTTCTTTTACATTGGTTCAGTAATGTAGTCTTACAATGGGTTGATTACACTAAATATTATTTATTAAGTAATAATGACATCCCATAATGACGTAAATGTTCCTGTTTCTGAGATATGAAGTTGGACGGAGTCTGTATCGTACTGTGCACTCACCCCTTCTCCATTTTTTTGTGGCGTTCTGTCACTAAGGGCTTTTGAATGAATGCATTATGTCAGAGACGTAATATATAAACTATAATTTGTAAAATAAATAAAAGGCATAATGGCAGAAGATGGGACAGCTACCCTGGCTGATTTCAGTAAAATCCACAAGATGTCAGTAGTGAACCGAAGGCTGCGTTGTGCTTGGTGTTCTAACCGCTTACTGTCTGATCCATCAGCCTTAAGGAATCTCTTTGTTATAATCCACCAATATCGACACTGTCTGTTAACATTTTTTACTGGTGGAAAAATACTGATTCTCCTCTTCTAAGCCATATGTTATTTTTCACTGCTATCATTTTTGGACATCAAATGCATAGAAAAATGACATATGAGGTTTGTTTTATCTGAATGAGCTGTAATTACTTGTTTTGGATTCCTGTCAGTTTTTATAATGAAAAAATGTGATCTGAGTAAATTATCTCCACGACTCCAGCTCACAAATTCCTGTTTCACCTGAGACGTGGGGCTTTTCATTTTGCCCACCATCACTGACTGAGAGTCAGAAGTTTTCTTGGTCACTTGTTGAAACTCATTACACCTATGCTAAAAATTGCATGAAGAATTTTTTTTCTAGCCAAACATAAACACGAACATGTGAGAGATTCACACCATTTGTTCCTGACAGACAATTTTTATGTATATATCCTATGCTCTTAGTCTATTTGAATTGTGAAATTTTCATGCTGAGTTGTGAGGTTGTGAGCAGGTCCTGGCATCAGACCATCTCCTTCTCCAGCTCACTGTGCCATGTGAGGATGTGAGCATCAGACCATCTCCTTCTCCAGCTCACTGTGCCATGTGAGGATGTGAGCATCAGAACATCTCCTTCTCC
>JAODUD010000107.1:13156783-13171400 GCA_026784285.1 Stomatorhinus walkeri
ATATGTATAAAAAACGTAAACCATGTATGCTACAGTATAGTAACTCCGGAATCAGAATCATCCTAAGTGGGCTCATCAGCATGGAAAGTGAGCGTCAAGGAAGCAAGGAGACGACTTAACTCTTGCTGAAGAGTTGAAAAGGACATTATTAACACCATTGTCACTGCCTGATCCGTGACTGCCTACACACTAGGTTTCACGTATGCCAGACATGCAACAGTTTACAATGCATTCATGGCGTGTTTTTGCTTTCGCAACATTCACCTATGCATGTATGTTATTCTTGGCTAATTTTTTTTAAGTGAGGCTCCGATCGCTGCTAACGCTGTACACTACATCTACAGCATCTAAGTGAGGCTCCGATCGCTGCTAATGCTGTACACTACATCTACAGCATCTCTGTATCAGTTTCAAAACAGGAGAAGCATCTGTATTTTTACGGTATTAAAAATAATACCTAATACCTCCGGGGTATACTGTAATAATGTCCAACTGCCCAAGCCTAGTGTGTATAATTCATCTAATGACGACATTTTAAGAAACCAGGAGCATGGACATGTGACATTATCGATCAGGGGGTAGCACTTCTCACACCCTCAGGGTTAAGGGTCGTATGGGGAGTGAATGTTCTACTCGTGTTTGATAGGTATCTTGCAGATGGTTCTGTTCCTTCCTACATTGAAAAGATAGTTTGGTGATTCCCAGTTGTCCTTAATGTGTACACTGAGTAGGACTGGTATGATTTCTAGGGATTTCCTATGTCTTCCAGTTTAGGCTCCAGGCCCACTGTAACCTTGTGTTGGACAAGTGCTGGGAAGACTGATAGATTAATAGCACGTGAAAATAAACTTGACTTACATTTGCTGTTGTATAGCTGTAAGATTGAATTCTAGTAGTATACAGCAATGACAGTTAGAATGATTTTCTTAAACTAAAATGTAGCAGGAGATCTGCAGATGCTTAATTAGGCACAGCGATATGCAATATGCGAGCATTTAACAGCCCCCCTCCCATCCAACGCTCTGACATAGAATCTGCCAAGAAAAAACTGACATAAGGCCCGTTTGCTGCTTATTCACCTTCTTTTATCAAGAATGCAGAATATGTAGGAGTCTTCCATACAAGGTCCAAAGACAATATTTGTGTCTGGGGACGTGGATGACTGCAAAACCTCTGAATGACTGTCTGAGTCACAATCAGAACCTGTTCCACGTGTGATAAGATGCATTAGGCCCCCTTAGAAAATTTCGCACCCCCGTTTTTGCCTTGGACCAGTGCTGTTAATGCAAATAGAAATTCTAACTGAAATATCCGAATGGGGGTCGGATTAGGATGCTGCAAGACGCACTAGGGCTAATGGCACACTCTTTTGCATACAGATGACTGAACGTGTGATTGATTCACTGGGGGTAGGCACAACAGCAAATGTGCCGCTCAAACAACCGATGACCTAATGATACTAAACCCCCATAATCATCCCATATCACCCCCCTTCATTCCACATCCGGGGGAAGATGGTGGTGCAGGAGGTAGCACTATCGTTCGGCAACTGTTGGGTTGCAGATTCGAGTCCTGGTTCCTCCTGACCCCATCAAAGTGTCCTTGAGCAAGACACTGAACCCCCAATTGCTCACGGTATGCAGGTTGGCGCCTTGCATGGCAGCCTCTGCTACCGGTGTGTGAATGGGTGTGTGAATGGGTGAATGAGAAGCATAATGTAAAGCGCTTTGGAATAAAGCGCTATATAAATGCAGTCCATTCCACACTTTCGTCTTGAATGGAGTGACAAGTAAATGAAATGCTTCATTCTGATTATTACTGATTCTTTGAAATACATTAATTTTAATTACAACAACTTAAATTTCATTACTTGGCTATAGTATTCACAAATTGCTGGTAATATAAATGCAGGACAATGTGCTGTGAACAATATGACGGCTTCTGTCCCATCAGAGAGAGGAAGAGTGGAAGAGAAGGTAATTGAGATGTGGTAATTTTACAGGATGTGCACACATTCTCAGAGAGAAGAGACACAGAGGAACCCCTGACTCACTGTTTTTTTACATGTTCTTCCGTTATGTTCAGCGTATGCATTCCCAGGGGACTAAAGTGTGCATTGATCAGAGCCACTGTGCTTCCGCTACCAATACAAAGCAGATTGTCTACAGCTTCCCTCTGATCACAACAATATTTAAACTTGTCTACCTCTTTTCCTGACATTTGAAAGAAAATAATTTTTAATCTTGCCAGTTTTAATTTTACAGATATTATGAAGCTAGTTCATTGCTAGATATCCTGGTATTCAAAGAAATTAAGACATTTTAAGAATACTTGTGCAGTTTAAGCTGGAGTGCAGTCAATGTGGTCAATTTTAAATTCTAGATGCACCTTACTAAAGCCAAATTGTCATTAATATGTTTAAAGGAGGACAGCGATGCTTTACGTATTCATTCAATGACAAAGGAAAACGCTTTCTATCAGTCTTGAGTACATGTACACTGGAATTCTCTTTACCTGCCCTATCTTGCTCTCTATAGCTGGGGGGGGGGTCATAGCACAGGGTTAGCCAATGTGTTACCTTGCTGAGCCAACTCACCACCGCCACTACCCCCTTTTAAAAATGATACCAGCGTAAAACACATGCTATAGGTTTTCCTGAGAAATTAATGTTCTCTCTCAAACTGCAAGAACGAAGGTCTTCTATGAAAACACAGAGGCATTAAATAGACAAGCAAAAGTATAGACTCCTCACATAGGGCCGTAAGCATAATTCCCTATAGGCCTACTTAACTAAATTCTATCTTTTTTCATCCTAGCATCTGGCATAACTGAGGAGCTGTGACATAAACAGCCGCTCGCTAGCCACAGGGAGCTTCTGGAAGTCAATGCCAGATAAGAGAATTACTTTTCAGTCTGACCAGCAGATTGAGTGACACACAAGGCTGGTATTACTTGTGATCGGGAAGCTGTAAGCATTCTTGCAGCTCTTTATCAACAATTTACAATTTGAGTGTTGGATATCTTCATACAAATACAGGGACAGAAAACCACAGTGTCATCCAAATGAATGATAACCCCACAGTGTTCCTTGAAATGTAGTATTTTTGTATGCTTCACCTTTAGAAATCACAAATATACGTACCACCAAACCACCAAATGCTATTTTATAAAAATCTGTGACTGCAATCAAAAAAATAAAAATGTAAAAAGTTTTTTTTTATATTTTGTTTGGTTGCTTCTGGTTAAGCTAGGGGCTGGGTGGGGGCTTACCCACTGAGCAGCAGGCGTCCACGGGACATTGTTTTATGGGCTAAATATGGTCAGACCCTTATGGCCTTTATTTAGACCCAAAATAGCGGGGCTGCGTTTACTCCATCTGTTTCGGTCCACATTTAGCCCAAGACGGGTGTCTTTTTCAGACCAGATATAGCCTTAATACAGCCGTGTAATACATTGCAGCAAGTGGGGAATTATCACGATGGACATCATGTCATATGCACTTCGCCCAAATCATGTATGCTGTTGAATATAATCAATTTTATATTAAAGAAGAGTTACATTGCAAGCTACAGTGTGCAACGTTCTCCAGGAAATAGCGGCAATATGCGTATTTTGGTCTTATCTTGTGGAATGGTACATTTTTTTGCAATTGCTCACTTCTGCTGATCAACTCTTCCATGTTTCCAAGTATAAAGCAGGTTTATAAGAATGCTTTCCCGCAGATTGACCGTACACCTCTTGCTTGCGTACTCACACACAAGTTGACGAGCACGACTGAGATGGGTCATTTAAAAATTCGAAGTCAAAGCAGTTCCAAGTGGACAGGAGTAGTGGAAGGACAGATATTTTGAGGGCGACCTATTGAATGGGGTAGGTGATTATTATGCATTATGACATAACAGAGAAATGTGCTTGGCTGAAGTTAAGTCAAGCTAAACAGTAGCAAGGTAAGCTAATGCTGTTCTCGTTAGCAGCTAATGCGGGCGCTATGACTAGCTAGCATGTAGTGAAACTGGACTTAGCAACATTTTCTATTCGAAATGGAAATTCTACTCCGAATCTCACTAGCTTGTTCCACCCCGTCGCTAATTTGATCGTGTCTATTCTCTCAGCCAATGCTGTCCTACTTATTTGCTAGTCATTTAGCCTTTATCTGTTTTGCTGTACGTATTATAGGCGAGTTATATATGGTGCTCTATTGTATTGCATTTTACACCACAGGGTGTGTGATATATCTTTTCTACGATATTAGCACTATTGACTGTATTCTGTAACATTATTCAGCAAAGGTGAATTAAATGTTCTTCTGCGTCACTGCGGGTGCTGTCAAAAGGGTGGACTGCAGTGCCACCGACTGAGGTACCCTGTGCCACGCCTGGCCACCTAAAGCATGCTCCTGGGCCTTCTGGCGGTGGAGGCTACTGTACCTCAAAATAAGTGAAGAACACCATTTTTAAGACTTGAAAAAATGACCCTGAGATGTCAAATAAATGTTTTATTGGTACTCTTTTGTCAGTTTGATGTGTTTTGTGAGTTATTTTGTGAGTTTTACATTTTTAATGATATATATATATATATACACACAGATATATTACAATAATAATAAATTAATGGTAAACCATAGAAGTCTTTTATAGACGTCTTTTCAATGACGTATTGCTGGGTCGATAATATCATTTTTGGGATTAGGGTTTTTCCCATAAAAATGGACAGCCCTCACAAAGATTTGAATAAATATTTATGTGCATGTGTGGGCATTCACAGCGCAAGTCATAGAACACGTAAATTCCACCCACATGGAGCCATAGCAGAGATTTGAACCCAGGTCCCAGAGGTGTGACCCAACACTGCTAACAGTGCCACGTAACTGTGCCCAGGCAAAATATTATATCATGATAATTTTATTCATTATTTCTTTACTTCCTGGCCCTATCCTTTCTTAAGATTCCCTGATATTTACCCCTAATAGATTCTGAACATGAAAAAATGTGACAAATTGAATGGATTACAAACTGAAATCTAATTTTAATAATTATACAAAAAAAATAAATAAACCATTGTGGGAAGGCGTAATATCAGAAAACGGCGACAGCACAGTTTATTGCTGTGTTTGTCTCTGCCTGCCTCGCTGCTCATTCTTGGGGACGTTTGATGCATCAAGCAATATTCCTTATGGATAATGTCACCAGTCATGTTTTTTCTTTAAATTTTATATGACGATAAGCTGATATATTGTTTATATTGAATTTTCCGAGGAGGCAGCCCATTATGGACTGAACCACATTTCCCTGCCGTAGTTTTGCTGCCCAAAGCTTGCTACCAGGCTATGAACCAGACCTACCTCATCCAGTACACCCAGCGCTCTTAGCTTATCACAAGCCCAAGCTGTGTGTCATTGGCGAGAGGCTTCGTTTTAAGCAATGTGTGCGAAGAGAGGGACAAACTGTGATTATGTCGTAGCTTAAACATGTGACATTTTGAGAGACTTGCTCAGAGTAGAGACTGTTAATGCATTATGCTCGAAAGGTTTAAAGCTAGCGTTACTAGCTCAGGAGGATTTTTTTTTGCAAAGACATATAAGCTTGCTGAGTCCGTGGAGTTAGCATCTAAGGATACAAAGTATCTTGCAGGGTGAGGCAACAAGGTACAGAAGATAAATGTCATAAATGGACTAAAAATATCTCCCAGGAGAGGGACAGGGCAGTTTAACAAACAAGTTCCAAACAAAAGTGGCAAAAGTGATTAAAAACAAGAAAATGTAGGTCAACAGGCATGCTACAGATGCAGGGGAAAGTATTTTGGTCATGTCAATTCACAGCTGAAAATCACAATGTATGTTCAATAGCTGGACGCACAACTTATGCATGCAAGAGCTGATAAATCAGCTGTAGAATATTCAATCTCAGAGCTTCTGAAGTGTATACAGTTTACAATGCTGCCACTGTGGAAAAAGAGTGTAACAGTGAAAGCTGGAGAATAGAGGTAGTTTAGGACACGGGGCCAATGTTCGATTGTAACAGTCTGGAGAAATTCAGTTGCATCTTCTCAGCAGAAAAAGTGACAGATACAGATCCAACAGTCAAAGCTGCTCTACGGAAACAGAAAGCGGTTTTTGTTAAAGGGCCAAGTATAATAAGAGAGTTCAAAGCCAGAATCAAAATCCATTCTGATGTTCAAGCATTTTCCAAAAAGCCAGACTGGTGCCATATGCATTAAAGGTGAACATGGATCTGAAGTTGGATAGACCAGGAGAGGGCAGAATATGTCCAAAGGTGAAAGCAGGGAGTGTGCAGTACACATTGTGACTGTCCCAAAACGGGGAAGGTCCAGGTATGCTGTGAGTAAAGAGTGACATTAACCAGATCATAAGAGGAGATGCACCCATTTCCCAATACAATGGATTTATCAGCTATGCTAACTGGAGGTACAGAATTCAGTATGCTGGATCTCCCCCATGCCCCCCTTTGAATAAGTGAAGTGCTATTTCAGCCCCATTTGGAACTAGTTCCAAGAATGACCTCAGCTGAAGGATGTTAGGTGTAGGCGCTGCAGCAATGGCTCAAACTTTCTCTTCTGTGGGATGTAATCATTCTTTATCTGCCTGAAGACCCAGGTATTCCACACTGTTTTGCTGAAACTCACACTTCACGACTTTGCACAGTCTCCAGCTGAGTGAGCACTTCATCCAGTCCCCACGTGTTCTTATTATTAGGACATAATCTGAAAATACTGACTGGAATATTTGAGCCTTGAAGACGGTATAGCTATGGCAATGATATCTCCAGTGTCGCCAAAATGTATTGATAGTCAGATACTTCTCTGAATTAGCCTCCAATCTGAGCTGCTAAAAGGCATGGGAGAGATCTCAAAGTAACATTTCTGAAAGGTCCTAGAGCAGTGGTACCCAATCCAGTCCTTGGGAACCCACAGATAATACAAAAAAAATGTGGGCTATCTGGCAGAGAGTTGGAAGGGAGCAAAAACGTCGCCCATCTTGTGCATCACCATCCTAGAGTGCCAGCATTCCACTGGGCGACGGACCACTTGGGTAGCCACCAGTCCCATATATTTTGGGATCTTACCACATTGAAAAAGCAACATTTTTGTGGTCTGTATCAATCCATAAAAAGATGTGATTTGTTCAAGTATTTTCAAACATTTAATACCGCCCCGTTCTCAGAATTTTATCGTGCAGTACTACTTGTAAAATTTCATTGCCCCATCATATTTATGTGTATTGGTTTGTGAAATTCTTACACCACGTAAAGCAGTTTGGCATCAGAGGTTCAGGAGGGGGAGTCTTCTATGCAAGTTAAGCATTGTCTGGTTAACTTCTAGCTCTTGCACTACTACAGTGACAGGCTGGACACCTGCAGAGCTTTTGCTCAAATGCCAGATATGCACACAGTTCAGCCTCCTTAGCTCAAAATTAGCTAAAACCGTTGCAGAAAAACAAGGCAAACGAAAACAGAATGAGGAGCATCGTCCTTCCCCGTGTTTTCTTCAGCCGAGGGAACAGAGGAGGAAGAGTTAGAGGAGTTTCAGAGACTACCACTGGAAACCCCCCAGTCATGGGGCCTGCAGACAGTAGGTGGAAACCTAAAAAAAAAAAAAACTCTATAGGCACCAGAGGGGTGACCAAACACTTACTTTCATCAGAAGCACCCCCCAGGTAGCATAGAAAAAACCTGAAATCAGCAGGATTCCTGAAAGAAATCACAAGACTTTCCACAGACTTGATCTGTAAATAGAAAGAAAATGAAATAACATTCATAGTGTCTGTTTGCTACAAGATGCAAGACAAAGGACTGGAAGGCAGGTATTTGGGAAACAAAAGGGGTTTATCAAACAGAACAGGGAAACAATCAAGTCCACAAGAGGTCACAACAAGGCGGCAAATATAGGTCAGACCACAGGCAGACAAGAGGCACAATATTAATCACCAAACCAAACAGGTACTTAAACACAAAGACTAACGAGGGTCTAAGAAGCAACAGGCGTGGCTCATGAGGTCCACATCGGGGAGGAGACGGGAGCGGCAAGTGGACCTGACAGGCAGGACGCAACACTGCCAAGTTCAAAGTCCTAAAAGAAACTGACCTTTTCATTTTCCTGATTGATGTTGTACTGAATGAGAAGCTGGTAAGACCTGTTGTAATGTTTAAATTTATGCTTATGGATTTTTATACTCTTAAGTGAAAAGACTATAATACGTTTGATTAATTATACCTGACTGGTATTGTTCGTCAAGCAACGCCTTACTTTGAGAACGCAAGATTTTGTAATACGGCACTATGTTACTTTTACTTTTTTCTTCTGACTGCGCTTACCAGTAAAACACTAGTGTAAGAAGACCTGGTTTCCTGCTTGTTATTTCGGCAAACGTCCTCCTAATATATCACATGGTGAATATGCATCCATATGTTGCGCTTAAGTTGGCTACGTAAAATGTCGTTTCATTTTAGCAATTAATTTAACCCCCAACACGTTTTCCCAATTTTCCCAAATCCTGTAATTTATTAGGATTCAAAATATTTAGACAATGACTACATAGCCTATTTGATTAGTTTGCTTTCGTAATTGTACTAATTATTTCAATAAAGTTAGAGCATGGCCATCTCATTGTGTGCCACACAAAATGACATTACTGAATAGAGCATAAATAAAACTTTCCAAATTAAATAAACAAGATTTAAAATATGCATATCAAGTGGGGTCTAGGGAAACACCTACCCCATCCGTGAGATCCGTCTGCGATGGATTTCCGGCGCTGAGCCGGTTAGCTTATGGTCGCTTTCATTCATTATTTTATCAGAGGATTCGTACAAGAGCATACAATTAATAATTTATTTAGGTGCTTGAGCCACTTAGTTCGCATTGATTTACTTATTCTGCATTTCCTTCAATTCAAAGAGCCTTTAAGTAAGTTCAGTTGAAAAATAAAAATAGCATACATCAGTGGATGATACAGCCAAAAAAGGGGGCGGTAAGGGGAGGCATTTTTTCAGTACGGCGCACAGTTGCGTGTCGCTGGAGAGATGCACGTAAACTCGACACTGATTAATAATTCGCTTTTGAAGACGAAACAAGCGGATCGTTTTTTTCGGGGAAAGGACTTATAAGTTTGGCTACGCCAGCACCGCATGGTTCCTGTTTTCTGTGGGGGGAAAGTGACTTCATTCCGCGGGTTACACCAGCAGTGTAACCTAATCTATCATGCGGCGCTGCGCTGAATGAAGTCGGGAGACCTCGGATGGGTGTGCGCTCTCCCGTGTGGAAGCTACATCATAACCACTGCCCACTTGACATCCATCCAACAAAGTGCATTTATTGCACGCTTTCGGAAAGAGGGATTCGGAATCTTCGTTTTTGTTAGCTCGAGCTCTTTCCTTTTTGCCACCCAACCTCTGTTTCTTCCTGGCTTTTCGTCAGCACTTTTCCAGTAATTCTTGCTTCAGTGAACCAGCTATGCTGTACGACTTGATCTCGCGGGGACGCAGAAAAGAGCATACGATAAGTGTACCCTAAAATGGACCCAAGGCAGCCCTAAACCTGGCCAGAAAAGTATCGCTATCTGGAACAATATCCGTAACATTACCAACAACATCAGCAGAAAGAGAGAAGATTCGTCGCCGGGTTTAACGAGTTTACTCTCCTTGCCGTATCCAAATTTGCTCAAATCTCTCACCCTCCGTTTTGTAGCGGTGAAAGGGCATTTCGGAGGAGCACTAGGTCATCCCTATAATTTGATCGGACTTACTGCAGGAGTTGCGTGCGCCTAACAAGCACCATTACTCTCCGAACAATATACAGAATAACTGCTCATGAGACGGTTAGAATAACCACCCGGAGACGCGGAGAAATAATAAACTACCGAACTGGTTCATCATCTTTGTTGCGCCTGAACCCACGGGAATAATAATAAATATGAACAGACATTAATGGTTATTAATGGTACGGCGTATCTGGGGATTTTTAAATACTGGGAAGCATTACAGTCAGCGGCATACAAGGACTGTGATTTTGATCCTCGAACGCGCTTTAGTCTCAAGGAAATATACAAAGATGCATCGTTATTTGAACACCACCTATTCGCATGCGTGTTGTGCTTTTTTATTCTTGCTGTGGACAACCCTTGGCACGACGGTCGTCGGTGTAGATGGGTCCCAGCAAGGGATACCGTTGTCTGTGTAAGTGATAAATATTATGCGTTACAACTTTAGAGACAGGCAATAAGTTTATCTTACGCCAGTTGTTCGCTTAGATCAGTTATTCAACTGTTTTGTCTCGAATTGCAATAATAAGAGGTACCACAACTACAAGTAGGCTACGAGTAAAATGCGCTTTAAGTATGCCGCACTTCCAAACCATTATTTTGCTTTTACGAATAGGCCTATATATGAAAACATTTTGCAATGTATTTTTAAATCACCAAATACTGTAAATCGTTTTTGGTAAATGACCATATCATAAGGTACAGTTTCCTAAAAATGTGGGCATGCCACGTATTGTTACATTTAAATGGTATGTTACAAAAAAAAAAAAACGTGCTTCATTTACTATAGGCAAACTTATACATTTAATTTAAGTCAACTTTTTTAGTGAATAGTTATACATTTCACAATGTGATACTGTGAGGACAGACGTCCTCTGTTTGTGTCTTATGCTTACTGTAAACATAATTCCTTGACAACCAGCATATTGATACTTCCCTTTTTGGTCTGACTTGTTATTTACAGTGTGAAGTTGTGGGCCTCTGCCTTTGGGGGAGAGATTAAATCCATTTCAGCCAAGTACTCAGGTTCACAACTGCTGCAGAAGGTAAGGGCGATGAACCATTTCTACATTAAACTTATGGATTTGATTGAAGGGGAAGTTTAATTTCATCCGTGCGCTCATCACCACAGTGTCCCGCATGGCAGGGCTTTGGAAACTGAAAACAGTCATAACCTAGTTTCCTGCATCAATAGTTTGAAATCGCCCCGCTGTCTAGAGGAGCTGTGGCAACAGCCATATTGTATAAATATACATTGTTAGGGATTGTTTTCTTGCATGGCCCCACAGATTGTCGGCGCAGAGGACTAACACAGTTTATGAAAAAATATTCCGAGAGATTCTTATTTCTGCCTTTCAGTCCAGATCAGCGCAGTGTCATCATTTGTAAGAGTATAACGTCCGCTTTTGCTGTATAATGATAATGCTTTTTATAATATGCTGCCATTGTGGTCAGCTAAATGCGAAACTGCAACTGCAGGGTCAGCTGAAGGAGTGGAATGTGGTGCAGGTGTGCCGCTGCGACGAGGCATAGCGCAACTTCCCTGCCATTTCTGTGCGGAACAGCAGCTGGGAAAGGAATGCCGTGCAATTGTGTATCATGACGGCAGTCCCACAATCCCTCTGTCTGCTGCCAGTGTGCCCCCTCTGCCTGGATGCATTACGTAATTGCAGATAAGGGGAATGAATGTGGTTATCTTCCCTCCTCAGCTTGCTGCTGCATCTTACCCTGGCTGCCCACCTCTACTTGGAGGAAAATGGGACATACTATTTCACTCAAATGAAGGGGCTGAAAATTTACTGTAAAAACCTTGATTAGGAAGTGGATGCGTCCCCTGTAGTCTAGAACCTTAAACCCACAAGACTCTTTGCACTTTGCTATTCTCTCAACGCAAAGAAAATACAGCAATCAAAAAATTGCGTTCCGAACTGCAAAAGTATTATGGGTAACAAGGGCCACACATACAACAGAGTTAATTTTTATTATTTAAATCTACACTGGGACAGCTGGAGTGCAGGGTTGTACTAAGAAAATCTGGCAGTTCTAGTTCCGAAATGGCAGTGTCAGAGTTAATTTTCAGCACGTATTTGATTGGCAGATGGACTTAATTGGCCTCTGCAGTCCCGGGAGGGTTCTGCGATAATGCACCCCTTGTGGCTGGATTTGCTTTTAAATGAGGAAAAAGAAAGAAAATCTGTGACAAGCAGACAGGGAAGATTAGTACTATTAAGTAGGTCCTCTGCGGAGTAATCAGATGGACATGGTCATTTATAATTGCTAATCTGACCCCAGCAAAATAATAAAAAAAATTACCCTGCTTAAATTTTCGATAAACACGTCGTATCGTTAAAATATAATACTGTAGTAAAGTAAAAGAATCATCAATATTTACCTCAAAGATACAAAATGCCTGTTTTTATATGGAGATAGGCTACAGAAATACGGTCTGGAAGAGTTTTATAGTGCGTGTAAAAAAAATTACATTTAATGGACTTTGATGCATAATGTGTCTGGTGCGCGGAACAGTTAAATTCACACCGTTGGGATGTATCAGTGGATTATACCTCCGCCGGCCGCGTTTTAAAATGGCTCTTACCTCATGTTAAGTATAAAATGTGATAGATGGAAAACGAATTTAAAAAAGAATTGCAGCGGCAGTTCCACAGATTTTTTTAAATTCTCACTAAAATTTGGCCACTGACGTTTCGCAGGAACTTCCCGTTTGCGGGGTCGAGCTGAAAGGCGCTCCGCTCGGCTTCGGTGCGCGGCTGTGAGGGATAAGCGAGCGCGCTTTGTGTCGCGTTCCCGACACGGCGCGCTCGCCGCGTGTAAGGAGGGTTTGTGCCCGTCAGGCGCGCGGTGGCGTTGTGTTCAATCTCTCTGATAATTCCTTTAATTCATTCGTTCATTCATTTATAAAACCTTTTTGATGGTTCACAGAGCAGTCATAACCACAGCACTGCGTGGCCCGTGTGTATATTTATATTTTGCATTGTTTTACTTGCACCTATAATATGGAGTTACCTTGGTTAATTAAAATGAATTTCATTCACTACACAAACGCAAAATATAATGTAACAGTTTTGTTTTCTTATCGTGACTAACATGCTGTATTAGGGTCAAGGAATAATAATTGTGTGGTTGTGGATTTTTTTTAATCAGTTATATGTTTTTCATTTAACACCGCACGCATTTCTTTTTCATATATCTGCTGAAAATGTTCAAATTTCTTTTCAATATGTAGATGCATTTTTTCTTGAAGTAGTGGTTCATGCGCTCAGAATAAAGGACAAAAGTGAAATCTCATGTGAACATGGATGATTTAATTGTTATAATTATATATCTAAAAACAATGACCATGTCGCCCCAGTGCAAATGGGGAATAAGCAAAACCTCTTGGCGACATTGCAACAGATATTTAGAAAATGGCGGCATAATATTTAAAGTTAACAGCCACTAGTGGCACGTTATCCTCAGATTACCCCAGGATTTGCCTTTCCGTTTCTCTTTCCCTTTATGGCGATATTTTCTTAGTACATATTGATTTCATTATTCACACTTAATTGTCTATTACACGAAAAAAAGACAAAAAACGGCCCTTTTCTTATTGTCTGTTCTTGTGTATTTAGTGGGTGAGGTATCGGCTTATACTATCTGCGTTCGGGCCCTGCGCACCGGCGGCCTCTTCGCTGTTTGTATGTCCTGGACGCTGGTGAACGAGGCATCCGCAGATGCATTTTTTTCTGGAAATTTATTATCCAAAAATGTCGCCTAAGTTTCAATGCTGATGCTGTCCTCTCTTGAACGAACTTCCGCTCTGTCAGACTTAGCGTGTTTTCGGTAATTATATTGGGGTGAGCTGGGTATTTATATCTGTTTGAAGAAGGTTTTCGGAAGAGGACACACACACACGCACTCACGTACGCAATCACACACACACACACACACACACAAAGTATGTTTATGTTTTGTGTGTATATAATCATGCTGAGCTTTCCATTTTTGACCATTTCCAGTACAGGGTCATAGAGAAAATATAAATGATAATAATACAAATTAAATAATAATGATAATAATAATAACAATAAACTGAAGTATAATGCGCATTGTTGCAGTGTGTCTGAGTACATACTGCAGTTTTCCGTGGTTGTAATCCTGAGTGTGTTTTTGACATGTGCTGCGTGTTTATAGCATGTGCAAAATGGGGGCATTTGTGGCACGTGTTTGTAGCTCGTGTTGCCGGGTGATCATGTTTAACATTAAGGAGAATTAGGGCTGGCTGTTCTCCCCCTACCTTTCTGTAAACTTATATTGCAATTTCCTCAAGGTATTAGAAAATTCTCGCATTTCAAGGTTAGATGAGCACAAGCCTAAATGCCGGTAACGAGAGACGTGGTAAGCTGGGCATTGGCGCGCTTCAGAGAGCGAGGTGTGATAACCTCAAGCGTTCTCCGATCAATAGAGCATCATTTTGAGTCCTTATGCAAATAGCCATGTGTTAAAGTGCAGACCCGGGCTGATATTTACACTGCAGATCGGTTGACAGACGTCAAAGTCCCAGGAAGGCTGAAATGACCAGACGTGTGACACCAGACAGTGGTGGAGGTGTCCTGTATGTTTCTATGCTATTCTTCATTCCTCATAGATGTTAATTTCATGTATCATTGATCACTAGGGAACGGCGGGAGTTGGAGATGGATTGTTACTGTATGTATATTTTAAGATGCTTTGAACTTAATTTTTTTTCCGCTGCTGTATTAAACTGAGATCACAGCACAATATTTTGTTTCACTCATTTCTCAATTTATGGGTATGCCTATGTTCACAAACGGAAAGCGGCCA
>JAODUD010000107.1:13212279-13224314 GCA_026784285.1 Stomatorhinus walkeri
GGTGCCTCTCTAATTCCAGTGTAATAATGCGATGCTGCCTCTCTAATTCCAGTGTAATAATGCGATGCTGCCTCTCTCTTGCAGCGCCTCGTTGAGGCTGCAGAGGAAGCCCACCTGCAGCATGAGGAAGACCCAGAGCTGCAGGTAGGCTTATGGGAACGGGGCGCGGTGCCTGCAGTGCCTGCATGGGACGTGGTGCAGTGCCTGCAGTGGACGCGGTGCAGTGCCTACAGTGGACGCGGTGCAGTGCCTGCAGTGGATGTGCCATGTTGCATTGGTGTCACCTTCAAACTCACCCCTCACCCCTGCAAAAGGGATTTTCTGTTATACGTTATAAAATATAATAGCAAAATGCTTTCAATACTTTTTGTTTACAATAACAAATGCTTTCAATACTTTTTGTTTACAATAAAAATGCTTTCAATACTTTTTTTTTGTTTCCGGTCAACTGGATGTTTTTGCATGCAGTAATGCTAAATCTGTTTTATTCACTACGATTTTATTTATTTGTTTATTATTATTTTTAGATGCATGTGCCTTCATATCACCTGTTTTTTGTAATTTTTCCATAAACAGACACAAGCACACACTGGTTATATAAGTAGAATTACGTGGTCAAAGTTTTGGTACAGCGTGACATTGGAACAATAATAGATGTCAGTGTGTCAAACATTTATTATTCATGTTATTATTCTATGTTATTACAATACAAACTGACTTAAACCGCCTTAGGTATCATTACCATAACTCCATCACATAAGCATGGATATTTTGAAAAGAAGCCTTAAAGTTTCCATTAATATTTCATCTGAGCCCTGTTGAGAAGCGATAAGTGTTTATTGATGGGTTTGGAAAATTAATTATATTAATTAACAACATGCCTTTATTATTCCGTCCTGCCGTTTATAAGCAATCAATGGATGCATGTTTTCGGTTGATGAATAACCTGAGGCGCAGGCTGCAGCTGTGATGCATGAGCGTGAGTTATGAGGTTTTCAGTCGTACGGCCTGACATTAGCAATACAGAGAAATCGACTCTCTGCTAGTAATGGCGAAATAAACTTAAAAAAAAACAACATTGCCATTAACATTTCCATTCATGGACTGTTTGACTTCATCGCTAATAGTCTTTTCCCTCTGAAATAAACCCTGGGGCCCAGCAGAGAAAAGCTCTTTAATCCGACCCAGTCTCTTTGATATTAAACCTCCTCCAGTTACCCATCCCCTCTCGCCAGAACACAGACACGTGTAAAAATCTGCACCCCTTAAGCCCATTTCAGCCGGTCTGGCCTTTGCTGGGGGGCTCCAAAGTAACTACCTCTATGAGGGATGGGCTGAGGGGAGCGGGTTTCCCTCAGGCATGAGAAGCCACATGCAACATTTTTGATTCATTTAGCAGATTTTTCTCCAAAGCAACATACTTTGCTTCTTTTGTACAAGTAGAGTTAGACAGTCCCTGTAGCACCTGGAGGTTAAGGGCTTTGCTCAGGGAACCAACAGTGAAATCACTGCTGACTCTGGGATTTGAACCGATGACCGTCCGATGACCTGCTAAGACACTCATCACCCCCATGTTGAAGCTTGTGGCTCAGATGGCTGCAATGCGCTGAATGCATCTTGCACTTTGTGGACATCCAGTCTTTAATCCCAGAGAGTTATGTGTGCAGGAGGTTGACTGGAAGAGTCTGCGAGACACCATTAGGCGAGGTGCTCCGGGCCGATTCTCTCTCATCTCTCAGATAGGATCGGATCTGGGGAGGTGAGCGGCGAGTGGCGGGGGTGCAGCACTGTCTGCTGATAAGGAGGCCTGGCTCCACCGGAAATTGCACTCCTGGCATTTTGTGGATGGAAGATGATCAAAACCTTGTTTGTGTCCCGGAGCGCAGATAGGAGAAGCTGCGAGTTGGCCGAGGCCTGCAGGCTCTCCAAGCTTATTTAGGGATGGCTGGTGCAAAACCTGGGGGGAGGGGGGCAGCAGTTCTGTAGTTACAACATTTATTTTTAAAACGCTAGATGTTTGTCAGTATTTAGACAAAAGACTTGCGGATGAACTTGTTCTGGGGCCCAAGAATTTACAGTCTACAAACGAGCGCTGTGGTCTGTCAATAGTGACGTGAAAGTCTGTAGCAATCTCATAGTTTAAATGGTAGGGTTGGCTCACCAAGGTGACTTTGGTGTAACTGGTGCACAAACAATGAAGTTAAAGCTGGGAACACAGGCATGCTTTGGGGGCATCTTCAAAACCCATTTATGTGTCTTCAGGATTAACGGCACAGTAAAATTGTGGTAAAGGCCTTGTCATTTATTACTGTCACGCTCCATTAAGAAGGATCAATTCTTAATCTCGGGCGCAAGGGTACCCTCACAGCCCTTTCCTTGGGATTGTTGCTCTTTATCAAAGCTCCCATCTCACCATCTAGTCATGAACCTGATTGTGTTGCACAGAGATGGCGCTGATGTGGTTACATGTATGTATAGGGGTCTGGTTGCAACAGATACATTGTAGAGGTAGTTATTTGGAACAGAACAAATCCAGCAAATGGAATACTGCCTTATTCCCCCCCCCCCCCAAAAAAAAAAAAAAAAACATTACAGTTTGGATTTTCCCATCATGTTAAAGTTGTCACTTTGGAATTGAGTGTCTGTGTTTTGGTAATTGGGGCTCCATTGTGTCTAAGGATTGCAGAACAAATATATTGAACTTCAGAAATAATATTAACTAATTAGTATATTATTACATTATATTAACAAGACAAGCATTTTTTCATTATTTAAATGTGATATAGGCAATAGTGTACATCTCTTTTTCCAAAAAGACCTTGTGATTCAGGTGTCCTGAGAAGCATTTTGTGCTTACAGAGAAATTCTATTACTATGGGTTGACAGCCAATTTGGGATACACATTTTTAGTGAAAGTATATTTTATTCTACATTAAAGGACGTTGAATTCTTGAAGTAACCAGATTATAACTGGTACACAGATCATAACCTTAGTTGTTTATTGCACAAATCAAACAACATAAATAGATGGTAATTAGCGCAACCTGAACTAAAAATCATGCTTTAGGGTTAGGTATTCTTTATGGCTGTTTACTTTGTTTGTGTATTTTTTGGCTATTTGATTCATGGTTAGCTTACGGGGGTTTATTTATTTATTTGAATTAGCTTATCTTTTCACTCCAGAGCTGCCCTTCCCCATATGGAATTGACTTGCCGATCTATTCAGTTATTTTTCCTCTGTGCCAATGCGAATAGTAATGGATCAGCAGCTTTGCACCGTTCCCTGTTTAGCCATGAAATGCAATTTACCTGCAACACAATGGAAACGTGAATCAAAAGGGAACAGTCCAGTTATGACCCATCTTGCTCCATCTCCATATAAATATTTGAAGTAAAAGTCTCATAGGCAATTATACATACTATTTCTGCTTGGCGGCTGAATTAATTCCAGGGCCATGGCATTTGCAATTACAAGCCAATTTGGGGGAGGCAAATGTGATTTTCATGGGTGCCCAAAATGTCGGAAGAGTGGTATGAAGGTTTGGAGAAGCAGCGAGGTTTGAGGGCTCTGATGTGGGCCTCTCACATTACCCTGGAACCCTGGAAAAAGACTGGTACAGTCTGTTAGCATGGGAAGAATGCTGTAGATGTTATCTTCGCGTTGTTTAATTCGTATCAGTTAGAGAGGTATTTTAATGTTTAATTAACTTGAAAATTAAGTTTAAAAATCCTGAATTTAAGAAGGTGATTGTGTGCAAGTGGCAGGTTTCATTTACTGACACAGAAATGGGTTTAATTTGAGGTGACAACATTGGGGACATGAAGAACCCACTGTAGCTTCAGCTGGCTGCTGAAATTCTGAGACATGGATACACCTTGCTGTACTGGACCTTCTTCTGGGGAGAACATTTCAGGGGAGTTTTATTTATTGCCGTTCTTTCTTAGGGGTGTGAGTTTCCCATGCGAAACTGGGGCTGCGATAGTCTCAGTAATGTGGTCAGAGTTAGAGCTGTTCATTATATTGGCCAGTATCTTCTCCCTTTCTTGGTCCCGCTCTCTGGAAGACAGTGATAAATCACTGCAGTCACTCAGCCTGTTCTTCCATGTTTCTGCACATTTACATCAGAAGTTGCTGGAGAGGAAAATTACTGCTTCTCCAGCTCCCATCATCTAAGTAATGTGTGCGTGATTTTTACAGAGTTAAGTTCAAATGAAATATCTCTGCAGGCTGGGAATGAATCTACACATGAGCTATGCTATTCAAAAACCATTGTTACAAATAATAAAAAACTGATGCCAACAGTTGGAACTAATGAAATATTTTATTTAATATGGTCATTAAAGAGGCACTTAATGTAATCTCCATTCTAGAATTATCCCTATGAATAGTTCTAATATTTTATGGGTAACATAAAAATATGCATATAAAATGATGATTGTAAGCTGATTGATGCTAGTTTGGGTCAATGACTTACTGCAGTCAGGGGTGAATACTGTCTAGTGTGATGGTGAGTCTGTAAGATAGTGGTCTCATGCCCATATGCCTTTGCATGCGGGATTTTATATCGTTAAGTTTAGTACATGGATTCAGAAAATTTAACAGATGATGATATATAGGGTAATGAAAACATAAAATTCACCGTAGCTTCTGAAATTTCTCTGATAAGAAGTGAAATGTTACCTGTTAAGGATAGTTTGACAGTGGGCAGTCATATCGACGTGTAATCCGATGCAGCCTGCTGTTCTACCGGAATCGCTTCAGTAACATGCCCAACTCTATAAATGATACAGTGATTAATAATCATGAAAGTTTAGTAGCAGTGGACTGAAAATGATGGCGTCCTTGTTTGCTCAGCATGGATTTCTTTCAGATTTCATTTAATTATACCGTAATTGCAAGTTCTCAGATGTCCGGTGCACACAAAAGATGAAATTATGCTAAAGATGGCGTAAGTGATATTGAAATTTAAGCATATTCCACCCCAGCTGATGCTCAGCATTATTTAATCTAAATGAGCCCTAACTACATGCAGATATGTACTCTGTTGCATATACAGTATGTTGACTTTTCCATCAGTAATAGCTAACGGTAGTTACTGTAGCCCCTTATTTTCACTCTGTTCTGTTCCACTACAGTTTTGCTAAAATAATGATGCTTATTTTCAGTGGCCATAATCCATTTTTACGGCAAATCCACAGCTATTTATAGACGCTCCTCTACTTATGAACTTTCAACTTTTGAACTTTCAGACATACGAACGAAGAAGACTCTAAGTCCAATTTGTGTTCATCGGGCTGTCCGCAACATCATTTTTTTTTCTATGCGCCAATTCTGGGTAGTACGACTTCTGGTCACTATTCCCGCCATGCAGCAGCGTAGCGTGCGTACTCCCAGCACCCTAGTACTTTTATGTTGAATAATGACTTACGAACATTTCAAGTTACTAACGTCTGTTTGGAACGTACCTGATTCGTAAGTAGAGGAGCGTCTGTACATGTTACAATTAGCTTTATTTGAATCAATGCAGAATTGTTACATGATAAAAACCATTTCTTTGCAGTATTTTGTGCTTACAATATTTTAGTTTTTGCCATTTATTTTTTCTCTATAGTGATAATCTACGTGGTTTTTATTGCGAGAATGCTGGTTTGTCATTCATAAAGTTACTTTAGCATCTACAGGAAAGTTCTATTTTGTAATTAACTTTTAAAAATGCATAAAATTTAATTACCTCAAAACGGACAAAAAATGTTAATGCCGACATTTTGTGTCTTTCATTAGCATCTACCAGACACATTGTTAATACAGGGTGTCAAAATATCCTGACAGTGTCAATAATTAACACATAAATGATGGACAGTAAATTGGAAAATAAAAGCATAAAAGCATCTTTCTTGACCAGAAAGATGCTTTTATGCACTTTCAAAACAGAAAAAATGACTATAAATCTTTTTGGGAGTGTTTTTGGATGACTGTCTTGTTGGAATACTCAGAGTAGTAAAAAAGATTTTTCAGTTTGTCTGATCTTTGAATTATCTTATTCTCCGACCTTTGGGGAAGACATATGGCTGGTCCATCACCAGCACCACCCCAGACACGTTGGTATGTGAACCAGTAACTCAAAAAATGTTTCATGGATCTTTTGCAAACTTTGCACAGGCATTGTCTGGGTGAGCAAATAAAAACTGATTACTGATTGCCAAAATGGAAGCAGAGTCGCACAATGATAGCAAAAAAAGTTTTGACACTTAATTACATTAAGACAATTACTGAATAACCATTTCATGAATCTTTCTCAAACTTCGCGGAGGCATTGTAGTAGGACCAGAATGGAACAAATTACATTTTGAGACAGATCATCCCAAAAGTGATACAACGCCACATAGTGATACTAAAAAAGGACAGTTTAGACATGTGATACCATTAAGATGATAACTCAAAAAGTTTTTGATGGATCACTTACTAAATCTGCATTGGCATCGTATCGGAGCCAAACTGGGACTGATTAAACTTTGAGTCCCAAAACTGAAGCAATATTGCTTACTGGCAGCAAAGGGAAGGGTGAAAGTAAACAGCATTTGACCTGTATGAATTTGATAAAATAAAAGGTATGTGATGGATATATATTATTACTGTTTCACGAAAACACTGAACATTTGAATAAAGATCTACACCTAGTTTCTGGACAAATTATGCTAAAATTGGAATGCTAGCATTGTGTCACAGCACAGGAAGTAAATGGCAGCTATAGAAGACACTTGTGAACATGGTAACTCTAAAAGTATTGTACAGATATTTTTCAAACTTTTCAGGCACATTTTAGGGAATAAAATTCTGCCACAGATTGCCCCAAGCTGAAGCAGGGCTGCATACTGATAGCCAAAAATGGTTAGTTTCCGATGGTTGATCCTATTAGCGAGATAATTTAAAAAACTGATCTTTTTCAACCTTTGCAGGCATGTTGATTTTGAGACAAACTGCACCAAAACTAATAAAGCAGTGCTGCACAGTAATAGCAAAGAACAGGCCAGCTCACAAACTGTATCTTGTCAGGATGAGAACTCAAAAATTATTAAGATGGTCATTTCCAAACTTTGCAAGCACATTGCATGCGGGAAGCTCTGAATCTCTTCAAATATTGAGACAAATCTCACCAAATTGAAGCAATTGCACTTGGTAATATCAAAAAAAGAAGGATGTGATGAGGGCTGTCCACAAAATACAATCCTGTTTAAAAAACAGCACCAAATCTATGTTTACATTCAGTTTGGTTTTCATTTTTGCATGACATCCGTGTGCGACCATTACTGAATTTACTGAAAACACAAAAATAGGAAAATTGCCACCTAGGGAAACAACATTCTTAAGGTATTCAGATTCAAATAGACTGGTGTTAGCCTAAGGTTAATTATGACTGGGAATGAGCACTGTTTGGAGGTGAAATGCTTCACAATGTAAACACACAATGTCCGCAGCACTTTCTGCATGGGAGGGCGGTGCCATTGCAGCTTTCGCATATTAAAATGCATCTATTTAGATATTTGTTAAGCCATGTTTCATTACTTTACAAACTACAATGTGTGTCGCAATAACTAGTTTCCCCATGATGGTGCTAATGGGAAGAAGTTATATTATTAAATGTCTCATTACGAAGCGATTGCACAGCCCGGGAGAGAGAGAGTGCGCTGCAAGCTAATGATACTGTTCCAGCTTTTCCCTGTCCTTTTTCTATTAGTCAGATTATCGTTTGTCTTGTATCTGATATGCTGCATTTTCAGTGTTTACTTGCCTGGCTGCAATTATAAAAAAAAAAAAGAAAAAGAACACCTAAGTGCATGTTTACAAAGACAACAATCAGCTGCTGTAAATTGCAGAGATTTTTAGATTGCAGGAAAGCAGTTTGATAAAAGCACATGCCCTGCTCTGAATAATTGTCAGTAAATCTGCTTGTGCCTATGTGAGTGGAGGCTTTGCGTGGAGGTCAGCCCCCCCCCAACAACAATTTGCAAATATGTGCCACAGAGAGCACAGGATAACAGCGTTTAGGTGTGTACTAATAGGATTGCAGGACCTTTATGGTTTTTAATCCGTGTTCTGTATTTGAAAATATTAAAGCCAAGAAATCTATAGTTGGACAAACTATAGATTCCAGTGGCATTAAACTAAAGTACTTATGTTCAGCGTGATGGTGTGCAGTGTGTGCATTTATCTGACCTGGAGGGGTTTCCAACCAGTATTTCAGGAAGATTTTGAAAAAGATCTCGGTACATTTGAACATTTGACACCAAGAGTTGTTTTCTTTCACTGTAAAACCGTAAATGAAGAAGATACACAAAGTGAGGAGATGTTTATTTGAAACTCAAGCAGTTGAAAGGTGAGGATTGATCTACGATGACAGGATTTAACCTGTTCAAGACAACCATTTGATGTTTACCATATAGGAAAAATACAAAAAATAGCTGGATTATACTAGCAGTCCTTCCTCCTTATTAATTATAGAAAAGCCCCTCGATTTACCTCTGAAATAGCATTGCATTAAAATACAACATTACAATGTAGCCTTTGTGATGTTTTAAACTTATACGGTTGTCGCAATTGCATAGAGAAGAAAAAGAATATTATTTGTGAGAATTCTGTTCATCGTCTGCCAGCTTCTGGGATTTCTAGAGAAGTTGTGTGTCCAACTTCCAGCTGCATTTTTAGATTCTATGTTTCAGTTTGGGGAAATTGGGGATGATTACTGTAATTCCTTTGAAACAGGGTTCTTTTATGTCTGAGCTGTTTCTGCTTCCTCTGTCTCTTTTACTCGTGTTTTATGGTGACTTCATCTCTCTCTGTGGGCAGTTATAATTGTTTTTGCCCTTTTTAATGACAAGCCTTGTAGTCTCAGCCTGCATGATAACAAGATGGGGTACAGTAGGCATGGCAGAGTTTAATATAAATTTAGTTGGATATTTAACTTGGAAAAAAAAATGCCTAGTTGAAATCCTGTTTTTCAACTGCAGGTAAGGTTGATATTTACCGTCTCTCGAATGATGAAAGATAGAGGTTGTGTCATCATCCCTCCTTCCTGCTCCTTCCTTCCTAATTTTTGACCTTGGTGGGAACACTTGGTTCTACCTACACCAGGGTGTGGAGAGGAACCAGAAGTGACATAAAGCAAATCATCAGTTTGACAGGTTAGTAATTGTTTGATGAGTTATTATTTGGATGTGGCAGAAGTTGTTACCTCAGATGTCACTCAGTGCTCCCTAAGTGTCTGCCAGACCAATCCATCTACGCAACATCTACAAGGGGCCCTTAAAACTAATCCTCAGACTGTCCGCACCATAGCTTGTTGAGATCTGCGGATTTTATATATAAGCACTCCTCACTTAATGACTGAGTTTCATTCCTACGATGTAGTCGTTAAGCGAATTGGTCGCTCAGTGAGGAGCCCCCCCCTTACCAATATTTCAAGTGTACTGTACTAACACTGGGTTAGTGTCAACCATCTTTAGATATTGTTTTAATTTCATTTTTGCACCAGTTGCAACATTTTTAGTATATTTAGTATGTTTATACAATGGTGTACTGTATACTGTGATGAACAGAATGGAATCAGCTCTAATATACATTACAGAGGTTTACATACTATAAATAAAGGAAATTGGAGATTGTGAACACTATTGCAGAGAATACTGAACGACTGTTCAGTATACAGTGTACAATAACGATTGGTCAGAATGCTGGTCATAAGTCTGGGTGGTCGTTAATTAGGTAGGAGTGTCTGTACTCTAGTCTGATGATTTAAGGTGGTTTTTAATAGTTTATTCTCTTGTTAGAAATATCCCAATGATTTTTGATTTGAAAATGTCTTTTTGGGGTAAACAAAAAAGGCTGTTAGATGGAGCAGTTAATGCAGAAACCCCACAGGATCCCTCCTTTGCTGGCTTTGGTGCCGACCAGCTGAACCAGGACCTTTCGAGTAGCTTTCTCATTTTTACAGTTCTTTTTTGTAGCTTTTGTATCTATTGTCATCTACTATTTAGTGCCTCTGTAATGTTTTCCTATCATTGCCTCATCCAAGACACTTTTGTCTCTCAGTAATTCATTGCTCTGACTCTCAGAACTTTTCTTAGTTTCCCAACTGTGCAATTTGTAAAATATATACTGATTGAATTGTCCTGGCCGAGCTACTGCTCTCAATCTCCTGTGTTTACGATATTCTTTATAAGTATAGCATATAGCCACCATTATGCAGGGACACTATATATGTAACAAATTCTATTAACACAAATTTAATGTTTTTCTTTTTGAAGTAAAAGGTGCATGACTTGCGTACGCAATTGTAAAAGGACATGCCTGCTCTTTAGTATTGTGGGAGAATCCTATGTGAGAGACAGTGAAAGTGTTTATGGGACAAAGGGTTTAGAGACCTTTCACTCTGTTTTCCACCTGTGCAAAGCGTGACACAAAGTGGTTTTGCTAGTCTAGTATCAGCTTACTGCTCATGTTCACGCCATGCCAGTACGTCGTTAAAATAGGAAATGATTTTGTGCCTGCTTACCACTCATAGGAGTGGTGTATATTAAACACATTTCTGCACACTTCCTACCTGGGATTTGTACAGATTAACAATTGATAATCATTGGTTTAAGTGGAACAGTGTTGCTCCCGTAGGTGACGGGCTTAACCCTTTTCATCTCGCGTAGGAGCACGTCCGTCTCCTCGGCCGAAAAACGCTGTGTCATGGCGGGCGACCGTGCGGTGTAAATAGCTGCCTTTTATACTATACCGGTTGGTTTATCGCTTGTTACACACAAAAAGCGCTTAAGAATAATTGAGAAAGTTAGCATTTCTCCGCCTTGTGCTGGCGCATAGTGTTTGTTTTCTGCCGTGAAAATATGAAATAGATTCGGACACGCCTGTAACTGTTAGTTTTGCTTCGTGCTCTACGCTTTGCGTTAGATCGTCAAAATAGAGCCCCTTGTCTTTTCACCAAAAGTAATTGTACAAAATGTTTTTTTTTGACATGGTATAAGCAGGAGTAAGTCTTGAAGATGTTGCCACTGAGATCAGAAAGAATTCTGATGATTTTTAGATTGCATACCTTTTACTGTCCAAAATCTGTAAAAAAAAAAAAATGACTCGCATGTAGAGCTGGAAGGTCTCCACCGGTGTGCAAATGATGTTCTTTTTTCTGTTTGTACCACATATATCTTATAAGTAGAAACATTACCTAGTGATGTAGAAAACAAACCGTTGGACTTAAAAATGCACTGTAACCCTCTTAAGCGAGTTCTATTCCACAGATAAGAATAGGCCGGCCAGTGCATGGTCTCTGCGGTTTTACTGTGGTGAGTAATCTGAGCTACAGCAGTTGCAGTTGGTACAGAGTCCTTAGTCAATCATGGAAAGTTCTAACAGCAATTGTACTAGAGCTAATACAGGTTTTAAATGCTACTTAGTGTAAGTGCAGTAAATAAAACAAAAGCATTTTAATATAATGGATTTGAATTTTTGTTAATACCTCAAATTAAGGCATCAGATCGCACAGTATTTAATGGCATAGGCTTGGAAACCAGTGCTTACTGGTCCAAGTCCAAGTGACAGGAAGGATCCCATTATAGTGCCCTGAAGTAAGGTGTGTTGATTGCCGCAGTAAAATGTTTGGCCCCAGGATCCCTTTTGCTTTAAACATAAGCAAAGCAATAAACAGGAAGATCATCATTGTATCATAATAGAAAAATGAAACAGTTTAGTTCCAAGCTGTGTTCCCGAGGCGGTGTCGATGAAAGGGCGATCGTCAGCACAGTTTGCTGGGTGTGCTACAGAAACAAAGACAGCTGGTACATTTTACTCACGAGAGAGTGAGGGAGTTTTGCACAAGAGGGTGAAGTGCTGGCTGGTCCGTGTCACAGCATGGCACTTCAAGCTTTTTAGTGTCATGCGAAAATCATTTAGAGCAATAATCAGAAACAGAACTGAAAAAAGAAGCTGTCTGTGTAATTAGATTGCTAATGTGATGTTTAAATGTTCACACAGGCTGAAC
>JAODUD010000107.1:13224414-13235941 GCA_026784285.1 Stomatorhinus walkeri
CCCCCCCCCCCATGGGCAGACAGTACTGAGTGTTAGTGTAGTTTAGTAGTTAGTGTGTAGTTAGTGTGTGCTGTGCTCACATATTAATCAGACACAAAAATCCTTTTTTCAGAGGTAAATTCTCCTTCTTCCACAGTGCTTACTCTATTGCAATCACTGTTCTTTCCTGCGTACCTCACCCCCATTATTTCCTTTATCTCCACCTTTTTTAATGAATGTGTGTGAGTTGGTCTGCTGGTGGAGGGGAATGCAATTATATTAATTCACATTCATACGGCTAAAAGACTCAAGCTGTCATTATTTCCTCTTATTGTTTTGCAGAAAAGTCTTTTAAAGCCTGTTAAATAACCGAGTTTGCCTTGATGTGAATACTTTTACCGTAAATTTGCATAAATGTACAATATAAATGGGGTGCCTTTTTTATTTTATTTTATTATTCATTTATATTTGGCCACAGATGTTTTTAATGTTGGAAATTTGTTGTGGTTTTGTCTGATTTATTGGCCAGAATACAATGATTTGGCACAATATTAATTACAAAAAAATTGCACTGTTTTATTGTAACTTAATACACTGATAATCTGTTATCAGTTAAATTTAATTTGGTGTACATTATCATTAATTTAGATGAGTTATTAGACAAGCTAGAATTACAAATGTATTTTCTGATTTTCTAAATACTCTGGTATATGGACAGATCATGTAAAATATTATGTAGATAATGAAAATACAGTAGTATACTGAAGTGCAGAGGTAAGTGAACCCAGGCTTAGACTGTGGTTTAAGTCCAGACATCGAGGTGCTATCAAGCAACATGCCGCAGTGATCAAATACAGCAGAAACAGTACAGCACTTTCAGTCAAGAGCGTAGATAGAATTGGGTAGCCCAGGGACAGGCTGTTTCTTTCGTTTGTCTGTCCAGTGTCCAGCCCCCTCAGACAAAGCACCTGATTTGCCGGCTCCAAGGGCACAGAAGTGACCACTGCTGTTTGATTAGTGATGAATCATCATTGGCAAGTAAGGTAAAACAGAGATGCTAACCTGAGGTGCATTTTAGAGATAATTTGCATAATGCAGTCCATGGGCCTCTGGGAAAAAATACTGCAGCTCCCATAAACGGATGTAGATCCTGTTAGTGCAGGAGAATTATTTACAGCTGGTCTTCAGCTCCCGTCCAGGGAGTCTGCTTTCCAACCACCTGCTGCTGCTGTATTATGCAAATCAAGCGGCAGTGTGAGAAAGGTGAATCAGCCCTCGTTTCTAAAAAAATCAGTTAAATCACAATTAAACCACCATGACAATATTAAATAAAAAATGTCAAAAATTTTATGTGCCATTTAGGTTAAAATACATTATTGATTAAAAGCTAAAATGCCTATTTGACTCGCCTTGTCGCAGTTGGTTGAGTAATCCTACTTTGAATGGTAAGGCTTTGATAAGAACTGATATACAGATTCAGTTCTCTTCATCTGGTAATACAGCCTGAATGGTCGAGTGCTCAAACTGAAATCTTATTAAGACTCCGTGAGAATTAGCTGCCAATGGCTGGTTTAATAACGTATAAATGAAGCCGGATGGATCTCCCTTGCGTAGTGGAAGAGTTTGTCGATTGTGCTGAGTTCTTAACTTTGTGTCTCCAATGCTGGATAACCACCCAGGCATAATATTAAGTGTCAGAAGCTGGAGTTTGATCCATATATATCTAATAACCGGCTGCTTCGGGCTTTGAACTCGTGTCTCTTGAATCCCTCGTCACTCATTCCGACTTGATCGGTATTCACTGAGTGCTTGTGATCTTCAGGAGTATCTGTAATATGACGTGAATATTTATTCGTTATAAAAATCTGAGAAAGAGCGACCGTATTAACACATAGATGCAACATACACATTTAAAATAATAGATATTGCTAACAGATACTGGAAGATAAATTGGTTCTAAGAACAGCGTCCATTAATTACGTTAAATAAAACAGGGAGCTTATTCATTTAGGAAGCTAATTAAAGTTAACAATGGGTGCAGTTGCAGTTCTCTTGGGTAAGCTATTACCTTCACTATCTCACACTGGGTTTTTTAAATGCATGAACAAAGAGGACATAAATCTTTATTTCTGGATGTTTGTAGATTATTAGTGCAGTGATTCGTCATGAATGTTTTCCAGTCCTGTTACTGCTTTAATTGTAAGTGACATAATCAAAGGGGAACTGGAACCATGAGCAGAGAAATTAGCTTGTATGCCTTCATGCTCTGTATCTCGTGTGTGTGTGTGTGTGGGTGTGTGTGTGAAATGCTGATATCTTTCCTTTCAACTTTACAAAAAGAGAGTGTTTGCTCTTCCGCTGCGTTATGTGGTCAAAAATGCTGGTGGGGGAGGATCGTGTTTAGAAAGGGAAATGTGAGAAAGTTTTGTCCAGATGAAGGTCACTGGGTTTCAGTTACAGTTCCCACATCGTGCCCCTTTGAAATTTTCCCTTTGCACTTTGTATCTTCCTTAAGCTGTATTTGCATTTTAGTATCCTGGAAGGATGACTTACATTATAAAAATTTTCCTCAGTTCATGCGTGACATTTCAAAGGGCCCTCTTTGTGGGGTGTGTAATGTGGGACAGTAGTCTTCAGCCTTATTTACAGTGATAGCTACAAAAAAGAAACTCTGAGGGTGGGGTCAGGGTGGCAACAGCAAAATCAGTTCTCCTCTCGCATCCACTCTGCAGCATGCCATCATGAAGTGAAATACACCTGTATACGCAAAATACAAAAATAAAAAAACATAATTCATCTGATTTCTAAATAGTGTACTAAAAGCTTGTGGGCAGTGCATTGGTGAGCACTGATGTAGAATTTGCACATAAGTTTGGTGTGGGTGGGTGGGGGGGGGGCTTTCTGGCTATGAGATACTGTGTGTACGAAGGTGCCTGAGTTTATTCCATACAGCTTGAACCATATTACTTGCTGACAAATAAAATTAAAGCAATTGCTGCGAATTCACGCCAGCCTAATTTTCTATGTAACGAGAAAAGCATCAATCCCAGTGGGGCTTCACACAGGGTGTCACTGATTAATTGCACCTCTTGCCTTTATGTTCTCTGCTATTTTAATTTCTTTTAAGCCATCATACTTATTTAGGTGAATTATTCCCTCCCCCTGGAATGTTTTAAATTATTTTTTTTGCCTAAAATCTTAAGTGGAGGATTATTTGACTAGGATGCAAACTTACCAGTGTATTTTTTTTAAAAGGTATAGCCAGAGGTAGATAGTTCAGGTCCAGAAAGTACAATTGAAGGCCAAGATTTTTTATACCTAACAGTTGAGTGTGTTGTCATTGTGACTCTTTATACTCAACTGGTTAGATGCAACAAAATACTGGTCTGGATTTTTACTCTTTGGATCTGAACTATCCGCCTCTGTCTATAGCCTTACAACTTGTTGAAGGGAAAGGAGCTCTTGAGGACTGGGGACAATGTGGAAGCCGAGGACCACTGTAGCTGAACTGCTTCACCTTGTATGTCAGTGTTTCCTGATAATAATTTCCAGGCCCAGCAGATGTGATTAATTGAACTGATATGGGATTTTTCATTTGCGTAATTGATGGGTTTATTGGGAGTACTTTGCAGAAACGATAACAAGTGGTCATATCAGGATTGTGGATGAAGTAATGAACATCATTGTCCTCCAGGAAGGAACGCTTTCTCAAGGTGCCTGATAGTGTGTGGGTTAGAAGGCACACCAGAATATCCGAAAGCTTGATATGGGCAGGACAGGATGCTGACTAAGGCATAGAGTTTGTCACTGAATCACTCTGAAGTTCAGACAACACTGGAGCTGATAGTCTTCTCCATCCAAGTTTGTTGGGGGATTCTCTGTTGTCTGAATGCACTGTGAACCTTCTGACTGTACTGATGTTATGAAGTGTGATATCTTAAGGCCATGAAACCTCTTCTGGGAAAAATTTTTTTTTTTGGCATTATATTAAAATAATTTTTTCTGTTAAATGTCATCAAGATTTCATTTTAAGCATTTAGTATGCAATAAATCAAATGCTTACTTTATCGTGCCTCGTTCCCATCCTTTTCTCTGCTGAGATAGTAGTCATTTTTTCGGGGTGCAGTAAGCAAATAGCTATTTTTAAATCAACTGATTACAAATAACTCCCACAATATGTTCTGTTCTAAAAATAATCATGGGAACCTCTAGTGCATATTGTATTAAAAAATGAAACCTCAGATGCAGGTGTAGTTTTACAAGATCAGCATTTTTTCCCTGCTGGATATCTGAGTCAGTGGCTATGTGAATTACTTCCCAGCAAGCCCCATGGCTTCCAGTTCACCTGAAAGCAGGGGTTCTGGCAGTGGGGGGGCGCAGCAGCGTTATTACTTGTAGGCCTGCTATACTCCTGTAGTCTGCCTCGGCGGAGGGGCCCTCCAGTCGGGCAGAGACTGAGCACTAGCTCTACTTCCTCATATAGGTTCGTCCTTTAGACTTCATCTAAGGTCACACAAGCACTGCATCTGCCGCTTAGATAGCAGGGTTTCTGGCTTGTCCTTTGGAAGATTAGAAGTTATTTTAGCCATTGATGAAAACCCAATGCCAGAGAAGCCAGCTTACAGCATTGCTTTCTCAGACAGCTGACTGATCTGTTTTGATAAAGAGAAATAAAAAACTCACTCTGTTTTTATTCTGGATGACAAAGGTCTCTCTGGTGTCTCCCTGTAGATTACTGCTGCATGTTGTCACACACGTGTCCTATCTTAAAGCTTTAATGTTGGTCTTTGTGCCAGTGTCCAACAGGCTACCTTGAACACTTGAGGATTAACAAAGCCAGATAACTGACCCAGTTCAGTATCTGCACTAACGGAATCAAAGCTAGAACTGTTGTCAACACATTTCTGACAGTAAAAGGCTTTTGCATTCAAGCTTGACCACAATTCTGCCGACTGGTATCAAGATGGTGTGGTTTCCAAGTTGTAGATATGACCTCTGTGTGCTCGGCGTGTTTGCATGCCTGTTCCTATGCATGTGCATGCGTGTGCATGCGTGTACGTGAGCCTCTGTCGCGGAGTTATGATTCTGCTGCTCATCCCTATGTTCTTGTCTCCTTCCATTTCAGTATGAATACTTCAATGCTGTTTTAATAAACGAAGTAGACAAAGAAGGCAATAGCGTGGAGCTCGGAAAGGAGTTCATTTTGGAGCCAAACGAGCATTTTAATAATTTGTCCGTCAACCTTAGCCTCAGCGTTGTTCAAGTTCCCACCAACATGTACAACAAAGGTATGTTTGATGGCCTGTCATTGTTGGGCTGGTGGCCGTGTGCTTTCACACTGTCATAAACTGTGACACTCTAATTTTAAGGTCAGCTATGTTAATCTTGTCTGTGTTGCTTTAATTAGTGTATGTCTCCTTTTTTACATCAAAATAAAGAGTTTGAGCGTCAACTAAGGGTCATAACCATATCAAATTTTCAAAACTACTGAAAAACTTACACCTGTAAGCAACTGAGAATGCACATAGTATTATTCCTATTCCAGTTCTTCGAAACGAAAGTCGGATGTGCTCAGTTTAGTGAAGTGGGTTAAGTTAATGGCTGCAGTCTGAGGAAAGGTTTAATTAACAGGCTGAATACCAGCTGGATGGGGAAAAGGGGAAGGCAAATTGACTGGGAATGATTAATAGGAACTGTTTTGTCAGCTGAGGAATAGCTGGAGAGAGTTGGGTGTAAGTGTTTTAAATCAGCTTACTTATGTGGGGATTAATCTGTTTAAATAGGCTGGAGTCTCTGAGGGGCTTTGTGGTCTAGCATAGTGTTTCCCAACCCGGTCCTCAGGGAACCCCAGACAGTCCGCATTTTTGCTCCCTCCCAGCCCTAATGGGAGTTGGGAGGGAGCAAAAATGTGGAATTTCTGGGGGTCCCTGAAGACCGGGTTGAGGAACACGGGTGTAGAAAACCCTTTGTGCAAAGACAGACAGGCTACAGTATAAGAAACAGCAACAGTTACTGTAAACATAAAACTAGCACCACACTAAACTTTCCTATTGTCTTCTCCTGATTGTGAGACCTTTGTGTGTTTGTAGGAGGTATTGTATATATACTTGGAAGTTGCATGTGACTTACTTGAATCAGTATTCACAGGACTCGTTAGTAAGTGCCTAACTGCCCATGGATACAGTTTACTACCGCTTTGACAGCCTTTGATGTCTCTCTTGCACAGTCTCACTCTCACTGGGCTAACCAGGAATACACGTACAGACATAGTGATTGTGTTCCAGCTTTTGTTCTTTTCATTCATTTCATAATCCATTTAAACAAATTTATTTATAATCCCTTTACAATTATGGAACTGGAAAAAGTTGGTATTCAGATACAGAAGCTTGAAGCCTGAGGTTGGTGGATGAGGCCCCGCTGGAGTCAGGCCAGCTTTAATTCCACCGTCTAAACGGGCCTCTTACCAGCTTTAAATCCCACCGTCTAAACAGGCCTCTTACCAGCTTTAATTCCAACCGTCTAAACAGGCCTCTTACCAGCTTTAATTCCCACCATCTTAACAGGCCTCTTACCAGCTTTAATTCCCACCATCTTAACAGGCCTCTTACCAGCTTTAATTCCCACCGTCTAAACAGGCCTCTTACCAGCTTTAATTCCCACTGTCTAAACAGGCCTCTTACCAGCTTTAACTCTCACCGTCTTAACAGGCCTCTTACCAGCTTTAATTCCCACCGTCTAAACAGGCCTCTTACAAGCTTTTGCAGCCTCTGTAGCAAAATCATACTGAACATCGTCTTTTTTCTTATTAAAACCTTATGGGTTAGAGATGCATGGCTTGTTCATTAACATATCAGTAGCAACTGATATTCATTAAAAATGCATCTGCGTTGGCCCGATGTTTCAATCTTGGTCAATATTGCAAGTCATGATATTCCGCAATCAGCTATTTTGGCTAGTGGTGGATGAGGGATTTTGTCAACTCATTCAAAGCCAAATCTATGCTCAGATATTCCCCTTCCTGCATTATATGATGTGGTTGCGCTAGTGAAGCGTTAGTTTCACTGCAAATTTGTGGATGTCACAGGTGAGCAGGTTACCAGCACTGGTGATATTAGACAAAAATATATTGGTTACCAGTACTGGCCAAAATTTTCACATCGGTGCACTGCTGGTTATGGTTACCTTTGAAACTGCCTTTGTTTTTAGATGTCTGTGTACTTCATAAAAGCTTGATGATAACTTGGAAAAAAGATATTTTTAATACATGTAATACAAAGTTGCTTACAATGATCTCAGAATCACACCTGCAAATGGCTCTGGACTGACACAGGTCCTATTAAAGTAACTGCAGTAAATACACATGACGCCAGCGCACGTTATAAGTGAGACTTGGGGCGATTTCTTTTGACCCAGCTCTGTCTTGGTAATGTTCCGCTTTGTCAGCTCCCACTGAGGCCTGTTTTTGTTGCCTTCCTGTAGACTCTAAGAAACATTTCATGCCTTATTTTCACCCCAAGCCACTTCCAGGGAAACAAAGGAAAACGGCCCATCGCTTGCTGGCCCCAGGGCTGTGGATCTCACACAGATTCCTGAGCAGGCTCTCCAGTAGCTACACAGTAGACATGTATATCAAATTGAAAAACAGGCATAATTGGTAATGATTCTCTTAAATGAACTTGTCAGTTTATTAAATTAATTGATATATTAAACATCCTGAATGTGTACTGATTTTCTTTTTAAAATTTATAACATTATCTCAGTCATATAAATTCATAAAAGTTAGTCTCCCTGCTTATTCCCTTTCTCATGTATCATACAGTTTTGAAAACAAATTTACCTTATATACAGGGATTCTGCATAAAACGTATAAAAATATATACGTATATGGAATTACGTATTCTTTATTTGCAAAAGTATTCAACCTGTCTTAAAAGAATCCTATGTACATGCTGAGAGTCCAGGTGCAAACTGAGCCATGCTCTGCTAACTGTAGATATGCATAGTTCAGTCAACATTTGCTACAATGTATAATCCATTTAACCAATATGATGTCTGAGTTATCATGGCCTTATTAGGAAAATCCATCTGTCCATCCACCCTTGTGTTTCCAGTCAATCAGCTTTGAGAACCTCTTATCCAGTACAAGATCACAGTGAGCCTTGGAAGCAAGGACATGGGACAGCCTGGACGGGATGCTAGTCCATCTCAGAACACACGCAATCACACACCATACGCAATTTCTCATGACTGCTCTTTGAGACATAATAGTCTTCCTGGCTGCATTTTGGTGTCTGTGTGAATCTGGTCATTCCCAGACTGATTCAACAAATAATGCTGTAACAGAACTCCTGCTTTGTGTCCTGTGCTGCCTGAGATAGACTGCAGGCTTCCCTGTAGTGAATAAATGGTTAGATGATGTATGGAAAGATGGATGGTAAAAGTGTAGGTTAAAGCAAATTTGGAGTATCGAGTTGGAGGTGTACATGTTTATTGGAAGCATAAAGAATCAGAAGTGTTCAGAATTACATTAATTTGGAAAATAATTATTTATGGCTGTTTATATATCACAGGCCAAATTGTACATCACAGTGAACCAAAACTGAGATGTTCCATAACATCTGTAATGTTTAATATATATTTGCCCTGCAACTCAGGCAGGATATGTGGTTGGAAGATCGAAGGATGTATGTATTTGATTTTTGCTAAATATGTCCCCATCTGTATTTTAGCTACTAAAAATATAATATTTTCTTAGCAGCTGTAATATAATATTTTGCTTATGTTTAGATTTAGATTTTTGTAGGAAGTTTACTTATCTTTTGTTTATTCATCATTTGGCATGTAACAGAATGAATTAGTTTATATAATTTTATTAAATATAATTTAATCAAATTAAGGAACTCTGTGGAGATGCAATTCACACTACTACTCCTGTTTGTTTTTGCTTTTTTGGAAAGTTATTTTGTTGTATCATAAATAGTCTTTCTAATTTGTCTCCCACTTGAGATGAAGCTATTGATCGTCTTTGCACAACAGGGGAAGTACAATTAAAGCAGAGCTTTGTAGACACGTCATAATGACTGTAATTAGTGCTCAATATGCGGATTCACGCTGAATGAGCATTTTTCCAGAAGAGAGATTCACCCTGCTAGAGATTTTGTGTTTAAGAACAATTTAGAAAATTGCAGGCAATTCCAAAACTGGGGAAAAACATTTTTCATGAAACTGCATTCATACATTACAGGTTTCTTACAGAGTTCCCAAAAACAAATTTCTGTTACACCTAAACCATTCCTGTCAAACTCGCGTAGAAGAATATTCTGTGCAGAAGCAGGGATTGTAGCGCTACGATGCAAGATAACATTGAAGAATTTTCAACTTGGCGATAAAGTAAAAGCAGTAACAGTGTTGCAGTATCAAGCTGCCTTTTCGAGCTGTCGTCTGGGACTGAGTCTGCAGTGCATTTGGCAAATAACTGAGCTAGAATTTACAACTTAATATGTAATATGAAAGTAATATGAAATGATTAGGTGTTGGAGAGGAATATTACTATAATAATCAATTTAGGTTTAAGTGATCAAAGGAGTACTATCTTTGTATTGTTATGTGGTACATTACACTTGCAATAAAGTATAGTCTGTTATTCCCATCCTTCTTCCTTAATGGCTTATTCAGTACAGACACTGGAGCATAGGGCAGGAAGCAGGGGAATATCCCTGGATATTCTATAATTTATCTAGAATACATACATTTCATATTAACACTCATTCACTATATCCACAGTTCGTTTCTGATTGTTCTTTTTCTTGGGGGACCATGAAGATGGAGTCAATACCTTAGAATACATGGAAAGTTGTGATATTGGAAAAGTTGCCTTTAAGAGTCCCCTGTGGCCCATCTAAAGCTAATATGTGTAAAAGACAAAATACGAGAGAAAGAGAGGAGGAAGAGATGCCAGCATTAAGGGTTTCTCAGGATGGCCTGAGGATGAAGCTCTTACGGGGATCCTTAGTGTTTGTACTTCCAGAACATGGCAGATATCAGTGCATATCCTCTGAGCAGGAAATGCATTTTTGGTAATACCATTTAATCACAATCTGCAGGGGCATGCACCTGTATTTTTTAATCTCTTGTAAATGTGAGGGCCAATTTAGACGAATAGATCTTATCTTGTCATTCTGCAGACGAGAGAAATGAAAATGCAAATCATGACTTAGTGCTGTCTCACAAAGATAACGTTCTCAGGATACCCCTCAGCCTCATTCTGGGCTGACATTATTAATGCCGACAAACAAATCTTTATTACATTACAGGAAATGTGCAGCTCCAGAATAAGCCTGTGATCTGACAGTCATCTTCTTAATAAGAGTCTTCCCCCCTTTGAATGCATCAGTGTCGGATAACCATCTGGCCTGGCTTGCAGGAATGAACAGCTCTGTGGCTAATATTGCTGAAAATAGATAATCCTGGTGTGACGGCCTTCTCGGAGGGGCTGATAGCGTATTCTGACTGAATTGTATTCATAACTCTTGTAACTGGGAAATTGAAAAAAGAAAAAGCCCAGTTAATCTGAAATGGACGTGCTTCACCGCATTTTAATATCTTCAGGGAAAGACTCCATATATGTACAGTACATGAGTGTGTGTGCGTGCGTGTGCACGGGCCTGTGTGAGTACTCAGTAATATGTAAATGTATTCAGTATTGTGTAGTGATGTGTGACGTGGGCTTGTCAGTATTACTGCTTCTCTTAGCTCACGACAGTTTATGACATTTTGTGCCATAGGCGTTATTAGCCCATATTGTCTGGTATTAGTGGGATGCTCATGACAGCGAAACAGGGTCCAGTACAGGGTCACTTCTGTTGATTTTCCTCCTTTCTTTTCCTCCTAGACTCTGCAATACTGAACGCAATATATTGGTCAGAGGCACTGAACAAAGTGTTTGTGGATAATTTTGAGCGGGACCCGTCACTGATATGGCAGTACTTTGGCAGTGCCAAAGGTTTCTTCAGACAGTACCCAGGTGAGTGGCGCCGTGCGTGGCATGAGGACGGACTGCCAGCAGGCAGGCGGTGCTGAGATGCTGAGAAGAGCAGTCATACACGTCGTGATTATAATTAGCTGGCTGGAACTGCTTCCCATGGGCACGACGAGGGACAGTCTGGGAGGTTTTAGTCAGAGTGAGTGACAAGCAGAGCAATGAAGAGGACCTAGCCAAAATGGAAACTCTTAGGCTTAATGCAAAACCCGTGGGAAGGGAATGCTTGGGTTTCAACATAAGGAGAAGGAGGACAGAGGGATGGGTTTTGGGCATAAGGAGAAGGAGGACAGAGCGCTGGGTTTTGGGCATAAGGAGAAGGAGGACAGAGGGATGGATTTTGGCCATAAGGTGAAGGAAGACAGAGGGGTGGGTTTTGGCCATAAGGAGAAGGAGGACAAAGGGGTGGGTTTTGGCCATAAGGAGAAGGAGGACAGAGTGATGGATTTTGTGCATAAGGAGAAGGAGGACAGAGGGGTGGGTTTTGGGCATAAGGAGAAGGAGGACAGA
>JAODUD010000107.1:13236041-13248350 GCA_026784285.1 Stomatorhinus walkeri
GATGGATTTTGTGCATAAGGAGAAAGAGGAGAGAGGGGTGGGTTTTGAATATAAGGAGAAGGAGGACAGAGCGGTGGGTTTTGGCCATAAGGAGAAGGAGGACAGAGGGCTGGGTTTTGGCCATAAGGAGAAGGAGGACAGAGGGATGGATTTTGGCCGTAAGGAGAAGGAGAACAGAGGGGTGGATTTTGGCCATAAGGAGAAGGAGGACAGAGGGATGGGTTTTGGCCATAAGGAGAAGGAGGACAGAGGGATGGGTTTTGGCCATAAGGAGGATAGGATGGTGGGTTTGGGGCATCAGGACTTTCAATTTCAGCAATTATCCTTGCTTGTGATATATGTTTGATTTTACACATGGTTTATTTCAACATTTAAATATATATTTTTTTAAGATGACTGACATGGCCTTCAGTTCTGACTACTGCATGTAAAACTCTGCATCGTGTTCTGTCATTTCTGCTTGGTGAAATTATACACAGGTATAAAATGGCATCCGGATGAACATGGGGTCATCGCTTTCGACTGTAGGAATCGAAAATGGTAAGGCTTGCAGTTGCTAGGCGACAGTAGACTCCAAATACATCCCTGGAATAAGTGCAACCAAAAAATGACCAGGGGCTTCTGTTTTTGTTCCTAAAGGTATATTCAGGCTGCCACGTCACCAAAAGATGTGGTGATTCTGGTCGATGTCAGCGGGAGCATGAAAGGACTGCGGCTAACTATCGCCCGACAGACGGTCATGTCCATTCTGGACACACTTGGAGACGATGACTTCTTCAATATAATAGCAGTGAGTATTACCTCTTTCTCTATTTATTGTTCTGGAAAAAAAAAAGTATTTTCCTTGTAGTATGTTGTAATATTCCAATATGGTAATTGATATTGAGTGATACCGATTTTTAGGCATGCTGGTATTTTCTTAAGCTCAGAGGTTTGAGTTACTAAAAATTAGTAGAATTAAATACAGTAATTCATCCATCCATTTGTCAGGGTTGTGAGGGGTAAAAGCTAATCCCAGGGAGCCCCAGGCAGAGGAACGCCCTGCACTGGATGCTAGACCAAAAATATATATATATATATCTTAAGAAAAGTCAAAAATGATCACTATCACTACTAAGTGTCTATCTATCCAGTTATACTTTACAAAAAGCAGCTTTTGGGTCAGTGGACTGTTCAGTTTAATCATCTGGCAGACGCTTAGCAGACCTTTGGTTGGCAGTATTCCTATGGAACGAGCACAGTCACATGCTCTAAAATAAAATGACTGAAGAGCGTAATGTATTAGTGCACTCACATTAATTCCATTTTGAATCACATTTGTTCTTAAGAAGTGCTGGCAGGTCCTAAGAATATTCTACTCCCGTTGCAGAGCAGACTGGTGTATTTTTGAATGGCATTTCAATTGCAAAGTACTTTGATTTGATTGACCTTAGACATTATTGCTTATGTCATCAAAAATTAATATCTGATCTTTTGTACAGCAACATGTCATTTGTTCATGTTCGTTTAAGCTTTAGCTTATTTAATGTTTGCTACATCAAATAATTTTTTATTGATTATATATCATCTATCCATATCATTTTTTTGTTTTACAGGAATGTATTCACAGCACAGCTGATTTCATGAGGTGGCTATTTATTGTGTATTAGAAAGAAACGTGTTATAATGTGTCTGCAGTTGTGCAAAAGTATACATCCCAATCATTTACTGACGGATTGACAGAATGCATGGTTTGAGAAAATTTACATAATTTGATAATTTACTTTGAAGTATAATTTCTAGTCATGCATTAAATTAAAAATATTATCTGAAAAAGCCAGACTACTGCCTCAATTTAACTCAGGAATCTGAAATCTGTCCTTGCACACTACTGGAAGCCATGCATAGCATGAACACAATTATTATCCAAGCTGAAGTTTTTTAAATTAAACACATTCATTCCATCCAGAATTTCCTGATTTTGATTGCAGCACCTGCCATTTTATGTACTTTGTTAGGAGAATTTTGATTGCTGATGGGTTGTGTTGGAAGAGGCTCATCATATTTGTTTGTTGGTCTGTTTGTTTTGATGGCAGTGGATGTCTGTGTCATGTAAGGGCGATGTTTCTCCCTGGACATGTTACTGTCTTTTACTATTTGTTTTTCATTCCACTATTTACTGGATCTTCATTTAATTTCAGCTTTAACTGATCTGATGTGAGATTGGGGGCGAGGTTATTGGTACAGAGCCAGCTGACGTGCCCATTCATTCACTTCGTCTGTACTTTATTAGTAACCATATATGTGTGAGCTTTGTTCTCCAGGACACGCTCTCCCTATTGCGGCTCATCCCCAGAATCAACTCTCTTTGTCTTCACGTGTGCTTGTTTCGAAGCGGAAGAGGCTATCGTTGTTGTGATTATTTTCCACCATTTTGTTGAAGCCATCTTCATACCCATTCACAAATAAAGTCCTCAATTTGTCACGCGGTTCTGGAGGATGTCTCATACCCGATTAAATATTATGAGTGCCAGTTTGACTGAATACGTGCCTGGTAGCGTTCGGAGGAAGTGGACTTTGGCTTTTCCCCACTTTCAGCATGCCTGTGTTCCACACTGCGTGAAGCCCAGACTACTTCTGACATGCCCTGTCATGTAGCGGATAATCCACTACTGAAAACCAGAAGATTTATCTCAGTTTTAGCGGGAAGGTCATCTGAGGAGTTCTGTGATTTTCACCGCAACTCCTTGGTCATGGAGTCAGCTGGACATTGCCAGTATCTCTACAGGCCTGACAAGCTTCATTCATCACCATGCCATCTTGAGGGCAGTAATATAAAATCTGAAAGCTTCTCTGAAAACATACAGTAAGTGATTTTCCAGTGGGAATGACTGCTGGAATGCAGCCCCCCAGAATCAGACTTGAATCACTCTACCAACTCCCCAGACAAGGGATTAGGACCCCTGCCTGACTGTGGCTGCAAACGATAAGGGTTTAGGGGCTTTGATGGATTAGGACCTTTCAAGAAAAAGTTTAGGAGCCTTTGGGAAAGTCTGGGCAGCTCCATGGGCAGAATCACATGACAGAGAACGTTTGGAATGGATTGGTGCTTTGTTACAGGATTTCATTTTCAGGGTCAACTCAAGTAGGGGGAAGAAGGGGCAGAAGGCCTTAATAAACAAATGCAACCCTCCACTATAAAGTCACATCCATAATGTGTAACAAGCAAACAGAGTGAACAGTGGCATTCACCTGTATTTCCTGAATGAGCAACGTCCTGCTCCTTCCAGTGGATTAAGGCTCTGTTAGATAAAGGTTCAGGAGCCCTGGTGCATTGTGGCCTGCTCAGCTGAAGGCTGACAGCCCAGAGAGGCTGTGACCATTAAAGATAAAAGAGTTTGGGTGTTGATGAACTTTGAATTCTGTGACCTGCCGGGGACACAGACCTTTATCTTGGGTTACTGCTTGCAGTTGCTTTCGGAGATGACTCATTTACATATATGCTATATGAGATAGCGTATGATATTTAGGCCTGAAATTTTTAAATTAATCTAAATATTAAAGGGCTTGTTACCGTCGTCTTTTCCCCCCACGTCTGTATTGTTCTCTTTAGGATTTATGTACATAACAATTGTAAATTATCGCTAGTGTGAGCTAAGTGCGGGCACCACAGCTAGTGGCAGAACTACAGCTATCACTGTTACTGATTACTGATACCAGTTTTCCTGGTCCGAGTGTTTTAATCTCATCCTTGTGTGTGTGTTTATAGTACAATGAAGAGCTGCACTACGTGGAGCCTTGTCTAAATGGAACTTTGGTCCAAGCCGACATAACCAACAAAGAAGTAAGTTTTATACATTTTATTTTATTTTAATATGGCTCAAGTGTAACCCAAACATTGAACCCAGACCAAGAGTGAATAGCAGGGAGCATACCTGCTCCAGAATGCCTTACGGGGAGACACAGGCAGATCTGCTGCTCGTACCAGATGGCCACAACCTGTCGTGTTTATCAAGCAACATTTTCCTTATAAAAACTGCCTGCCTGATAACCCTCCCTTAGACCTCAGCAGGCAGGGGGAATCCCCAGGATTCTGCTTTTAATTTTAATTACGCTAAATAAAAATACACATTTCATAGCTGCTACTTTATGTTCCTGCATTGTTTTTATATTTTTTAAATCTTCTATTTGACAATGGGGTACAAATTGGCTTACTTCAGTTTGCCAGTATCTAATAAATAAAAGAACAAACAAAATAAGTAACATTTGTATGATAGAAAATCCATTAATCAAATATTTTAATGACATGTAAATAGTATCAGTGTTAATAAAATATGTTTTACTGCAGACCCAAGCTGCAGAAACAATTGGTGATGCAAAAGTACAGAGAATAGATATTTTTCAGTCCATGTCTTAATTGGGCCAGAATATGAATGATCTGAAGCCCAAAAGACTGAACAGATTTTAACATGGAGACTAGGTCAGGGTGACTATAGCGTTCCTGTCCTATAATGAAACACTATCACCAAGTTTCTGTGCAACAGAACAGCTTCTTATCATTCAAAAGTACTTATTTATCTATTTACACCAGTGCTTGCAATCACACTTCATACTACCAGTATGGAGTACAGTAATCCCTCACTTATCGCGGGAGATAGGTTCCAAGGCCGACCGCGATAAGTGAACCGCGAAGTAGCGAGGTTTCACTGTATATATACTATATACATACTTATGAAACAGCTCATGTACCTGGCATGCTTGACCTCTAACTACTAACTACTACTAATTAAATTATTTAAAATAAAACTATTCATTCCTGGGCTTGTAGCTAATTATTGATTGTATGCATTTACATTCTTTAGGTTTCTTAAACGATGAGACACTACTTTTGATGTCCACACCTGCGTCATTTTGTCTTTGAAGGACTCTGAGATGTCTGAAATGTCTTACTTTGGTTGCACTTGACAGCAGTTATCTGATGGTTGAGCAAAGTGATGAGCAAAAGTGTAATCTGCTCCGGCGTTTCCCGTGCAGGCAGCCTGGCTCTGGTGGAGAGGCTGCATCTTATACAATACGACATTTGTGGCACGAGCACTTCTCATATCCCGCGTGCGGTTCGCGCATCGCTGCACCTTTTCTTTCTCTACAAAAGACGTCCGGACGTGTAACCCGTGCAAGACGGAAGGCAGATCTGTGCAGGATCCGTATCCAACAATGAGTGTTTTTTCCCTTCTCCGTCTCATCCCTTTGTGCTTTTCGGTCCATTCAGCCGAAATGCGGCGTACATCAGCAGGAGCGCTGCGTTAGCGAACCCCAGCTCGTGTAAGACAGACTTAACTCCCCGAAAGTCAATTCCATCTTGCATTTGCCGAGACGTCGCTGTAAAGGGACCGCAGCTGATTTCCTAGGCAGAGAGGGCAGCCGGTTCGGGCCGCTACACTGAAGCCGCAGCTCATTCAGCGGCGCTGCCGGCTCTCCGTCTCTGTCTGGATTAACAGCGGCGGACGCTGGGACATTCTTGCGCGTTTCTGGCTCTTTCTTCCACATTCATCCCTCCTTCGGCATCGCCGCCGCATTCCCAGGGCCAGTCGATTTGTTCACCGGCGATGGGCATGGAGTGTTTCGATAAAACTGCCGGGTTGCTGAATTTAAAGGTGGTATCGTCAAAACGTGATGAAACTTTAATTGGAAATACACAGTGCGCCACCCAGCAAAAGAAAAGAATATAACAAGTTTAAGTACGTTTTCTACCTAAAAAAAAGATTCAGTGGAAACTAATTTACAGTTTTAACAATGGCTGGCATAGCTCCCCCTGCAGGTTATTGGAGGAACAGATAAATACTCCATTTTGTTGCCCGCACCGTTTGCCTGCCCTTTCTCCTGCCTCATATGAATACCTTTGATCCTTCGCCTTAAGGTCAGCTTTGCTGGTGGCTGACAGCGCTCTGGATCATCGCTTAGGAATCTTGGACTCTTTGCTGAGAGTTTATTAAAGAACCCTAATGTTGCAGAAAATGATAGTAAGGGGGATCATACAAGGCTTGATAATAGATCTATTTTCTCCCTGCTCCACCAAAATAGCTTGGTGATTTGGTGGCTCAGAGTGAGAGTCTATTTGAAACTGATGGGATATTTTTTTCCTTCCTTTTGGTCAGCCAAACCAATGCATACATTCCATCCAACGGTAGTAAAATAGGGCTATTTGCTTCAGAAATTGCTACATCTAAATGCAAAAAGACTTGAGAGGAAACTTCTTGACAATCTGACATGAAGTGGCATCACAACGGAGAGACGAAATATTAAATTTTTTGTTTTTTCATGGGCCAAGATCATGTCTTCCAGTTTTTTTTTCATTTTTTGTTTTTTAAATGGACATATAGATTTTTTGACCTGTGTTCTATTAGAGCCAAATGGAATAATTTAAGTTGTAACACTGACTTTAAAACCGACTCGTGTCATTTTGATTGCTGCGTTGTTGGAGAACCAGGCCCGGGGCTCTCGCCGTAAGCACGAGTGCAGCGCATTATGCAAGATGGCCGACCGCATGGCGCGGCTCCGCCCCCTCACTGATTGGTCAGCCTTGGGATGGTTACTTTGGACAAAATGATTAATCTCTTCCTGCGAGACATCCAACGATCTTCACTGCCCATTACCTGCCAGCGTTCTTTTTATTTGTTGTTGTTGACTTTTGCTGAGAGTATAATGTATACTCTACTGCCTGAACTTATAGCACTTTTTCACACACTGACATATGTGCTCACAGAGGCAGAGGAACCCCCCCCCCCAATATTTTAATTTGCCTTCAGTCATCCCCCCTATAAACAGTCCTTTGCATTTATTAACTTGTGTCCCCCCCCCAATATCAAACTCTCTCAGTATGCCATTGTGTGTCACGTATACTTGTGTATGTATCAGAGCTGACTACACCGGTGTTTCCCAACCTCATCCTCTGGGACCCATTTTTGCTCTTGGAAGCTGGAAGGGAGCAAACATTTGTACTGTCTGGCAGGGAACGGGCAGGGAGCAGAAATGTGGACCTTCTGTGGGCCCCGTGGACCGGGTTGGGAAACACTGCACTACGCTATTAAAAATGTTAATTAGCACGAAGCAGAAGTACGCTATGAAAGGAAGTGGATTGAAACGCTGCATTTATGCAAGTGTCCGTGGCAAGCTGAAGATTGGCAAGGACAGAGCTGAAACAGTTTTAATAAGTTTTAAACAGGCAGTCAGGAATGTAATAGAAAATGCCCAGAGATATATAATCGTGGCGGTCAACCTTACAGAGTCTGCCTGCATGCAGACATTTGTGGAGAAAAGTGTTATGTGGCTGGGTGCACAGTAAGAATGCAAGGGATACCCTAAGGTAAAAATGGCATCTCTCTCAGTGGCTTAGTGGAAAAATATGCTGGTCATCTTGCTCCAGTGACAGCAGAAACCTCATGTGATCTTGACTCATCGACCACAGCGTTGCAGAAATAGCTCCTCTATCACTGCATTCTGTCCCCTTTTCCTGAACACACATCCACACGTGCCCACGTGTGAACATGCACATTAATTCTTTAACTGCTCACAAATATTTTTTTTTGCATTCGTGTCATGCTAATGTACAGTGCTTTGCAAAAGTATTGAACCCATATTCTTACTGCCAGTATTTTTATTGCTTATATAGTAAATTTACAGTCAAAATCAATCATTTTGTCAGCTAATCGTACAAAGAAAATCAAAAACTTTAATAAGTATTCAACTCCAACAGATCAGTATTTGGTTTATGTATCATTTGTAATTCAGGCAGATCTGGTCATCGGGGTATAATACTTTAACATATTTATTTTTCCTTCTCACCATTGAGATACATGTCCGGGTATGACGTGCCTGTCTACCCGCCATTAAGGCAGCCTTTGTGTGACAGTGGCTCTCCACCCCAGGCTACTTGGTCGACGGGGATCAGGAGATCCGAGTCCCTCAGGGAGCGAACGTCACTCTGTTCTGCAGCTACACCCCCCTGCAGCGGCAGCATGTCAAAGGCTGGTACCGACAGAGTCCCAGCGGACTGGTGCCACTGGGCCGGACAAACGGCTGGGTGGCACTGAGCCACAGGGGCCGGCTGGAGGTGAGCGACGTGTGGCAGAAGGGCAAGGTGCAGGTGAGCATGGTGGAGGTGGGGGCCACGGACACGGGGGAGTACTGCTGCGCGTCTACCATGCTGTTTGGCGTAGACATCATCCGGCGGTACACACTGCATGTGTCTCAGGGTATGTACAGCCTTCTGACCCCTGCAATTCCAGTGTAGCGGAATAGTCAGCATCACCACAGTGTTCCTAGATATCAGCACTGACTTGGTGCTCCAGCACTGGATTCTGAGAACTGCAGTGACATTCACCCTGACATTCTGAGCCTGTTGGTACTGAACCTGACACTGTCTCATCAACAGATGAGAAGCTGGATCATATGGGTGGACCGGGTGAAGCACAAACACCAGACAGGTATCAAGGCATCTGTGCATGGTCATGAGATAAACCGAGAATGTTTGGGAAGCGAAGGTAGACCTGAAATTGCAACATCCATCCATAACTGCCCACTTTGGTCAAGGTCATGCTGGAGCAGCGTAGGGCACAAGGCACAGGGCATCTAAAGCTGAACACCAGTCAACCTCAAGACTAACATACTCACATATACAATGAGCTCTTTAGAATAGAATAGTGATACTTCATTATTTCCCCAGGGGTTAATTCTCTTCATCTTGCTCTTCACACGGACATGTGACCGAACTTGCAAACTCCACACACACACACACACACAGGTGGGGTTCAAAATGCCAGTGGGAGAGGCGTGAGACTGCAGTGATACCCATGAAATACTGTAAGGAAAGCCAGTAGTGCACACTAAATACCAAGGTTAGGCGCAAATCTCACAAGCATAAAAACACCACTGTTAAATTGTGCTTTAGATACTGGAAACTCTTGTCATGCTGCATAACTGTGTTTGGCAGCCTGATCCCCATACTGGAGCACAGCCGGACTGGCCAGGAAGATCCACCGTCTCTCTTCAGTGTGTGGAGCTGGGCAAGATGGCTGCTCTTCTGGCTGATGTCCTCAGGGGCTGTTCTGAGCAGCATCATCATATCACTAAAGAAAAGTAAGACCCAAGATCGAATGAATGAGACTTGATGCTGAGTTTGGGGGCGGCTAGCTGTTGGTCTCACTTTGTGACTCTCTCTGTCTCTGCACAGGTGGGCTGTGTGATCATCATCAGTCTGCTGCAGGACAGAGTGATGCTGAAGAGAGGATACTTTGAAATGCTCTACAACCGTGTGTGCGTGCGAGCGGGTATACCTTACCTTATGGGGACACAATGTCCCCACAATGTGATTAATGCCTGTTTTTTTTCCCTTATGGGGACCAGTTTCTTGGTCCCCATAAAGGAAAGCTCAGTTTAATAAAAATCTGTGACTGCAATGAAAAAATAAAAAATGCAAAAACTTGTATTTGTGCTTGGTTACTTATGGTTAGGGCTGGGTAGGGGTTAAGGTCGTAGTAGTAGTAAGGTCATAGTTAGTGTTAGCATTTTTCCCACAGGAATGAAAGAGCGGTCCCCATAAAGATATGTTTACCCGATGTGTGTGTGTGTGTGTGTCGAAAAAGGGAACAAACTGCACTGATAGAGGTGTTTTTTCTGCAACACTGCAGTTGATGAACCAAGATCACATGCGGTTTCTGCTGACACAGAAGATGACGCCATATTTTTCCTCTAAACCACAGTGAAAGATGCCTAGTTTTACCTTAGGGTTTCCCTTGCATTTTTACTGTGCACATAGATAATCTACATAAGTACTAAAGGGTTTCATGTGTACCACTGTCAATTGGTGTTACAGGCATCTGGACAAATCTAGGCCCAGATTTTTAATCGATTTGTCTGCTGATATACAGCAGTTTCCCGTGGTGCGTATTGTGGTAACTAGCTAGCTATTCTACACCCTTTATGCTGGCAACTGGCAGAGGGAAGACAAGAAATTCCCCATTTTAAAAATAACATACTTCACCATTTCTAGCAACTTAGGCGTAGAAAAAAACACTGCATATGACCATCACTGACAATAAATCATAAAATATGAGAATAATAGATCATTGTGCTAAATGTATTTGTTCATATAGCTCTTAGTTGTTGTATTCTTCAGAAAGTTTCAAATCAGCCCAGGTTTAACTTTTTTGTTCAAGATTTTCTGACTCTTTTATGTATAATTAGATGTATTTACAGCACAAATGCATTGGGCTTCATTGTTTGTTTACATAACTGTTAGAATACATGAATAAAAGAGGAAACATTAATATATATATATATATATATTATATATCATTGTATTCATATTCATTACCTTTTTAGATTTCTTGATAAGGCTGGGTTTATCAAATATTTTTCTAAATGTAATGTTCGGTAGAAATTGAAGTATAAATACTACACTCAGTGGGCACTTCATTAGCTACACCTGATCACTGCTCCCTCAAACACATAGACAGGCTAAACTGATTCAGTTACTGTTTGTCTAAGCATTAAAATGGCATGTTCTGTATTATTTTAAATGTGATATGAACGTTGATGCCAGATGCGGTGCTTCTAGGATCACGATCCGCAAGTTTATCACGATTATTCTTCAAGTTGGTTTGTAAGACTATTTTGCAAGTTACTGCACAGGTCCCTTTGCTGTCTGACTGTCACCATACTCGTCCCGGTGTTCTCTTTTGAACTGGTTAAAATGGTTCATTGAGTTGCCATCCAATGAATGAACCTTATCTTTGCAGATTTTGCAAATAACCGTTGTTTGCACCATGTCGGTGTTGGAAAACCCTAAGAAGTTCGCCTTTACCGATGCTGAATTCTTTTAGGGATCGACTCCCCCATGCCACCATGCTACCACGTTGCCCAATAGGAAGTGTGTTGCATGCTGCGCATTGCATGTTGGGATGGGGGCGCAGATGGGAGAGTGGAGGAAATCCAAGGCACTACCTATTGTTTGCTGTTACCAGTTTATTGGTTTGTTGGATTTGGCTAAAAAAACATTAAGTCATTAAATTGTATGCCAAAAAAGTAAAATGTTGTTGACCAGGGTAGGGTGTGGTAACAGCAAAAGTAACTTTTTTAAAAACCACACACTGCAAACCTGCTTTTGGGTCACGACATACCAGTTAATAAATACTCCACTACAGTGCTGTAGGAAAAATCCGCTCAAATAATTTTGATCTCCGTCAATGTGTAGGGAAATTAATTATTCTTTTTTGTTTATTTGTTTTTATTTATTTATTGGTTTATTTGTTTATGATGGTGTTTATTGATCAATTATTGTGCCTGAATGGTTGATTCTTTGAAACTCTATTAAGGAATCCCGAGTTCGTCTGTTAGTGAATCCCATTCAAGTCTCCCATTAATTACCAGTATCACTCAATAACCTGGGTTAGAATGACTGTCCAATGACTGAATACTTCACTGGGCAATGTAGCGATTACGACGCAAAGCTCTTCTCGTGGCCATTGAGAAAGAGTCTTGCGATATTTTCAGATGAGCTTGAGGTTTAGAGCTTAGGAGCCTGTTCACACAGAGGCAGGGACCAGCACACTTGTACATTGTATAAAAGACGTGCATTATTTCTGACTAATGGTACACTATAATACAACAGACATTACACAAAACATCAAACAATATACAAATACAAATATTATCTGCCACAGAACGAAATATGGAAATGCAGTGACCAGATTTAAATGGGTACCCATAAAAGACTAGTGGGACATAGTCTCTGGCTCTACTGTAAATGACCTTGGGATGGAGGAATTGGTACAGGATTGCTCTATAGTTATAGCTAAAAATTGGCAAACTACTATATTTAAAGTGCCATTTCAAATAAAATTTAAATATGTAAAGAAGAAAAAAAAACCAAACATCTCCTGGTTGGGGTCATCCCGCTCAGCCCCTCATGACATCCATGTCAAACTAATGGGCAGCCAGTAAAAACAGCAGATCATTCACCTAATACTGTGAGACAAATCTGCCTCCAATAATGAGTGATAAAACTGGGCTAGAGAGGTTCATGCCAAAGGTCCCTTGCAACAAGCAGCTTCAGACACAATGGACTCTCTAGGTTCCATCTGCACTAATTCACTAATTGTCTTATGGAATTGACCTTCTACGCACAGCAGCTCTTCTGCTCTTTATTGTCCTCGTCCTCCTTCAGTTTGATGGAGTCTGTCAGGTTGTTCACAAGCTTCTCTTTGTGCTGCCAAAAGGTGAGGTGGGGGGGGGGGGGGGGAGGGTAACATGAGTAAACGGTGGGGCCGACAC
>JAODUD010000107.1:13261521-13271736 GCA_026784285.1 Stomatorhinus walkeri
CGAGACCTATGTGCCGGCCTTTCGGATCAGCTCCTCCGTCACCGAGACCTATGTGCCGGCCTTTCGGATCAGCTCCTCCGTCACCGAGACCTATGTGCCGGCCTTTCGGATCAGCTCCTGCGTCAGCGAGACCTGTCTGCCGGCCTTTCGGATCAGCTCCTTGGTCGCCGACCCCCGTCCATCGGGCTTTCAGATCCTTGCCCAGCGACATGCATCCTGATGCAGTGGGTTCTTCCCATGCTTTAAATGAGTTTTTCTACTATAATAGGGCCAGCAGTTCTTGGATGTTTTTAATTTTTTTCTGATTCACAAATACCTGTGTGCTGTGTTCTTATGGATGAAGATGGAATTCGTGTAGACATTGTATATATAGTACCCTGTTCCTGAAAACGTTGGGGCCCTGTGTAAAATGTAAATAAAAACAGAGTGCAATGATTTGAAAGTCATATAAACCCATAATGAGTTGAAAATAGAACAATGACAACATATCAAATGTTGAAACAAATTTAATTGTTTTAGGACAAACATATGCTCAATTAGAATTTGAATTTGATTAGATATAGGTTTGTATGAATTGTAAATCATTGCATTCTGTTTTATTTACATTTTAGCACAATGTCTCAACTTTTTTGGAAATGGAGTTGTAATTATGGTTTAACATACAGCATTTTTGTGGAAGCCTTTTGAAGTACCCAGCATAGGATACATTGTGACATGCCAGTGCAATTGTTATGTACTACTGTATATACTTTTGTTTTATATCCTATCTAGCTGATTTGCTCATGATATGGACATGCTGCTTTACTTAAATATTGTTGCTAACTGATCCAACTGGCTATTTAGATATTCTAAGGACAGGGATTGTCAATCAGTCAGTATCCTTTATTAAAGGGAGTCTAACATTTTTTCTCCAAATGGAATGAAATGCCTGACCTGTTTTTTATTTTTATGTTTCAGGTGCGAATATTCCCCTACCTAATAGGAAGAGAGGCTTCCTTTGCTGATAACCTGAAATGGATGGCATGTGCTAACAAAGGTTGGTTGTTTTTTTTGTTTTTAACCCATCATATCACGTTCCAGATCACACGCTCCCAACACTTCTGACACATCTGTGCAACAGTGAGAGTAAATTTAACAAAATTTCACTTTTTATTTTTGATTCTCAGCAGAATAACAGTGGTACTTTAATAACATTTTATATATACAGTCAGAGCCACACACTCCAGTAAGCTGCAGGAGTGGCTCAGCGTATCATCAGCTTTATGCCGTCTGCAAAAGGTAAATGCATTTTGTGTGGAAATGACTCTCTGCTGCTGCCCACATTTCTGATTTCCCACACGGGGGCTTCTTTTCCTGCCTGGCGTATGACTGTGTCTTACCTCCTCGATGCTGTGATCGCCAGCAGCTCTGCGAGACTCACCGATGCTCGCTCGTGACAGTGGCGGGTAATGACAGTCACGTCCCTCCGTGTGCTGGTGGGAAGGCGGCCGTCATTGATGATACAGACATGTGGTGGGAGTGACTCTAAAATTAGGCCTGTGAGTAGACAATGCTGATAAGCTGGCGAGGTGGGGGGGGTGTCCTTTATTGGGGACGGATTACAGCAGTCCCATTCAGTGACTGCAGCTTGACAACTTGTGCTGACAGGGTCCTGGAGTTACACTTAGAAGTGCTGTTTCCACGGTGATATACTGTGGCCTGTAATGTTTGCGGCACTGGTGCCGTTACGTGATGGGGCCACTAGCTCTGTATGAATAAATAAGCAGATGAACTATGTAAATGAAAACAGGTTTATGAGCAGTCTTTGGCGTGACGAGTAGTGGGCGTCTGATAGCACACGACTGATAAGACGACGTATCGGTATCGTGTTTAGGTGCTGTGGAAATCTACAACAGACAGAGGTGGAAAGTTTAGGTTCAGGCCTAGATTTTGTTTCAACCAGCCAGTTGAGTATAAAGAGTCATAGTTACAGAGATCTGGTTGAAACAAAATTTTGGTCTGGACTTTTACTTTCTGGACTTTCCACCTCTGACAACAGAAGAGAAAGACAAGAGAAAATAGGGAGAAATTATGGGGGAAAATTTAGGAGTCTATTTTCCCTTGAGTCTTGGATTTGAATTTCAGCTTAGATGAGTGTTGGAGTTTTTAGTTGTCCTGCAGTCCAAAGGTGAGTGTCTGTGACCCAAACTCTGCGGGCGAAGGTGCGAATGCCCCATCTTTGGATGGTGTGTCTTACTGGTGTCGCTTCCCGCCTTTGATTTGGGGCCACCTTGCTCTAATGAGATTAGTGGTTGTGGTAATGGATGGACGTGCATTGAAAGCATGTAAATATAAAACAGTTTTAATGATAACAAGGCCCTGATGCATAGTGATATTCAGCATTTGGTGTACTCTGCTGAAAGGGTTCTCCACACACCTCCCTCTCTACGTACCATAAGCTGAGTCACGGAAACAGAAGCCGGCGCTTGATGCTGTCTGGATTTGGGCCTGTGCTGTGTTGGCTGAGGATTCCGTCGTGCCGAGTTTGTCGCCTGTCAGTGTGTGGGGGTCAGGCCAAGCAGGGTGGGTGTGGCTGCGTGGGCGTCGGCGCTGGGGAGCAAGTCTGGATATGCTGGGGAGGTCAGCGACCCCCAAATCAATTTCCCTTGCAGTGATTTTCCTCATGGATGCACAGCACTGATGGAGGCAGTTTGCCGCTTTCCAGTTGACTGGATTCTGGGCAGGAAAGTCCTTGCCAGGAAGATGGATCATGAGGAACGATCCACACTCTCTCTTCTCAGGAAGCTCCAAATGCCACTTACATCTCTCTCTGTAGCCTTGGGGGAAAAGTCAAATTCATGTAAATGCTCTTTAAACACAGACATTAAACAATCTAACAAATTAATTTGGAGGAACAGGCATGGTTGTCCGCTGTTATAATGGATATTCATTTTTATAAAACAATGTAAATCATTTATGAATGAAGCTGTTTACAGGCAGTTTCTAGGTTACGAACAAGAACTGTTCCCTAAGATGTCTTCAGGTCACATTTGCTGGCAAGTCAGAAAAATATTAATGCAGTCCTTAAAAGTAATTGTTTTTGTAAGGCAATTATAAGAATTACTACAAATGGTATTGTACTGTATCTCAAACCTTATCAGCGTCATAAAGTAGTGCATGTGTTCATTATTACAAACCATTGTATAGCGCTGGGCGATATGGCAAAAAAATCACGATATTGGTAAAGAAAATTTTTGACATCTACTACGAAGTATAACTAGTTACAGGGAAATAATTATATTTAGAAATCCAACAAATAAATGGGTAAATGGGGGTGGGGGGGAGAGTTGTTTCATTGGGTCATTTTGAGTTTTCAGAGCAGAGTCGTTGCTTTGCCAGGGATTACTCCAGGCAAACTGAATAAATGCACTGTCAGTTTTACATGTCATTGTCACGTGTCACACTGTGCCTTCCACCATGTCATTGCTGCTACGTGCCAGTGTTGCACTTACCACATATGCTGCCTTTTTTTATCCACAGGATATTTCACCCAAATCTCCACTCTGGCCGACGTGCAGGAGAACGTAATGGAATATCTGCATGTTCTAAGCCGACCCAAGGTTATCGACCAGGAGCACGACACGGTCTGGACGGAGGCTTACATGGACAACACAGTGAGTGTGCGCTGGCCGTTTGAGGTCATTTTCACCCAGGAAACACAAATTTAGCCCTGGGGAATGTGTCTGGCTTTCACATGCTCATTTGCCTATGAACAACTAATATAATTGTGGATAAATGTTCACATTTTATTGCATGTTCTGTACTGTCTGCAGTGTACAAGTCGTTCATGGCTATAGGTTAAGACTTAATTTTTCTATTTACCAAATGTGTTTAAAAAACAAATTTTGCCATGCAATTAAATCAACTACAATGAGCAAAACGTTCTGGGGAGAAGACATTTACTCACACGACGAGCGTGAATCCTGACGTGCGGAAGGAAGCACTCTCACACAGGTAGCACTGCCGCGCCCCTCCGCTCTGATTCTGCTTCTGCAAAGCATCTGTGGACCGCTACCTGCTTCATGTCACTGACCTTGGGGGTCATTTGTCTGGTACATAATAAAAGCCAGAAAAATTAAAATAATGCTACGTGCAATTTAACATAGTGGAGAGCATGTTTAGCACATGGAGCATGGCTCTAGTCTCCGATTTTGGCAGCGTTAAAACCGATCACTTGGACTTGTATCCATTGTACCAGATGGAATCATTTAATTTAATACCCCCCCAGCTCTTATGAGCAGTGTTTGCTGCACGTAAAACATACTGTGCAGTTTCCCGTTTTCACCCCTGGCCATCAGCGCTCTGGCACAGCTTTTGCCCGTGGTCCCCCGTTGTCTGCCTGATAAGATTTTTAACCACGTGTCACAGGGGCAGAGGGGGCACCCATGCAAGCCCCCTTACCTAATGGGGCACATTAAACCATTATAGTGACTTTGTCCCATTCGGCACACATAAGACGTGTTGAGATGCTACACACTCTGGTGGCGTATGCTAACATAAGACATAAGATCTGCAAGTGCATGTAAAGAAGCAGAGTGTGCAAAGACATGCTACAACCGTGCTGTCACTTGCGTGCTTAGGTTTGTTCACTGTAGCCTAGGCAATTTAAACGTTCATTGTACAACTGACTTACGTTATAATGCACTTACACTGAAACTTCTTTGGAGCTCTGAGAAGACAGCAGACTACCTTATGTTAGATGTAAACAATAATCATCACCGAAACAGTGCATTATGGTTTATAAACTTAGCCAAAGACCGCTTTCATGCAGAAATTGGCCAAAGTGTGGATGAAGTGCACATCAAACCTGCTGCACTAGGATTTTTTGAGAATGAAACACCCTTGAGAACTTGTGCTAAATGCACGAGCATGCATGCCAAGTGTGGGAGTGTGTAAGAGTAGACCATGTGGGATAAATGGGGTGCAGTCCTTCATTTGTGAGGGTCTGCTTTACCCGCTGTTCTTTTGTGACTGTCTGAAAGTAACATTACATGTATCGGGTTTAAGCATGTCACATGTCACATGCTTGCATTTTTTTGTGTGTGCTTTTTTTGCATTTCTGTGGTGACATTTTTCTTTGTAGAGGTACTGTGTGTTTCTGCATGGTCTTTGGCCTGGGGAATGAGTTTTACACTGTTGCACCTTGATGTGACAGAGCGTGAGTGCTCTGGATTGTACTGGTCTCTCACATGGAAAACCAGGTGACTGTTCAGCTTAGAATCATTTCAGTTTTTTTTATTTTGCTTATATTCCTTTCCAACCAGTTCCCAAAGGAGAAGTTTCTTTATTTTGTACACATATGCGTTTTGTTGTTCAAACCTAAAACACGGTGGCTTGGATTTCTGGAAGAGTGCTCTAAATGTAAACGTTTCTAGCGTATGTTTGTATGTTGAGGTGTGAGGCGTTCTGGTTACCTGGCGACCTTCGCTTTCAGCACAGTACCTGAACCTGGGTGATAGCTGATGGGTTGCCACACTGTTCACTACTGAATTCCCCCCAGTGTTGCACTCAGAATTGATCATGAGCCTCTGCGATTCCCATATCGGTTTATTGCTGGGCTGGTCATTTCCAAAATGGTCCTTTGTACTGATAGGCTTACAATCTCCTAGGCTTCATTGTCTGACCCATGCAGTATTACCCTGCCCACCCAAAGCTTTTCTCAGGTGGTTTCTGGGGTGTAGGAGCCAGGGGAGACTGGGGAGGGGGCATCAACTCCCAATATTTCATTAGGAGTAATTCACCCCCCCCCCCCCGACCTTTGTATTTAAATCATTAAGTTGTGCCCCAAAATACACCTTTGGGTGGTTTAATGGTGTCAGCAGGTAAGGCAGTGAAATATTACTGCCCCTTTGCTACAAATGTATACATTAATCCAATTATTTTTGTTAAACATGTCATTCAGTATATTTGGTTCGATTTCCATTGTCAAGGCTTTGCAGTCAGTGGCTAATGGGATTCATGCTTATCTCTTGGTTGTGGTATAACCGGTCCTTTTCCAGATCTGACTAAAAACCAAGGATGCTGCATCCATTCCTCTGAGAGCAGAAGAGTGTACCATCCGACCCGAAAGCCAGTCGGCTGCAGTGCTTTCCCAACTTTAGCGGCATTTAACTTCCATTACTGTAAAAACACGTCTGCTGAAATTGGACCTGTAGGCACGTCTTTGTTCTGAACCTCATGCAGCGTATTGGCTTTTGATTGTACCTATGGACCCATGGCTATGCTGGCTATGCATGTTCAGCCTTTTCCTTTCTACCTTCATTCCTTTTTCAATAGGTTTGTGTTCTGGAACGGCCTGCATCTGTGCACACGGCAGTACTACATAGCATAGAATAAAAGCAATTATAACATAATGTTGCGGATGTAGACTGGACACATCTTGTTTCAAAACTCCCTTCAGAACACTCAGTCCATTCATTTGGGGTTGCTGTATTTCAACTTACGTTGTTTGAAATATAATGGAAGGTTTTTGCTACTTACATCTGCATGTTGAGTTAATTTCTTTTTGTACCTGTTTTGCTATCTTTGAATAAATAAAAGAAATTCAATTGGAATGAAAGCAACAAAATAAAGCTTCACCCACCAAGTATAATTTGCTTTAGAGCAAGCTGATATCGTTAAAACCAGATCCATGCAACATTTGTTTTTTCGTATTAAGCCAGAAGGAAATGTATTCAAGGCTGCGTTATTTCAAACAACTCCTGCTCTCTGTTCTTTTTGTCTGGCTCTGTGCTGCAGTTAAGTTGAAACCAGTTTGTTTGGAATTAAAGTAATCAAATCACTGTGACCCACAATGTGGAGTCTCTCGGAAGGCTGATTATGCAGGAAGAACGTGTTTGTGGAGAAGCAGTCAGACTGTGTATCTGTAAATGGGAAGCATGTTTTCAGAACGGTCTCCGTTAGCATCTTCTTCCAACCACATCACTTCCTGTAAATATGCGTTGATTATAGGGTGAACTATGCAAAACTGAGACACTTTTTGGCAAAAGATTTAGAAAAATCTCACAAAAGCACAGCTCAAACCAATTTTTTATAGCTGCATGTCCCCTTAAAAGGTTTTGTGGTGACTTTTAAACAACATATGTAATTTTTAACAGGTTAATGGGATAAAACATAGAGAGGCACCTCTCATTTCTCGATGAACTTGTTCAGGTAAAGTGTGACAGCTCTTCTACAAAAGTGGGGCAGTGTTTCGCTGTAAACGGACTATACATCAATTAATTGTAGCAAGACTAAGTGAGTGTTTTCTTTTTGACTTCATGAGTGTCTTCAGATATTTATGAAACTTTCATTTGTATATTTTAGCTACCTTTGACCGGGGGAGGGGTCCCATCGTATTTTCAGAGAATCGCAATCAACCGTGACAGTCCCACTTTACCTAGTTTTGCTGAACTCACCCTGTTAAATTTTATTTTGAATTTGCATGTAATTTGTTGGACAGATATATTTTGTTATGCATATGCTGAGGCATGTTGTAGTTCACCTAATTTGGTTATCCTAATGTGCGGTCTCTATTGGGCGCAGAGTGTACAGCATACACTAAACTACTGAAATAACCAGCATGTTCCGGACGGTCAGCACGTTGTAACCAATAAGAAATTAAATGGGTCCTTTAGTTTCCTCTTCTGCTCCCAAAGTGCATGCACTTGTATATTTTCCCAAATTCATTCATTGTAATAACATGTTCTAACTTACCATATTTGTGTAACAATTTAATTATTTTAAAATTGTATAATTATTATGTCATCCACCATTTATAATAGATGTTCTGTTGCTGTGATGTCACTGCAGTTCAGATGGTGTTACAATCCATATCTAAGGGTGCTTTTGCCAGACGTGGGTCTTCTCCTTGAATCCTTGTAATAGAAATGCTACATGCTATTTGTAGAATTACCTGCAATCTGTTTAGTACCATAGATCCCCATCTAACTGGACATATGCTTAGTGAAAGAGGTACTGTACAACAAATACAAAGATCAACAGAGCCAGCAGAAGTCTTTTTAAATGTTTTTCATTGTGCTTATTGTCTGTAACTCTCTTTTTTGTTCTGTAGCTTCCTCAGGCCCAAAAGGTAACCTGTTTACTCCAGTCTTCCACCATGCTGTTGTTTGTCCATGCGTCCTAAAGTCAGTGAATTGAATTGTAACATGCTGGCCATTGTCCTTGTGTGATCAGCCTTCCTTTGATTTCCGTGTCAGTGTCTCAGCTTAGTCTGGTCCTTCCACTCACACATGTGCGTTTGTGATGGAGCTTCTCCGCGTCTCCTCATGTCCCCCACCCCTCACTACTTTCACTGTCGCTGCTGTCGATCCGCTGCCTCTTCCCAGCTCTGTGCCAGCTTCTCTTGCCAGTCCTCTGAGCCTCTTGCGGGCCCAATGCTCAGGTGCAGCAGCACGGTTTCATTCTGCTACCCAACAACAAAGCCTGTCACCAAGCACACGTCGGCGCCACCTACAGTACATATCGAAGCCTTATTTTCTTTGACTATTGAGGCATTTCTTTGTAAAATGGCACAAAACATTCAGCTCAGGCAGGATAGAAACCAGAAATCCAAGATAGCCAGAGTGAAACTGTAAACTTCAAAATCATTGGATATTTAAACTGTGCCAGTCGTTTGGTGATCTCAGATCTTTCTGCTTTCAAAAAGCCCACAAATGTATTGAAGTTTTAGGTTTATGTGCAATTTGAATTCTCCCTGTATATGGCATCATGGTCAGTGTTTCTATTATATTTACAGTGGTACCTGAGGTTTTGAACTCATTAGAACTCAAATTTCTTAAAAGTCGAACCAGTTTAAAAAAAAATTACCTAGAACTCAATCTGAATCTCAGAAGTCAAACCGTGAACGCTGATGTAAGATAACTTTTATGCACAGGGAAATGAGTCACGCGGCATGTCTCTAGACAGAAACAAAAGGTAACGCTTCAGTCTCAGCCTTGCATTCCCTGTGATTGCATCGTGCATGTTTACACTAGCTGAATACATATATTTAGACAGTAAAAATACATTTAGACAATGATGGACAGTAACAGTAATTCTTATATAATAAAATACATTTAAAAATAAAGATTTCTTATTCATTATTTTAATTTTAATAATAAACCATTAATACATTTAATTATAATAATATTGTCGCGCCGAGTGGGGACGGAACGGAGACAAAGGTACAGACGTTGGGGAATATGGGGTTTATTTACAGGTAATGCAGGCAAAATACAGATGGACAATACAATGACCAGAATGGGGAAACAAACTGAAATGCAGACTAAATACTTGGGGTGTAAATCACAGCTTTTCCCATGATATGACACGATTAGATTCAGTTCGATACTGGGGATAGTAGTTGAAATGATGAAATTTCACACTGTCCTTTACATTTCAATGAATTAAAAAAGGCAAATATAATTAGCATTTTATCATATTTTATTGGTAACTGTAAATAAAAGTGCAATAAGGTAAAAATAAAAATTTTGGATGCATGTAGATTAACATGGTGACTAATTTTTTTTTAAGTCTTCTTGATTAAATGTGTAACCAAAAGTGTAACCGTAACTCATGACCCACTCGTATGACCCTCTTGTGTGCTACGCACCTCATGCCTTTTCGCTCGCCCTACACTGGAATACAACAATAGCAAGTAAAATAAGCGCAATTAAGTCATTGCATGGACAGACATGTAGAATGAGGAACATCAACATGACTGACATCTGCAATAAAACAAGTATGTCAATATTCTTCTTTGAGAGGTTTTTTTAAAGAAAAATTAAGTGGTCTAAGTGTTCAGGAGATTGTGTGCTCTGAGCATAGCGTCCTTTGTCACCTGCCGTACTAAACACATGCTCTGAAGGTACACTAGCTTGCAATCTACTTATAAATGACCAAATCAAAATGATCTACCTACTATAAAAATGCAAAACATATATTTATGTATAAAAATATTGAGTATTCTTTATTATTATTATTATTATTATTATTATTATTATTATTAATTGAACTGGGATTTTAGTTCCTTCACCTTTCTACTTCTCCGCTCGCTTAACGGAGGGAAGTTAATGTCGTGGTTCTTATGAACGCTCCGAAAATGCCGCTCCACATTTCCCTTCTTTGGAATAGCAATGTGAGACTAACAGATGAGGCAAATGCACAACGAATATGAAAAAACGGTCCCCCCCCCCC
>JAODUD010000107.1:13278779-13300639 GCA_026784285.1 Stomatorhinus walkeri
ATTATTATTATTATTATTATTATTATTATTATTATTATTAATAAATAAGGGGCGAAGTATATGTGAAAGACGTCAGAGAGCATCAGCTCTGGTCCTCGTCAGGGCTGAACACATCTGCACTTTACCACTGATGTGCTCCGGAGGTGGTGCTCCTGAAATGGCACTGAAATGTCCAGCACTGATTCCAGGAACCTGGAAGACCTGTTCTCCCTGGGGGGGGGTGGCTCCACCCAGGAAGCTAGCCAGTGGCCTGACATCTTCAGGGTCGGGGATTCAAAGTCAAAGTCTTTATTCGTCATATGCACACTAAGGCAGAGACATCTGGGCAAGGAAACGCTTATGGTGAGGCTGAAATGATCACACATAAAATATATGTGTGCCACTGAAATGTAAATACAGAGGATGGAAGAGGTGGAGAAGGAAAACAAGTGTGATGGGATAAATATAATGGGGAAACGTGGGTCCATTATGAGGTGTTACCATGTGAGGTTTCTGTTGACCAGCTGAGGGGTACAGGTGACCTCTGCTGGGCTGAGGACAGGGTACGGTGAGGTACAGGCTGTATGGCAATCCGGCAGAGCACAGCACCAAGCAGTTACGCTCCTGGAGTTCATTAGGGACATGCAGGAGTGCTGAGCGCTGTTTGCTTTTTGGCGGACCTCTTGCTGCCCAAATTTCATCAGGCAGAGTGATTGACCTGGAGGATCTGAGGTGTACAGAGCAGCAAAGCATCCCATGGAGCTGTTCCGCTACCTCACACGCCGGCCGCCTGGACTCCAGTCCTACCCGTGTTCCTGCTTGTGGATTTCGCATGTTTTACCCATGATTGCCCAAGTTTCCCCAGTTTTTCAAGTCTCCTTCCTCAGTCCAAATTCAGTAACAGTCAAAAGTTTGGACATTCCAAGCTGCCTACAAACGAGACCGATACTGTTGCATCACATGACCTGGCTACCTGACCCAAACCCAGTAGAAATGGTTTTGGAGGAGTTTCACCAGAGAGTGAAGGACAAGCAGCCAATGAGAGCTCAGCATATATGTGGGAAGCTGGAAAGGCGGCCAATGAGAGCTCAGCATATATGTGGACCTGCTTAAGGACAGTGGGAAAAGCTTCTCAGGTGGCTACCCCTTGAAAGTGGCATAGAGGAGACAGTAGGGTCAGCCAGTCCCTGGAGCAACTGGGGTTAAGGGCTGTGGTCAAGGGCTCAATTTTGGGATCTCTCTGCTGACCATGGGATTTGAACTGGCAACCAGCTGCCCTGCCCAACACATTCAATTTTTTCATTTAATACTCTTTTGGTCAGTCCATAATGATTTTATAGTTTTGGTATCTTTATAATTTTTCTAAAATGTAGAGAATAGTACAAAATAAACTTTTCTGTGGGTAGGTGAGTAGTGCAGTCAGGTGAATTAGCCCATCTTTCTTTGGACTGGCATCTGGCTCACTGCAGCCCCCTAGTGGCTCGGATAAAACTACACGGTTTGGTTATTTCACCTTTATTATGTGCGACTCCATAAATGGTTCATTAATATCAGCAGACACACACCAGAAGAGGGATATTTAGCTAGTGTGGTTGTGGCACCGTGTAAATGCGTTTATTTGTCATTGAATGTGGGTTGCATGTAGGACAAAGGGAATATAATAGGATAGGATTTGAAAGGAGAACAGACGGATTGCTCACCTACTCGCCAAATCTGTTTTTTGTTAATTAGCTTTTTTCTTTTCTTTGAAAGAGTAGGATGGATTCTATTGAAGCTCATTGTGCGATTAAAAACGCGTTCTATCCCGGCCTGCTATTGTCCCGCTGTTCCAGGATTATCCACCAGATGGCAGAGTGTAATACACTACCCCAGAAGCAATCATGCCCTTTTTGCAAACCTGCTGTCAACTGTCGTAGTGCTGTTCAATGTTTTGAACGCATCATGTCATATTTTTAAAGGTACATTATTTTCTGTATATATGGGAATTCAAATTTTCTGTATTCTTGGAATATAAGTTATTGCTATAGATGAAACTTTTTTTCTTGCAGTATGAAGAGGGACAAAAGAGGAAGAAGCCAAACTATAGCAGTGTGGATCTCTCCGAAGTGGAGTGGGAAGATAAAGATGACGTTGTATGTGTTTATATATTTTTTTAATGAGCTGCTTTTAATTTTTTCTGAATAATTTTCGGAGATATTATGTAGTTCCTCTTTTTTTGCAAACAGCATCTTGTACTTAAGTTTGTAATGTGCAAATCGCTAATACATTTAATTGTTCCTAGTATTTTGAGCTGTAGAACGTATAATGCCTTATCTGTGTCTGTTATGTTAGTTAAAGGCTTATTATTCTAGCACAATGATTCAGTTTTCGTGAACAAAGATGGAGTTATTGCCCACAGACCGTGCCTTCATTCAGTCTTTGTTTTTACTTTTTATTGCCATTTCTGGTGCTGTTCTTATTTAATTTCCTTTGTGTTTTCTAGTTGCGCAATGCCATGGTTAACAGGAAGACTGGAACATTTTCTATGGACGTTACGAAGACTATAGATAAAGGGGTATGTGGTGGGGGGGGGGGGGGGCGCCACACAAATCACATAGAGACCAATGGAACTGAAACGCAGTGCAGAACTAAAGGCACAAAGGCATAAGTATTTGGGACTGGATGGTGCAGAGGTTGGTGGCTTAGAGCCGGACCATTTTGCAGGGAATGTCACTGATGAGCTTAGTTGTTTATTTTTAGTTGCACATTAGCGGTGGTGCTGATGCTACGATACACCCCATGTCCTGATTAACGTGAATAGTGATGACATACTGCCGTGAGGAAGCTGTCTGCGGGGCCAGGCTCTGGGGGGTGTCAGCGGTGTGGGTGTCCTCCTTATCTCAGTGTGACACATGGTGGGAGATGAGCGGGGGGGAAGGGTATTCCAGCCAAACTCCTTTTTAATGGGCAGACTGTCATAAGGAGCTGCGCGTGCCATTTATGGCCAGAAAGGGCTCAAGGACACTTGTGTGGGGACGGACCCCAACATCACCAGCCGACACGACGGCTTTATCACCAGCGGCCAACCGTGACTGGCATGGAGGCGCCTTTTAAATTCAGCCTGAGCTGCCAAGGCGTTCGCTAGCACAAGGGAAGGAGTGTCTGGCCAAACTATTCCCTAAAACTGATTTCCATTGAATAGGAAACGCAGGGCAGCATTGACAAATCCCACTGCCTTTCAGTTCCTTGTAACATTCCCCGAGCGGGCAGGCTTTTACTGACGGTGAAGGGAGCTTTCATAGACATTGCATTATATTTAATGACAAATTGAACAAATGCAGCTGTTTCATACTTGTGAAGTGTATATGCAAGCATCTGTTAAATGGACTGGATTTTGTATGAAGCCGGATTGTGTGTTCAAGGGGTCCTTTTAAGTGTATTTATAGATAACATCTTTATATGATGTTCCTACTTTTAAAACCTAACTGTTCGTCGGTGTTATCCACAAGAGGGCCATGCAGTTTAGTGTTTCAGAGTAGCCATAATTTAAAGTCTGTGTAGGAATCTCCCAGATTTAAGATGGGTGTAGGCCTCAATCGGTCTGCAAGGGAATGGAGATTTGAGGTCATCAGCAGTGTAATATCGTTGTAAAGCACTATGTACTTGCTTGTGCTGACGCTCCTCTGGAAAGTACTTTCTCATTCATCTTTTTTATGATTCTCTATTACTTCTCTATCCATTTTGACGGGTTATGTTCAGCCATTGAGGGATTTCCTTTGAAAGATGGCTTTTAAGAAAAAAATGGCCCTTTTTTGCTTTATAAATGCATCGTTTTCCCACATTGTTCTCTCCTGTTGGCGCTTCCTGTGTGGGGGATTCACTGGGATTTAGGGTGATGCTGCAGTTTGCTTCTGTGCTCTGCAGCCTATTACGCTGTGTAACTCTTTGAAGACTTGGGCATCCATAGCAGGAGAATGGACTCAGCCTCAGCCCCAGTGCTGAGTGTGTGATTAACATCCCATAATGGATGTAACTACATTGAGTCCGGAAGAGCAGCATATGATACAGGCTTATTATTACGTTACTTCATAATGAAAAGCAAATGCTTTCTTATCTAAAATATTATTAAATGTATCTTTCTTATTAAAAAAAGCAAACAAGGAGGTGTACACAGCCATGGTCACCTAATGGTTATTCAAGTATGCTTGTGATTGGAAGGTTATTGGTTCGAATCCCCAACCAACAAGGCACCACTGAAATACCCTTAGCTGAGTACTGCCCCTAGACACTGATCCTCAGGCGCTACATAATAGCTGCCCACTGCTGTGTCACATATGGATTAAATGCAGAGGACACATTTCATTGTTGTGCCCTGCATGCTGTGGTGTGTCAATAAAAATAACTAATCACTTTCACTTGTAGCAGTATATACAGACAAATATAGTGCAGCTCCCATGTAAACCCTTGGTAAACATCGTGTATGAGTCAGTGTGCCTCACATACAGCTCTCGGGTTCATGTCATGCTCTCGGTCTGCTTTCAGAAACGTGTCCTTATCTTGCACAATGACTACTACTATACCGACATCAAGGGAACTCCTTTCAGGTAGGCGTCGTGGTGCCCCGTCACATTTGGGGTTAGCACGTATAAACAAGCTCCTGAATCAGACGCCTTTCATTACGAGAGTCACCCAGACCAGACATATTGCTAAAGTCTTGCTGAATGTGAAAGCTGTTACATAATAGAGCTGATATGCATGTTGTTCTTTAATGCATATTTTATATGAACAACTGACTTCTGAACCCTAATAGGCCCATGGGCCTGTTTTCACTCGGGTCCTTGTTTCAGTCTAGGGGTAGCCCTCTCCAGGGGACATGGAAAATCTGTCTTCAGAGGAAACGTTTCTGTAGAAGAAGGTGGGTGCCGTCCGGTGCGTTCCTTGGCATCTCCTGCTCCTTCCCATCCCCACGGTCCTTTACCCCCCCCCCCCGCCCCCCCAGTGCCGTGTCCCCATGCCGCCCTGTGGTTTCTTCCATTCTCCATGACCTTATTCTCTTGTCTCTTCAGTGTATATTTTCAGTTGAGACTAAGCTGCAATTAGAACAGAAGCTAAATATTTGGTTAGTTGCTGTGTCTGCCAGTCTGTTTCCCAGCGGCTTGTGCCCTGTTTTTCCAGTGATCATGCTTTTTAATATTCATACCCTGGAACTGTGCACAGTGTGTAATTACACACACATGACTTGGCTCCTTGCGTGATGGCGCAGCGTGTCACGAACCATAAAATACCTATTCCTCATTAGATTAAGTTCTCGCCCAGCGACGCGTGCGAGTGATGTTGAGGCCAAGAAACTCTCGTTTTGTTAAGTGTTGGTAAAATGGTGATGAGAAGCCAACTTTGTGAGCAGTGGAGAAGCGCTTCTTTGGGCTCTCTTGACTTTTTCATGTTTTTTTCTTCTTTTTTTACAAATCCTCTTTTTTTTGTAGCGTTTGTTGAGCAAACCACATCATGTCATTCGAACCATGGCGGTCCACATTGGATATGATTATAAAGCGATATATCAAATAAATTATTATTTGCTTTTCATTTTACGGCAGGACAGTGTGGGGGTATTTTCGAGGAAGAACGAGCCCTGTTTCTTGTCACTGTTTTTCTTCAAACCGTGGCTCAATATGCAAGTAATTACTGCTGCTCTGGTCAGCGCGCTGTGTCTGACCCTCTAGGCCTCTCTCATTTCCCCCCTCCCTCACACAGAGCTGAGGTGACTGAGAGCCAGCCAGCTGACTTTGCTTACACCGACGTTTCTCTGTCCAGAGGCACGGCCCTGTGCTTCTTTATTACGGCGTGTGCAGTCTGCATGGAGGCCTCTCTAATGGCGATGTCACTTCCTGTTTGTAGGGCTTCACGACCTGGAGCACCCCGACGTGGCTTTAGCAGATGAATGGTGAGAGAAGCCCAATGCGGGGAGAGAATCCAGCTGCTCTTTGCCACGTCCCAGAGGACAGAGTGCTGGCTGTCACTGGGGACAGTGGCCTGATATTATTTATAGGCTGTTTTTTTCCTCTCTTCTCTGTGGTTTTAAATCGCAGGACTTACTGCAACACGGACCTTCACCCGGAGCATCGCTACCTGTCGCAGATTGAAGCCATCAAACTCTACCTCGGCAAACGAGACCCACGCCTGAAGTGTCAGTTTCCTGCCTTCCCCTTCACTCTTGTTGTCTCTCGCTCCTTGCACTGCACTCAGTGGGGAGCACTGCTGTCGGACACCAGTAGGGTTGTGGGTTTGAATCCCCCCTGTGCTGTTATTAAGGCGCTCTCCTCACGCTCTGCTATCCAAAGGCATGTACTTAGGCTAAGTGCCCACAGAGCATGTGTGTGCCCTGTGATGGACTGACATCCACTACCTACCCCACGATTAGGCCCCTTGCGGCCTGGGAGAGGCCCCAGGCCCAAACCCTGATCAGGATAAGTGGCCGGAAGAGGGATAGGTGTTTGCCAAAAGACGTCAATTGTAACATGAGAGAGGTGGAAATTCCTGCTACCTGAGAGATTAATTCTTGTTGCTTAGGTGACAGAGAGCTGATTCACGAGGTCCTGTTCGACGCCGTGGTGACGGCTCCGCTCGAAGCCTACTGGACGAGTCTGGTGCTGAACAAATCAGAGTAAGGCTGCCTGAAGTGTGGGTTAAACACAGGGGGGGGGAAACCGGAGAAATAGGAACAGATTACTGATTATAACTGCCTGAATGTGGGAGTTCTGATAATAGGGTAATTTCTTCATAAAGGGTAGTTATGCTAAAATAGTCACATGTATAGTTTATACGTAGCCTTCACGGACAACTAAATGCTGGCTAGGCTGGATGGATCTTTTGTGTTGTTGAAGGAACTCGGACAAAGGCGTGGAAATCGCCTACTTAGGTACGCGGGCGGGACTGTCCAGGATCAACCTGTTTGTGGTCCCTGAGCAGCTCACTAGTCAGTAAGTACAGCTGCGGCCCGTCACAGCCCCCGTTTTAGTCATATTATTCTCTTTATTCTCGGCCTGTCGTATCCAGTGCATTGTACAATGAACAGCACATTCACTCACTGTACAATCCTCCAGAAAGAGCAGAGCAGTTCAATTAGTAGGACTGTGGAATACTGTTTATTTTTTTCTGAGCCAGAATGAATCTGTTTATTTTGTCTATCTATCTAATTTGCATATTATGAAGTGTTCTTAAGTCATAAACGCCTTTTCATTCTGTGCCTTTTATGGTTCCATTCATGGCATGATTGGTGATGGAGATGCTGAGGCTGATGAGGGTGGCATGTTCCTTCTGGCTTCTGCTCTCCATCACCTCTGTGTTCCTGTCTGTTTCAAGAGACTTCCTGACAGCTGAGGACAAAGAAGGGGTTTTCAACGCCGACCACTTCCCGCTATGGTACAAGCGAGCGGCAGAGCAGGTCCCGGGCACCTTCATCTACTCTCTCCCCTTCGGCGCAGGTAAGCGCGTCTCCTCCCTCCAGAATGCCGGCCACTCCCCCACGCAGCCATGCTACCTTGTCATTGTTGCTTAAAGCACTGACGCTGTTCCTGCTGACTCTGAAGCTGGCTCTGTGATCTTCTCAAGGCACTGCCTCTCCAGCCTGCATGGCGATAAGACCAAACTTGGCACGCGGTGTTGCTGCAAAGCATTACACACAATTTTCTTACTATCATTCATGTATTTCCTCTGTTATTACACTTTAATTATTTCTGACTGGTAAAATTTCATCCAATAATTGTGTTTAAATAATAGTTGTTGACCGCTTTGCTTTTGCCACTGAAGTCCTGTCTGGGGCCATTTTGATTTTCCCAGGTGGGGCACTCATAGATTGTTCCTTGAAGCTCATCAGAGAGCTTTGGAAGGTCTGGGATACATTTGCCTTCCTTCTTTTTATAATGAAAGTTCTTCTCCTTACTGTACGGTTGGCATCAGATTGTCACCATCACTGTTAATCTCCTTCATATAGGCAGGAGTCTTTAACAATCAGCCTTGTTTTCGCTGAGTCCAGTCATCACCTCTCGCTCACTTACCTGCAAGGACTGAACCCTGAATTTTTATCCCAGAAGCTGACGGAAGCTCACTGTGTTTCAGTAAACCAGCATATCCTTTGTTTATCTGAATTGATTGCAAAGTGCTATTGTTGCCTAGTAAAAAACAAAAAAGAGACCCATGAACTCCAGTCAAGCTTTCAGGTGATTTTGTCAGTAATTTAGCAGTGATATGGAAGCATTTCGGTTGCTGGATGCATTAGTGAGCAGTCTTGCACCTCCCAGGTGCGAGGTTCAAATCCCACCTCCACTTTGTGTGGGTGTGAGTTATGCAGCTTCTCCAAGCATCATGCTGATGTCTTTCTCTAGGTCAGCGGTGCCCAATCTTAACCACAAAGGGCCGGTGTGTAGGCAGGTTTTTGGGATAACCTGTAGGTAGGTCAGCTGTTCAAACTCAGGTTTGAGGACTCTTCAGCCAATCAGTCCTCTAATTAGTAATCTAATTAGGAAGTTGCAGCGAAAGCCCACATACACACCGGCCGTTTGCGGATAAGATTGGGCACCGCTGACCTGCTCTAGACCAACGTCACACAGTTAAGCCGATTGGTTTCTTTAGTTTACATTAGATTAGATTAATGTATTGTCATAGAGTGTCATATATAGAGAACAAGTACATTGCCAATAAAATGCAGTTTGCATCTGACTGAAAATGTAAGAATTTCATTATTAACGGAAAGTACCATATTAATTTAAAGTTAAGTGCAACAATGTAGAAGAAGCCAGAAACCTGGACGGCATAGGTTGTGCCAAGCAGGAAATATATAAGTATGTACAGATATTCAAATATGCAGGTATATACAAAAGTAACAAGAGCTCTACAGGATATGTGACATTTTATTTGTCACAAATAGAAAACAATAGTAAATTAATGGATGAGATGGAGAGGATTATATATACAAAATACAGAATAAAGAATATTTAATTAAACGTATAATATTTAAATCATATTTAAATGGATGCTCACGTAAGTCTGCCTGTGTGCCCTTTAATGGGCTGACATCCCAGCAGGGTGTGTTACCCTCCCCTGTGTTGCTCCAGCTCCACCATCCCATAATATACTGGACAAGCAGTTGGAAAGAAGGGAATATTTTATCTTTTAAGCAAAGGAGATGGTAGAGTGTTAGAAGTTACTAAGTGTGTTTGTTTATAATAGAGCATCACTAGGTTCCTGCCATGACAGTCTTTTGGGGAAAATGGCTCTCGGTAAAACGTGGCATTTCTGTGTGTCGGGGAGGATTCCTTCCCAGGGACGTGGCCTTTTCATCAGATTCCCTCTACAAATTAGAACATAAGACACGAAAGATGCAGATGAGGCAGCTGTCCTTCCCATTGTTTGTTTGGCTATGATTAATAAATCCGGCATGACCCTGTTCTGTCTGCGGTCACCGGCCCCAAGGCCTCGGATTCTCCATGCTATTCCAGGCAGGTTCCCACTCACACTCCTACCAAGTTCATGATAACAGTTAACATGAGCTCTTCTGCAGTCTCCTTAATGGTAGCCGCTGCGCATTTATTGTTAATCACGTAATCGTCTCTTCTAACTTCTAATCATTGTTATATCAACTATATTTTAAAGTGTATTATTATGTTTAACATAGTACTTAAAGGAAAATGGCATCCTGTAAACTGTGAACGTGAATATTTAAATAAAAACTGTGAAGATAGTGCCACCTTATGGCCAGAAGGAGAACTTTGGGTTAAAAACTGGCATCGCAAATCGAACTCAAACTGAATATTGATTTATTATTATTATTTATTTATTTATTTATTTATTTTACTTGCAGTATGTTTTTCCTTCTTTGGAAAAGAGAATATGTTGAACACTTGATGGTTTTGGGCTTGCAGGATCTTGTGGCATATTGTTTCCAAATGTTGAAAAGAGTTTAAAATTAGAAACGCGTAAATGAGCCTTGGGAAACACGAGCCGCTTTCATTCTTGAGTTGTTTGCCCAACGTTATTGATTTTCTACAGTTTGTCATTTTTACGTTGATTAATGTTCGCTTGTTCTTCAGTAGTCAGTACCGCGCAATGAGGGTTGAAATTGGATATGTTAGGGTGGGATTTCGTATTTATGTGGCATGACCCCCCGAAATGAAACGCTTCATGTGCATCCATTTAAGCGTTACTCTAGAAGCAATTTATTTGAGATCGGAAGCTTTTTATTGAAAGAATGTGGGTTCAAGAAGTACACTTCCTGCCGTCAAATTTCAGTGTAATTCAAGTCTAATAAAAAAGTTTTCTTCCTGAGCAGAATATGATTTCTGTTACATTTATGTTTACCGGCACAAAAAGGTCTCCCTCAGGCATGCTGCTGTAACTGATGCACCCCCTTTAAGTTGTTTTCTTTGGTCTGCATGCTGAGAGCATCGGTTCAGAGTGCTAACGTGGAGATTTTCTGTTTGTTTTTTTTTTTTTCCCAGGGTTTGAAAACAAAAGTGTGGTGTTAGCTAGCACGGCCATCCAGCTGTTTGATGACAGAAAGTCTCCCATCGCTGCAGGTGAGTCCCAGACATCCCTCTTCATTACACAGACATTAGTCACAAAACTCCAGGCTGCAGCATAAATGGCCATAAACAGTACGATTAGGTAATCACAGCTAATCCCCCAAGATCTTTCTGGAACTGGGCATTGTAGCAGTATCGGTTTGGTGGAGCTCCACTACGCCGCCCTCATGCGTCTCTGGCCGTTCCTCAGAGCCTGATTATAGCTGTTTACCCCGGGCAGGCGTGCGTCTCCATCCTGCGCACGCCGTGTGCCTGTGCGGCTCCAGAGAGGCTGACTCCTCATCTCCTTACAAAATGCAGAAGCTCTGAGGAGGCTCAGGTTGCTGCTAGTAACATAAAGCAAAGTAGAAGGGGACGCCTTGGACCTTCGTAGGTTTTCAGTGCGTGTGAATATGTCCTTTTCACGTTTTCCACAGTGTTTATGCTTGGCAGCTTCTCCCACCCAAAAAATGTTTATTTTGGGAAGCAGGAAGCTCTCTGGAGCAGCTACCATTATTCCTTAGTGCACAGAGCCCCATGCGGGATAGCGCCCTCTTCTGGGCGGGAAGGGGGCTTTGGGTCATTAACTGCATTGCTCTAGCGGTTTATAGCCTGGCTGTCTGACCCTGAGCTGTGACCCTGGAATACAGGCACGATATGTGGATATGCGCCTTCTGCGGTGATTTATTCTCAGAGAGATTCTAATGAACCTACATTCCTGCACCAGGAGTCTACCTGCAATCCCGCTGTCTCTGGCTGGTAATCAGCCTTAATATGAATGACTTCTGCACAAACCTTTGTATGTTTAAGTGATCTTCACAGTTTGTTTACTTTTAATGTCACCAGTGTAAGTGTACAATTAGTAAGAGTACTTATGTGCAGTTAATGAGTAGATAGAATGGTATTAATGGGATTAGACAGAATGGTATTTTCATTATCAGTATGTTGATGAATAGCGTATCAGATATGATTCTGTTTTTTTGGTGGGGGGGGGGCAGTGTCATGACATGTTCCAAAGCCGACAAGTCAGATTGGGGGCGTTTTTATTTTTATTGCGGGCACTGCAGTAACGTTGACTCAAATCATTTTCATCTGACCAAAGAGATATAGCGGGTGGGGGGGCTTGCAGCAGTGGCAGTGTAGGTCTGATGAGGGGGCAGTGCCGCTGCCTGCCTTCCCCATCAGTGGAAGAGCTTAAAGAAGCTTCGGCAAGACAGATTCATGGAAGGATCTCCCTCGTCTTCCTCAGAAATTTCCATCTGGCCAGGATCCCTAAACATTGCAATTTGGCATTACTCACAAATCCATAATTTTTTTTTTTGACTCATACATTTAACAAATTGATGAGCACCTGAAGATTTTCGTGCTGGCAGACTGGATTGTAATTAAAATGCTGTTTCCTGTGAGGTCAGCTGGTGATGACTGAAGAGTGGCGTGAAGGGGAAAAGGCGAAAAAGAGGTCTGAATGTGTTGGTATCTGAATGTGTTGAGGGGTAAAGGCGAAACAGAGGTCTGAATGTGTTGGTATCTGAATGCGTTGAGGGGAAAAGGCGAAACAGAGGTCTGAATGTGTTGGTATGAGAACTGTGGGCATGTAGGACCCAGGGGCTGCTCCTGGAGCTGGGAGCTCTGTGTGGCCCCCCAGCGGGCCCCCCAGGTGGCCCCGACTTCCAGCATTCCCTGAGTACCCATGAGCTTTAAAGGTGATATGACCCCATTCCATTAAAGACACATGACCCCCCCACCTCCCCATCGACTCTGCGGCTCACATGACCTTAAGTCCCAGAAAATGCTGCTGGGTGCACGTTTCTCTCAGCTTCATCATCAGCAGCAGGTTCCCTCTGGTGTGCCCAGGCCAGAGGACATCAGCTCGCGTACGTAGATCCATTGGCCGTGCGTTTGCGGTACCAGCTCCTGAATGCTGCAAATGGTCATGTCAGAGTCTGTTTATGGACAGTATACTCCATGTGTGTGGGTATATCATCAGCTGTCAGATTATTCTTTAAGATTCACAGGATGTTACCCTCAAATAATTACCTTTGTTGGACTACAGCTCAGGTAAAACAATGTTATTGACCATATCAAACTTTCATACAGCTGTTTTTTTTCGGAAGAAAAAGCCTTCAGCGATCTCCGCACACATGTCACAATCAGGCCCCCACTCAAGGGAGCTCTGCTGCGGCTGCGTCTTGTTAGCTTGGGGTGCATTGCAGCACTGGGGCCGCTCTGTTGTGACTTCATTAAGTCATATCAGATAAAATCTTAATAACTATATTTCCGCCAGTTTATACATATCTGATCTGCCTGGCTGAGCCTGGTCTGGAATTAATATTCAAAACTATTAGCTTCATCTGATGGCTTGGTGACATCATTTTGGGAGAATGCAGCATCTCTATGTGAAATTCTATGGATAAGCATTATGTATAGATGTTTTGTTTCCGCAAAGTGGTATCGCTTGCCGCTGTATTACAGCCAGAGGTGGAACTTTCAGTTGCAGAAAGTACAAATCCAGACCTGCCGGTTCAGCAGAAAGAGTCACCGAGTCCTCAGCTGGTTAGTTGAAACAAAATCTTGTTCTGGATTTTTAATTGCTGGACCTGAAATTTCCACATCTGATTACAGCTTGTGCCTAAGATATTGCATTACATATTAAAGCAAATTTCTCTGCAGAAAAGCATTCAAATTGCCTTTATTGTCATAGCATGGATATACATGTATAGAGTGGTAAGAGATGTTCCCAGGAGTCCCCACTGTGACATACAGACAGGAATTCACAATAAGGTGGAAGAACACAGGGCAGTGCGAGACAGAGAAGCTGGACCTGACAGGTTGATTTGTTATGGATTATCACTCCTAGGGTAGCGTGGGGATGGAACAGCACTCTGTGAGCGCCCAGTGGCATGTGAGCCCCTGTCATACTGTCGTTTCTGCTGCTGGTTAGCCTAGAGCTCACTGTGTTCCAGCCTCCGTAACGGTCGGCAGGCGGCAGGTCGGGCTGAGCCTTCATCTATCTGCCATCGATGAGTCTAACGCAGCTGCACAGGTTTGCATTCTCCTTTCAGAACATAGGACACGCTCCCGGTCCCCGTGGGAACATTAACACTAGCTATCACGAGTTTAGCTTCAGGTAGCCTGAGACTAGAAACAGGTGAATAGGAGCAAAATAGGAGCCGTTTCCCCCTGTTATTCCCATCACTTTAGTTATTTTGTTACCGATATTATTTGCCGAGTTAAACAAAATGCTTTATGTGTGTTGAACCAGCATGACTTTCTAAATTAATAAATAATGCTATAAAGTGAGTTTGCCTTGATGTGCAGATTATAGCATATTGTTCATTTGATGGATGATATGATTGGATTGTGAAGCTTCTTCGGAATAATCATCCTGCCGCAGAGAGACCCGTAATTACAGATTGAGGAGCCTTTTGTTTCTGACCAGACAAGGTGGAGGCTACTTCTCTCGCTGCTCAATCAGTAAAATAAGTATCTCTATGGCTTTGGTTGCCTGTCTGTTTCCAGGTGAATATCCTACTAAACAGATGTACACAGTGTAATTTGTGAAACATGAAATAATTTTGATTTACATATATTATGGTCATTTGCGGCAGTGGAACGTGTCTGTGAAATACTGGAATCTGGACATGCTGAATGTACAGCTGTATGGATCTGATCCTTGTTTATATACATATATGTACACAAACGCACACACACACACACACCGTATGTTTACCCATGTCTAACAATCAGTCATATATCTTAATGTATTAATCACGACCACATGGCAAAAGCACAAACTGCCGTAACAACAGAACAACTGTTAGTCTTATCTATACAATCTCAGAGACAAATACTTAGTTGCAGGAAAGGTATTGCCTCTACATAGAAGTGGTGGACAAACTGATGCATTGTGAACCATTTGCTGTATTTTATGACGCCACTAGATGGTGAATTCTGTTCAAAAAAGGGCAAAGAGCCTGTCCAAAATCAAATAAAAAGTACAACAAATATTTCACAATACATCATTTTGTCCATCACTACTACATAGATGCAGAGCAGGCGTGTGCATGTGTTGCAGATAGAGCAGAGTCCTGTCGGAGCTCCTTGCCTTCCCCACTGCCCTTCCTGCTGGATGGGGCCACCCTCTCGGCATGCCTCAGATCCCGCTGGTAGCGGGCCGTGACGGCCGCGTAGGTGCATCCGTAGACGGCGGCACCCAGCATCATGAGGCACACCAGTCCGCACACCACACCCGTGATGGCCACAGTGGCGATGGCATGCCGCAGATTGGGGGAGCGTGCCCGCGGCTTGGCCCCACACCCGGGGTCGCCTCCCCTGTTGCTGCTGGAATACGGTGACTCGTGCTCTGTGGCCTGGTGGTGAAGGTGAGCAAGCGGGTGGCTTTGGCTAACGTTCAGGCAGGCGCCAAACAGCTTATACGGAATGTTCCGGAGGTCCTCTTCCCTCAGGTCTCCAGGCTGTGCACACCTGATTTCATCCATTATTCCTCCTGTAGGCAGTGGACAAAAAAGGGAAATGCTTCATCTTCATAGGGGTTATTATTCAGAAAGACTGTCAGTGCACATCCACAGCCAGTGAAGCCGGTGGCATTGCTGTGTGCCCAGCTTTCAGAACAACAGCAGCGGAGTCTGAAACGACTCTTCATAATCACTCATTAACATCAATCCTGACAACACCATTGTGCGCTGTTTGACCAGGTAATTACACTCTTCATTATCCTGCCTCACCTGATGACAGTTAAAGAATGTTCTTTTGTGTGGGAACGGTAATTAATGAGAACGCAATGCACCATTAGACACCTGCAATTCCCCAGCAATGAAATCTTCAAAAGCAGGTTGAGATGATGACTCAACTTTGTTGAGTTGCTAAATAACCTAAAGATTTTTTATAACTTTTTTCCCTGAAGAGTTCAGCTGTGCCATCAAAGCACCCTTTCTTCGGCTGCAGTCCTGCGTATATTCCACTCTAATGTTGATGTCACAGCTGTATAAGATGTTGAATCAAAAGTGTTCAATATTGAATTCTGAATTTAGCATAATACATGCTCTCACATCTGTGTTCCTTTGCACCTCTATGGCCAGGGTTCGAGCTTTCGCCATGGTGTGTGAGTGAATGGTGTGTGAGTGAATGGTGTGTGAGTGAATGGTGTGTGAGTGAATGGTTCGTTAGTGAATGGTGTGTAAGTGAATGGTGTGTGAGTGAATGGTTCGTTAGTGAATGGTGTGTAAGTGAATGGTGTGTGAGTGAATGGTGTGTAAGTGAATGGTTTGTTAGTGAATGGTGTGTAAGTGAATGGTGTGTAAGTGAATGGTGTGTAAGTGAATGGTTTGTTAGTGAATGGTGTGTAAGTGAATGGTTTGTTAGTGAATGGTGTGTAAGTGAATGGTTTGTTAGTGAATGGTGTGTAAGTGAATGGTTTGTGAGTGAATGGTGTGTGAGTGAATGGTGTGTGAGTGAATGGTTCGTTAGTGAATGGTGTGTGAGTGAATGGTGTGTGAGTGAATGGTGTGTGAGTGAATGGTTCGTTAGTGAATGGTGTGTGAGTGAATGATTCGTTAGTGAATGGTGTGTGAGTGAATGGTACGTTAGTGAATGGTGTATAAGTGAATGGTGTGTGAGTGAATGGTGTGTGAGTGAATGGTTCGTTAGTGAATGGTGTGTGAGTGAATGGTTCGTTAGTGAATGGTGTGTGAGTGAATGGTTCGTTAGTGAATGGTGTGTGAGTGAATGGTTTGTTAGGGAATGGTGTGTGAGTGAATGGTTTGTGAGTGAATGGTGTGTCAGTGAATTGTTTGTTAGTGAGATAGTGTGTCAGTGAATGGTGTGTGAGAGAATGGTGTGTGAGTGAATGGTATGTCAGTGAATGGTGTGTCAGTGAATTGTTTGTTAGTGAGATGGTGTGTCAGTGAATGGTGTGTGAGTGAATGGTGTGTGAGCGACTGGTGTGTGAGTGAATGGTGTGTCATTGAATTGTTTGTTAGTGAATGGTGTGTCAGTGAATGGTGTGTGAGAGAATGGTGTGTCAGTGAATGGTGTGTGAGAGAATGGTGTGTGAGTGTGTCCTATGATGCGTTGGTGCCCCATCTTGGGTGGTTCCCTGCTTTGCGCCCATAGCCTCTGGGACAGGCTCTGGATCTCCCATCACTCTGCATAGCACAGGCAGTTACAGAAGATGGGTGGATGTTCTCATGTTAGCTAAAGGTTGTTTTCCAAAATGGGACTTTCACTGAATTTCAGCTTCATTATGATTTTATGTTTGACGATTGCGGAAAATTATTTAATGATTGTTGACAATAATTTGAATTTATCCAGATTTCTTAATATCGGTGCTTTGACCACCATGCATTTAGAAACAGTTATAAAATGTCAGCTGACAGGAGCAGCTGTCTTTACAGGTCAGAAGCGTTAGTCAGCTGGCAAAAATAACCTTCCAGGTGACCCCTCCCATTCTTGGCATGTGAATGATAATTAAATGCCAGCTATAATCCAAAATGTGATTTAGTGACGAGCTTAGTGGGCGGACATGTTCATTCGGCAGTGTATAATTAAGCTGAAAATTTGATTCTACGTTTGTAGACTGTCCATCCATCCATCTGTCAATCCATCAGTCATCTCAGAAGTGCTCTGTAACTAAGCAGGAAGCAGACACAGTCTTAACTATGGAAATGTTGAGGCAATAATAAGAACAGCATGTGTTTGGCTTGTGGAGGGAAGCCTGAGGTTTGCAAAAACAGCCGTATGCACATAGTGAGAACATGCATGTGCCAGCACTGTCTGGTGGCAACACTATCTGCTTAGCCACAACCGTACCTCTATGTGGAGCTGCAGGGTACTGTGGCCTTCGTTTGTTCTTTACCTTTGAAGAGAAAGGTCTCCAGCCAGAGCTTCAGGCCGACAAGCTGGCAGTCGCACTTCCAAGGATTGCCGTGAAGGGAAAGTATCTGCAGTTTGGTCAGGGACTCCAGAAGCATCCAGTGCAACTTCTGCAGCCGGTTGTGGTGCAGAGAGAGCCTGGTGAGGTTGTGCATGCTGTCAGGCAGGGTGGCCGGGAGCCTGCTAATGCTGTTATGGGACAGATTGAGGTCAGAGAGGCTCCTGATAGGCCTGAAAAGATGCCGGTCGATATCCTGGATGGAGTTGTTGGCCAGGTTGAGCACCAGCAGGCCTCGGAGACCTTGGAATGTATTAGTGGAGATGGTGGTGATGGAGTTGTTGGCCAGGTTGAGCACGCGGAGCAGCGGTGTCTCCCTGAAGGCCATGGAGCCCAGAACGCGGATGCGATTGTGCTCCAGATATAGTTCCAGCGTGCTAAGTTGCATCTGGTGTGGGATATCTCGCAGACCTCGGCCTCGGCACTCCACCACTTTATTCTTTGGATAGCACGTGCACGCCGTGGGGCATCCGCCGCCAAGCTGGATCGCCAGCATCGCTGTCAGCGTCCAGACGATGGGACCTGCTCAAATGGTTGCATCATCAATGTGTCTGCTCATTTCAGGTGGCACTAATTGTCATTGTTATGGTTGGGATACTTATTAGTTTATTTTTAAAATTTTGCTCAAATATTCTTGCAAGTCAGGATGTTTTTGGACAATGCTGCCGCTTTTATATCTCAAAGGAAATCGTTTTTTAAAAATTAAACGTCTTGCTCTGAAATAAAAAAATGATGATCATCAAATGTTGGATTGCCTTTTGATTATTGACAATATACTAATGTTTGCCAATATTTTATTACTTGACCTTGAAAATTGGCAGTATTTAACTTGGAATTTGATTATATCAGTCATTTAATAAAACCTAATGTAAACAACACATGGTTTTAAGACAAACTGATTTTCTTCTGTGGTGAAATTGACAAAATACACCATTAGAAGCTTCAGATGATTATACAGGTATGTTCCTATAGTTCCAAGTATTTAACAGCCCTCTGAATCCATTGTACTTGTTATGATCTTTGGAGAATCATGCCTTCGATTAGGATGTTCTTGCAAGTTTACGCACAGTAGCTCTTGTGGTTTTCAAATTACAAAGAGAAGAGGTCTTCTCAGGATTAACAAACAACACTATGTTCAAGGGAAGTCTGGTGATTATTGTACCATTCCCTTTAGTGGAATTCTTTTCTAGCATAGATGGCCTATTTATTTTCTTTTTTTGCTCTCTATGGTGTATTTTGGCCCCAAGCTAAGGCTTACATGTGATTATAGTGGCTGTTACCATATTGCCTCATCTAGCCTGCGCAGCTGCCCAGAGTTCTTGGCTGCATTAAAGGCTAAAGTTTCAGCTTGCAGATGCTTTCATCTTCAATGACAGCTAGCTAAGCTAGTAAGCTACAAAGATCACTTCATCTTCATGTTTAACAACAGCTAATTAAGCTAGCAAGTTATCGTATAAAAAGATCACTTCGTTATCATGTTTAACAGCAGTTAGCTAAGCCAGCAAGTGCTGATATACTAAGATCAAGTCATTTTCATCAACATGGATTTCGATATTCCATTTTGTATCCTCTTCCTCCCTACATATATGCATATGCACATCATATAAAGCTGTCATGGTAGGAAATGGTTGTACTCAACATTATCATCCCCGAAGGAATGATTACAAAGTTATGTGATTGAGTCACAAACAATGCACAGTTGTTCTGAACATTTTGAGAGGGTAAAATAGAAATACTGTCAATTACATGGTGCTAATAGCTCAGTGTACTTTCGCAAAGCGTTGTATCCCCAATTGTTTGGTTTTTATGCAAGCTAGAGTTTGGCTTTGATGAACTAATGAAAACAGGTTTGTGATCATTAAATCTGCAAGATTTATACAGGATTGGTCCTACTTAACAGAAAAACAGCGTTGAAAGAAGAATTTTAAGAATACTGAAAGACACACAAAGGGTTAAGAAAGAATGCTTATAATAGAGTCAGTAAAAGAACTGTTTTATTGTGGTTAATTGTGAATTAGCTTTTGTTGATATCCCTAGGCACATTGTTAAAATGAATACCCAAGGTCAGATGCTTGTATTTGATCCATTAGATTATTTGCCTGTGTGTCATGGTTACAAAATCATCGCTGAAGAGTGCTGTTGGTTTTGAGTGCTGGTTGGATTCAGCTTGTAGCCTTTCTGATCTGATTGTCTGTTGTTATTAGTTTGTGAACCCCTGCCTTGGACATCGTTTGTCTGTGGTTTTGCCAATAGCATTTTCGTGATTGTTGCCACAGGCATTGCAACTGTTCCCTTCTGGGTCCTGCTTTCATTTGTTTATGACCTTATGGCTTTGCCAGGACCAATTAGCTGTCAGCTTGGAGCTCACCACGTTTGATGAAACGCGAAGATCGGGTTAATGAGAAACCCCGAAAGTTACACTAGCTCCAGAGCTCACTTCCTGACTGTGACCTCAGCTACTTCCAGTGAAAACATCTGCTAAGTGGGATTGTTAAAGTAACGAATGGGGTGAGCGAAAGGCTAGGTGATATTTAATATGGACTTCATGCTGAAATCGTTTCAGCTGTTTGGTGTTTCACCATTGGCTAATGATTGTGGGAAGTGCACCGGTGTTTTGAGGCTGAACGAGAAAGAAAATACAAATCATTCTAAGTGAAATATCTACCGTGAGACCACTTCCATGAAAACCATGTGCCTTTACGTCATACTGCATCATTATATGATAATACATCTGATCGCTATGGCGCAATAGAAGGACGTGAAGTAGTAATTCTGCCACTTCTGCTCCTACAAACAGAAACGAAAGAGTGCATGGGTATGTCAGCTTACCGCAGCTCAGGGTTGGTTTGGCCAGAATTTCCCAGGTCCTACCTGCCATCTCTGGTAGCTGGTGGTCCGTCTTCAGAAATCAGATCTCTTGACTTACTGTTGCGTATTAGGTGTGCACCGGTTGACCAATAGGAAACGGGAAATTCTCCACGCTGGCTTTGTGAGGTCAAAGTGTCCGCCAGTTACAGTTGGCCTCTCGCGAGTCATGAGGCTGGCATTCGTGGTGACCCGGCTGGAGCCTGTGACTTAAGTGTCAGGCTGAGTGTGTCCCGTGCCAGCCTGCCTGTGATTGGAATCGCAGGGCTTTGCTCTCATTCTGTCTCCCTCTCTCCCATTCACTCACTTCCTCGCTCTCTCACCTTGCTTCTCCCCATTCCTGCCCAGTGGACCATACAGTATCACTCTGTGTCTCTCAGATCTCAGTCTAGCAGCCCAGGCTGCTCTCTTTTTATTATTTTGCCACCCTCTGGGCCGCCTGAAGTTCGCAAGGCGAAATTAAAATCTCAGCAGGTTCCGTCGCAGCCTGGTGTGGCCCAGTGATGTCACCAGCATGGCCAGTGGCGGAGGCCTGGAGCGGCGTGACTTTGGCAGGGCCGCTCTTCGGCGCCCCCCGCTGGATCTCCACATGCTACCGGTGACAGTAGCTCGGGGCTTGCGGTGAAGCGCTTAGTAGCTCCGTGTGGGCCATCATGCCCAGATAAACTGCAGTGAACACGATACCAGGCATGCCGTCTGCGGTGCTGTTCCGGAACACATGGAACAGGTTCTGCTGCTGGGTTTGTCAGTCCCTTCTTATGGCGCTGTTAGAGCCCCCCCTCCCATGCAGCCTCTAATGCTGTTTGGGGGAGTGCCATCCTTATAGCAGACTACAGCTGCTGTAACATACATCTGCTGGTATACTGCTGGTACTAAGTAGAATATAAATGCCAAAAGTATTGATATACACCTCCAAATCATTGAATTCAGGTGTTTCAATCACTTTCATAGCCACAGATGTATAAAATCAAGTACCTAGGCATGCAGACTGCTTCTACAAACACATGCGAAAGAATGGGTCACTCTCAGGAGCTCAGTGAATTCAAGTGTGATAGGATGCCACTTGTGCAATAAGTCCATATGTGACATTTCCTCAGTAATAAATATTCCACGGTCAACTGTTGGTGGTATTATAACAAAGTGGAAGCAATCGGGAGAACAGCAGTTCAGCCATGAAGTGGTAGACCACATAAAATCAGAGAGTGAGAGCAATGCTTGCTGAGGTGCACAGTGTGCAGAAGTCGCCAACTGTGTTCAGAGTCAATAGCTACAGACCTCCAAACTTCATGTGGCCTACAGATTAGCTCAAATGCATTCTCAACAGTGCGTAGAGAACTTCATAGGGGTTCTATGGTCGAGCAGCTATATCCAAATCTTACATCACCACGTGCAATGCAAGGCGTTGGCTGCAGTGGTGTAAAGCCCGTGGCCACTGCACTGTAGAGCAGTGGAGACGTGTTCTCTGAGTACTGAATCACGCTTAGTTATCTGGCAATCCGATGGACGAGTCTGGGTTTGGTGGTTACCAGGAG
>JAODUD010000107.1:13309835-13321563 GCA_026784285.1 Stomatorhinus walkeri
CCCCCCCCCCCCCCCCCCTCGTCCACCGACAGGTATGTTCTTCGGGGAAGGGGAAGAGCCGTGATGAGCAAGCTGCTCTCCATGGGCTCATTTAAAAGGTGAGGGTGTGGTTTTTCTGGTGGGGGAGTATGGGGGCACGTAGAATGTAGTAGAGAGGCTGGTGCTTGGCCACATGTCAGCCAGTCATGCTCGGTGCTCACGTCTAAATACAACAAGGGTGTAGTGTAGCCTGCAGTGTTAAACGTCAGTTTAGGAACAGAAACCATGTCTTATTCTAGTTCAGTTCAGTCATTCCCTGAATGTGAGCAGGTTACACTGCACAGTGTTGGGGGCTCTGATATGTGGCATGTTTGTCCCAGTAAGCATGGGGGGGGGGGAGTTCCTCCCCTCTTCCCCTTAATTCTTTTCCTCTGTATTCCCCCTCTGCTACCTTTTATTGTCCCTGCAGGAACCGTTATGCTGCCCTGCTTCAGTTGCACATAAAGTGTAACTGCAGAGGAGTATGGCCACTGAACGGCAGAGTCTTTTATGCAAGCACTGCTAATCAGCTCAGATAGCATTTTGGAAGGTGGTCTACTCCAGCAGTTTCACCATGGAGAAGTTTAATGGACAGTTTGATCAAAATTGTAGCAGTATTTACCACACTCGTGTCTAAAAATTTGGTAATGCTTTACATTAAGTTACACCTTCATAATGCATTCATAATGTATTCATACTGTAGAACATTCATAAGCAACAAGTTCAACAAAACATCCTAACATCCCTTATGAACTTTGATTTATATTAATAACAAATATTACATGATTATACAATTATTATGTTTTTAATAATTATACAATGTTGGTTATTAATGTATATTACAGCTATTAAGGGATGTTAACATGTTAAGGTGTACATACACAATGTTTATATGAATACTTAATGAATACACTGAACGTTTTATGAATGCGATATAAAAGCATTATGAAGGTGCAGTTTATGTAAAGCGTTACCAAAAATTTAGCCTACATACTTTTTTTCCCCTGATTCAAACCATATAACTATGGACACAGTTGAGTCTTGCCAAGGACACATTTTCCCATGTATGGACGGGTTAATAATCCACGGTTTAATACAGGATTACCAAAATGAAACCCTTAATGTATCACATTTTATGTATTATTATTATTCTCCAGTAAATATAATGATACGTAGCATGGAATCATGGGTCATGGGTTATCAAGGACAAAATATTGTATTGTTCAGAAAACTGTTAACGGGCATCCCTGGGAACCAAAGACCAGTGTGAGCACGTCATCTCTGAGAAGATAGCTTAATGCTCTGCACGTTCGAGGTCGTACAGTATCACCTAAAGGTATTAGCTGACCATCAGCAGCCGGCTGCCTCCTGACAGGCCCAGAGGTATGGCCAAGCTCCACACCGACAAGCTACATCGCAGGCCTAGCTAGCAGATGCCAAAGCTCAGACGAGAAGCGTAGTTTGAGCAAGAAGATTTGACCCACAGTCCCAGACAGCACTACAGGCAGCCAAGGTAGTCATCCCTCCATTTTGACGTGGATCAGTCCTGTATTAGCGATTTGGCTCCATGCTAATCCTAGAGACTTCATGAGGAGAGAAGCTGCCAGAAGAAAATCTTCAGTATTTAATTTCACCAAAGTCAAATGAACTGCTAATGCTATCAGTTCCTTTAGCTTTAATTGAATCAAGATCCACATTCCTTCTTGCTGTCATTGCTAATGACAGATAATCAAAACGTCCCCCCTGGCTGTATGCAGAGCAGCCCTGGTCTATTAAGATGGTGTCAAGCTGCGTCTGACATCCCATTAGTAATGTGCTCCAGATTGCGCCCCCTCTGAACAGGCTGAGCCCCTAAAGCCCCCCGCTTTCCACACCACACTCTCCCCACACCTGACTCCTACGTTCCCGTGAACTTTTGGGGAAACAAAAGCTGAGATGTCCCAGACGCCCTGTCACGACCACCTCGGGCATTTAATAAACACCGTCGAGAGAGTCAGTCTGCTCCGTGAGCTCCGTGATGCTTTCAGAGGCCTTCGGCTGCAGAGCTGACATTCATCTTATTGCCGCTGTGCCCCATTAGAGGGACCTAGATTATGGAGCCAGCTCTGATTGGTCAGTCTGATCTTAAAGCATTTACCAGCCCCTTCAAGGGCATTTTTTTTTTGCTAATATGGGCCTAAGCACGTTTAAAACATTCATTTTCACTTTTTAAAATCAAATAAACATGAATCTGTTTTCAATGTGCTTATGCTTTAAATGACAGTTACGTGGGAGATGTTATGTCGAGGATGAAATGATGGTGGTAGAATATTTATGCTGGGGTAAAACATTGTATAATGTTCTGCCACTTTTCACATGGTGATTATCCCAGGGCACGCCACTGAGTAACACATACTGCTGATTGGCACTTACCAAATATACGTATCACATTGCACTTAACCTGTTGGTTCAGCTTCAAGTATGTTTTCTGAAAATTTCCTTTTCAAAATTTGTCCATGATCTTGTTTTCTTGCTACAGAGCAGTTTGCAAGTTGTCGAACATAATATACATGAACGGGTGCTAATTGTAGGGCGGCTTATTCTCAGCTGTATTTGATCATGTGACAAGTGCACTTAAAGCCTATTGGACAAATGAATGAAATGTTACTTATGCCCAAAGCTTTTTCTTTAAGCCACTTACAGTACATTCATAATTAAACTATCAGTACTAAGCTTATTTTATTTGGCTTCTATAAATATATATACACACACACACATACACACACACCACACCTGCCGCAGTTCAAATGCCACACCGGCTTAAAAAATACTGGCTTGTATCGTACATGGTAAGTGTCAGTTGAAGTCATCCAAGTTCTTATATTCTGGGTAAAATTAGCCAGGCCTCTTCTGGGATTTGAACCAGTTCTTTAATCACCAGGCTAATGGCTGCTCAGTTGTAGTTTGGTGTGCATGAGCATGGCCAGTCCTCAGTCTCCAGTGCCGTGTCGAGGCTCTAACCCATTCCCACAGTCCGTGTTTGATGGATATAAGATCCAGTGATTAAAACTCTCTGCTGTTTCCTTGCTTGCCGAAGAGTCACTCTCCAGAACCAGTGGAACGGTAAATCAAGAGATAATTTACTGAGGACCTGAAAAAGCCAGCATACAGCACCTTGTGTAGAATTCTGTCATTTGTAGGCGTTCTGGTTATTATTGCCTGTGTATTTAGAGGTTTTACCTTCTCAGGTTGTTTGTTTTTGTGTCACACAGGTTTCTCAGTGAATATTGCCCTAGCTGCTTACTGTAAATAGTGAGCAAACTCAATTCAGACTAACTAAACGGACCTGAAGCGAGTGCTTCCTGGCACCTCAGTCACATGTCACCAAAGTGTAGAACTGGATCTCCTCTCACACCTTTCTTACTTTTTAGGGTTACTCTTTACAACTATCAAGCCATCTGTAAAATCGATGCAGAGAGCAGTGCCAGTGCACACAGTTTATTAGACGTAAGTATTTTCAAGTATGACCTCTAAGGTATTTTCTGCCTATCAAGAATTTCATGGTTGTGCTGTTTCCCTTTTGATGTCCTGGAGGAACAGTACATCATTTCTGATTTCCTCTAGATTATATATGCGTCCTGCATGGTACATTACTTACTGCTTTCACATAAATATGTTTTTGAAGTTAGATTTCCTCCCCATTCACTGCATGTAAAATGCATTGTAAAAACAAATTTATGAAAAGAAACAATATTATTACTGCATTTGTCAACTGTGCTTAAACTTCTTTCTCAATTTTGGTCTATTTCTAGTTTTTAGTCTATTTTAGTCTGTTCTATTTTGGTTTTTGTTTCGTAATGCTGAGCGATCAGCCGGAGACTATATAATTAACGGTTTGTGAAATTCAGTGCAATTACACAAGTATGGATACCTGCATATTTCTAAATTTTACTGGAACAGAGCAACACTGACAAGTGCAGATTTATGTCGGTAGTTTTATATGCCATAATTTTGTGGGTTGGACTTATGTGCTGTCTGTGATTAAGTTCCGAACAGTCAGTGACAGGTCTTTAAAAGTGTATTCTGGATCTTTCTTTCAGTTCCATATCTCACTGCTAGTATGTGGTATTTGATTTATTTGTTGCCATTTGAGGACATTCTCTCCTAGGTGGTCCCCACACATGACAACTGGGGCAGCCACATTCATAATGCCATGAAATTCAGTAAGCTGTTCTTTCATTGAGCAGTCTATGAGTAGGCACGTACATCTCGGTTTTGATCAGACCAGCTTGATGTAGTAATTTCCCTCGGTTTTTTATTGTCTCCTTTCATTTTGTTTTCTCTCAGCCTTACCTCACTGTCTTCGCTGCTGTGAAATGGCTCTTCACTGAACTTGTCATGTAAGGACACCTGGAGTGACTGGTGTACGGTGGCTTGGTCGCCGCGTAGGGCCGGCACTCTGACGCCGTGAGGGTACCGTGTGCCGTTAGCGCATGAATCGCGGTGGTGCTTAATCGTAACCGTATGTGGTGTGCTGAGCTGGTGTCTCCCCGCCCCATGTGCTTTTAAGGCCTGCCTTCTCCTCTCTCCTGGGTGGTCTCTAAGCCGTCTGTCTTTCTTAGTAATTATGGGATACAAGTTAAAGATTTCTTAATGTGCGTAATGTTTTCTATCAAGGTAGCCTTTAGAGTTTGTCGTCTCTTTTGTCTTACATGTCAGTAAGAAACATGGCTGATGGACACACATTAATGAACAATCCTGTTTTCTGCATTTATTGAACTGAAGATGAACTAATTAGCTGTGCTGTTTGCTCCCAGACCTGTAATATTTAATTCTGTCATCTGCGGTTTATAGATTTCTGGTGGAGTTTAACCTGTACAGCTGGTGGTATTCAGACCTCACTGCTACAGGTGAGTTTGATGCCTTGCCCGCTCCCAGCTGCCCGCTCTCTCTGATTGGATGGGAAGGCTCCCGCTCCCAGCCGCCCGGTCTCTCTGATTGGATGAAGACAGGCAGATCATCTGAATGTTTAGTCTGGCAGCCGCATGCACCTTTTCCGCCCTGTCGTTCATCCATCCTTTTTTCTCTATTGTATGAATAGTGTTTGTTTTTGTTTTCCTTATGAATAAAAAGAATAAGAACAAGATTATAAAGATAATGGATGTTAAAGTCGAATGTATTGATCCTTCGGTCCTTGTGAGGCATTAAAATGTTTGGCATACCTGTATAGTACAACATGTACCTACAATCAGATGCATTGCAAGGCACATAATACGTAGTACTAGGTTGGACATGATGCTGCTTCCAGAACCATTTCAAGGATAGACCAGTTATGCTTTCTGGACACTGCTGTTGTACTTTTATTTTTTAACTTGCGGACTTCCTGTTAATCTGGCTCTTCCACACTCATTTTGACACCCCCCACCCAAACATTAACAAGGTGTTTTGGCCACCAAGATGCCATTGACTAGATGTTTACTTTTTGTTCATTACACCATTCTTTGTAAACTCCAAACACTGTAGTCTGCTGATTCAAAGATGCTGGAACTGTCATGACTGGCACCAAGTCACACCACATTCAAAATCACTTAGGCTTAGCTACTCTAACACTTAGGCTTAGCTACTCTAACACTTAGGCTTAGCTACTGTAACACTTAGGCTTAGCTACTCTAGCACTTAGGCTTAGCTACTCTAACATTTAGGCTTAGCTACTCTGACACTTAGGCTTAGCTACTCTAACACTTAGGCTTAGCTACTCTAACACTTAGGCTTAGCTACTCTAACCCTTAGCCACACAATAGCTGAACCTTTTGGCCCTGACTCTGTGCTGCACGTATTCATTTGTGGCCACAGGATTCACTGACTGCATGCAGTGTGACCTAATAAAATGGACATTGTGTACACTCCCACCAAACCAAAGGAGTGTGATAGTATCACGTCACATGACCTGGTCACCTGACCTAAACACAGTACAGATTGTTTTGGAGGAGTTTGATGAGAGAGTGAAGGAAAAGCGGTAAATGAGTGCTCAGTATATATGTGGGACCTCCTTCAGGATAGCTGGAAAAGCATCCCATGAGACAACCTCATGAAACTGGCGTAGAGGAAACAGTAGGGTCAGCCCGTCCCTGGAGCAATTGAGGTTAATGGCTTTGCTCAAGAGCCCAATGGTGAGATCACTCTGCCGACCACAGGATTTGAACCAGCGACCTTCTGAGTCTCAAGCCACAGAGCTGCCACCCCAACAGTTTTTTTTGTTTAAAATGTTTCTCATCAGTGCATAATTCCACATGTGTTATTTTATAGTTTGATGTCTTTATAATTATTCAAAAAAGTAGAAAATAGTAAAAACAAATATTTCTGTGGGTAGGTGTGTCCAGACTTTTGAATGGTGCTGTATTTATCATATGTGTATTAATTTATAATAATAATAAACAAAACATTTGAATACAGCATATAAACACACAAGTTAATGACAGACCTAAAATGTATAGTAACTGTAAAGTAACGTCAATGTCAGTAGTTTCAAGGTGTAATCTGTGTGAATTAGTTTGTACCGTAAACTTTATCTTAATGTAAGGACAGTGTTAGGGGCATTGGCTAGTTCAGGTCCAGAGAGTAAAAATCCAGACCATGATTTACTTTCAACCAACCAGTTGAGCATAAAGAGTAACAATCACAGAGTACTCACCTGGTTGGTTGAAGCAAAATCTTGATCTGGACATTTAATCTCCTGGACCTGAACTACCCACCTCTGGTTAGGTGAAGGCACAGTGTCCCGTCCCACTGAATGCTTCTCCTCGCTGTCTTAGCCCCATCGGAGAATGATGGAAACCCACGTTTTGGGAGCCCAATCGGACTGCGAGTCGTCTGCGATGGAGTCACATAAACTAATCCAGAGATTGCAGTCATGAGCCTTCTCGGCAATCAGAAGCCGCTCGGCTGGTTCTCCATCCTGCTGGCATGTGGTTCTGTAGCCCCCTGGACCTGAACGCACTCCGCAGTCATTAAAATACCTGCATAGAAATAGGCTCCTTTGAAATGTTCAAGCCTCCCTTTGATTGCAATTTGAATGTTTGCTCAAGATGAGCTTGCTGATGTGGTGCATGTTTAATACAGCCAGGTACAAGCATAGTCTTGTGGCTTTTAGATGTTTAATGCAGCCACAAAAATGTGTTTTTCCTGTATCACGTTTTCCTCTATAGAACAATTCAACATAGACTTCAGTGTATGCTTTGTATCAGGTTAGAATACACTTATATGCAAGCAGGGGTGTTTTCTGTTTATGCAGCTTGTCTTCCAGAAGGATCAGTTTGTTGAGAGGAAACTATAATCTCTCGTAATCTATTTATCTGTGTCAGTATGTCTCAGATGACCTGACAGACTTGTATCCAGTGTAGTAATATTACTAACAGCTTGTAATTTAACTAAATTAGCACTAGGTGGCAGCATCTTGAAACTAATAATAACTGTTTGAGTTCAGAAAAGTTTCCTTTGTCCTGTGGTCTTAGTTTGCCTGTCTTTTTATTTAATGTGCTTGTCCTTGTTTTATTTATGGGGGAACTATTTGAGTGTTAATTTTATTAGTTTGTTTTTGCTATTTGGCTAAAGATTGAGTTAAATTAGATATATAATTAAATGGAAACGTAAAACACTTTTTTGTTTTTTTTTTTTCATTACTAATCTTAGCTGCAGACTTCCCAGGGTGGCCGCCATCGTCCTGCCCTGCTCTTTCTCGTGACTTGTCTGCCTCTCGTTTCTGCGTTCTATCCGCAGCCCAGCGGAGAGGCAGGACCATGGTGGTGCCATGTGACACTGAGTACCCGGCCTTTGTCTCCGAGCGCACGATCAAGGAGACCACAGGGAACATCGACTGCGAGGGATGCTTGAAGTGTGTAAATGTTTACTTATTACGCTCAGACCCCCCCTCCCCCCTCCCTTTGTGCACATGTCAGTCCAATGCCCATCGCTGCACCTGTTGGTGCGTGACTTGCATGTGCATGTGGACCTACTTGTACACGCGCTCAAAGGAACGGGCCGTAAAACACAGTTGGCTAATCTGCATGCCAATGAGTGCTTTTTCATCGGTATGCTTAACTACCGCATTACTTAGGGGGTTTTATTACATTTGCCTCATTTCCTTCTTTCCCAGTTTTGGCTTATTGGGGGAAAAAAACAGAGGCCTGTGCTTTCAGCCGCTCGTCGCGGAATGCTCTAGAAAGGCGCCCATCCTGCTCCGTCATGTTTTATTTGCTACAGTTGTCTCACAGTCGCAAACATTTCATCCTGCAAACTCTCCCCACTGCGCGATTACCGCCATTTTCTCTTGGCTGTCTGTAGCGGTGGTGCGTGTTCAGTTTTGTCCTCAGTCATTTTTATGTGTTATGCTGAAGGGAGGGCATAGTTTAGAAATAATTAACATCGCTGGTAGTGTTTATGTTTTTTTTGTCTCCGTTTTTCGCTGTTGGATGGCAGTGTGCGGCCCTGTAATGCACCTTAAGCATGTTCGCAGTCTGTAATGCACCTTAAGCATGTTTGCAGTCTGTAATGCACCTTAAGCATGTTTGCAGTCTGTAATGCACCTTAAGCATGTTCGCAGTATGTCTTCGTCCGCCGGGTTGCTTTCAGGTGCCAGCATTTCCCTTGCAGCAACGTTGTCCTGAATCAATCACTCAGTCCTTAAAGTGCACCAGGGCCCCCAGCTGTTTGGCAGCAGGCATCTCTAACACCCCAAATGGCTCCCCCAACCCCCCACCACTACCACTATATGACTCTCCTTTCCTTATGCAAACCCAAAGCCCAGAGTGAACCAGGTGATGGACCTGATTCAACCCAAGAGTTTAGACAAAACAGAAGACATCACCCATACAGAACAATGCAACCTGATAGGTATGAAAGAGGTGCTGGGCTGCACATTCTGGGAAATCCCAGCTCTGGGGATAAGCAACAGCTATTCCCTGGTTACGCTCCATATATAACAGACGTAAAATTAATCCTGTGCTGCGTGTGAGATGCAGGGGTGGTGTTTTTGTAATGCTTTGGTTCACGAATCAATACTCCTTTCTTTAAGACTAGGTGTGGCCTCACATTATGTCATATACAATTGTGTTCTGATCGGCATTATATACCGACTTGCTGTAATCCATGCAGATAATGTCCAAAAAGGTGGAATCACACAAGATGAATAGATGTGAATTTTATTATACCGTGTTCCCAGGAGAACAGGTGGATCTTTAAATGTGTGTATACTCAGGATTTTATGAAAAGCAAGGCATAATTTGCTAAATACAGTATATCCTTAAAGAGGGAAAGGATAAAGTTTTAGGTGAATTCATTATCTATAAAATGACTTCAGATTATTTCCACATAGGCACTATTTGAGTTAAACCATAACTTATTAACTTAATAGGCACTTGCACAGGAATTTACTAACTTTGTGTTAACTTAAATATGTGGCCTATGGGTTAAAAAGTGCCCGTCTGACTGGCGGCCGTCCAAGGTGGTTCCCTCTTTGCTCCCCGGTGTTACGGGGCTTCTCTCCAGGCTGACTCCGCAGCCCTCTACTGGATAAGCAGTTGGATTAGTCCTGGAGAAAAATACGATGTGAATACTCATTTAAACAGTTCTACATACTAAGGGGAGACCTGATTTCCAGTGCTTTATCTCAGGTGAGCTGGTCCCTCTCAGTCCTCGGGTATCTGTGAAGCTGCCCGCTGGCTTGTCAGTGTTGTGTGTCTTCGGGTTGAGGTCTGGGATGTGTCACCACCATGCCTGTGTGTCCTCCTGACAACATCAACACAGTGACTTCAGCTTCGGCCTCCTGGTACGCGTTTATCTGGCTAGCCGCTTCACTCCCTTTCCCCGAAAAGTCGTCTATTTACCATTATATAAACCCTCGGCATTATCTCAGGGCACGGGGAAGTCAAGCCGAGAGATTCTTTGTAAGTGTTCTGGGCGGGTTCACCCAAACAGCCCCGAATTCTAACGAGATGAGATAAGCCGCAGTCTTTGTGTGGAATACTGTATATCTGGGCTGTTCCCGGCTTCTGCAAGTCCGTCTTACCATCCGCCAGTCGCCGGGGGATTCCTGCACTTACCTTGGCCTCGGACTGGACACGTGGCCTTAAGGCTTGTCTAACATGTGTCGCCGCCATTATCTCCCTGGTCTCAGCTCCCAGCAGGGTTGCTGTATGTTTCCCAGTCTGCTCCCCAGGGACCCACCAATAGTTCACATTTTTGTGGGAGCTGGGGGGGGGAGCAAAAATATGGAGCAGCTGTGGGTCTCCAAGGACCGGATTGGAAAACGTTTTTGTAATGAATTTATTTTGTGCACAGCTTAGTACTCACTTCCTGATTACATTGTTTCCTTTGAAAAAGAGATTTAAAAATCCCCCAGTACTCGTCCACAGTGATGTGATTTTTTCTTTCTGGGTGCAGGGTGCAGGACCGGAGAAACTTGAGCCTTTTGAGCAATTGTACCAAAGTGACCAATTGACCAAAGTTAGCTGGTTCTATAATTCGCACAGTTTTCTGTTAATTTCTTCATGTCATGATATTCGTAGAGATGATTCCTATTACCATCTCTCACTCAGCATTGCCTTGCTTCCGTTAATACAAATAGGTATTTTAATTCTCAGATCACAGTACTATAAATGAATGTTCCACACACACCCCAAAGCAGAGTTTTGGACCCGGAGGCCCAAATTGTAACAGTTTGCTGATATTCCTCCTCAGACACATCTACTGGTAATTAGCTGATTAAGGTGTGTTTGAGCTGGGAAATCTGCAATTTATGCTTGATTCTGGCTCTCCAGGACCAGAATTGGAGAATCCTGCTCTGAAGCAATCTTTTCATTAAATGATTAAGCCAAAAACATAATGCATTGTTTAGATCCTATAACCACTGATTAATTTTACATACCTGATTGATATAAATATTATTCACAGTAGATTAATTTCTTTTGAGTTGCCCTTAGTTTGGGTCTCTTGAAAAAGCTCACTTTCAGAAATGAGAAAATTAGTGTGGTCTCCATTAACTATTTAGTTTTTTTTGTCAAGCAGTTGTGGGGTGTTCTGTGCATCATTTGAATAAACCCTCATTGCTTCCAGCTGTGGGAACGATATATAAAAAGCGGGATGTGTGTGCATCCGCGTGGGGTCATGGGAGCGACCGAAGAGAGAGCGTGCCAAGACGAAAAAGAAGCTCATGATATAGGAAAATCAAAACAGTACTGTCACAAATTATAGCTGAGGTAATTATTTAAACTACTAAAAAGACCTTCTGGCTAAAGTACAGCAAATAGTGTGGAACATAGATCCTGCTGTTGGAATGTGGATGATGGGGCTCCCATACACATTAACCAATTTACAGCGAATGGCAACACTGTGTTCAACTGTAAATCTAAATACGTCACATGTGGTGACAAAGCCACTGAACCCCCCCACTGGATAAATGCCCCAAACTCTAACTAATCGGATTAAATCAGCGCGACCAAGCTTGAGTTAGAGTTAGAGGATATCTACTTTGTGTTATGGAAAACGACTAAGGTGACAAAAAAATTCTGTTTTAGTTTGAGCATATTTGATTTGGAAACACTTTATTAATGTTATTACGCAGCATATATTTACTTAAAACTGAATATCATCAAAGTGCCATCATTAAAGCCACTGTCAATAGAGTGAGCTTGAACTGGAAAAAAAGTAATTCAGTTTATCTTTAAGCATTATGGAA
>JAODUD010000107.1:13333604-13344607 GCA_026784285.1 Stomatorhinus walkeri
CCCCCCCCCCCCCCCCCCCCCCCCCCCCCCCCCCCCCCCACAATCACAGCCAATGAGTATCTGTATTTTCAAAAAAAAAAAAACTTTAAAAATAATGAAATTATATAATATTAATTCAGTATTCACAAGTTGATTATTGTTTTAAATTAAGTAATTTATTTAACATTCATGTGGATGTGTTTCCATAATTTTGGCCACTAGTGTATAATTAAAAACCAGGATTGATTATATCCTGTGGAATTTTACAAAGATGGTATGATCATTTAATACCAAACACTTTGCTTTACCATGCGTTTACTCCACATAATAGCATCACATTTTTCTGACATACGTATACAGTTATAATGCACCCTATACATGTTTCAGGGTTGGTGAAGTTCGTTTGACACGTTTTTCTTGGTGCTGGACATTTGAGTGTGTATTCATGTAGAGTGTTACGTGCACGTGTCATGCCTTCAGCTGCAAATAATCCAGCAAGTCTGGGGTTAAACCGCAAATCACTCCATTTTATATATGTCACTCCATGTCACACTGGTAAGTCATAAGCTGTTCGAGAAAGATACTCTTGATCTTTAATTCTCCAGCCCCTTTGTATAAGATATGAGATTTCAGGTGATATTTGGCTTGGATGTTTCTTGACTGCATAGGTGGATGGAAAGACAGTGCCATCCATCCATTTCCATCCATCCATATTCTAACTGCTTATCTTGGTCAGGGGTTCAGGGGACCTGGAGCAAGACCCAGGCAGCACAGAGCACAAGGATGTTTTACAGGAGACAATTACAGTTTTGTCTAGTTTTTTTTAATCAGCATCATAAAGAACATTGGATGCCTTTAATAATTTGTTGTGACTGATATGAAAATCATCCCTGCTCTCTGAATGTGGGTTTTTCATGCCCTCTCTGTGTTGCATGGGTTTCCTTCAAGTATTCCAATTCCCTTCATGTACTCTGGTTTTATGCAAGTACTCTGCTTTCCCTTGAGTACTCCATTATCCTTAAAGTACTCTGCTTTCCTTTGAGTACTCCATTTTCCTTGAAGTACTCTGCTTTCCTTTGAGTACTCCATTTTCCTTGAAGTACTCTGCTTTCCTTAAAGTACTCTGCTTTCCTTTGAGTACTCCATTTTCCTTAAAGTACTCTGGTTTTCTCACACCGTCCAAAGACAAATGTGTGTGTAAGTGTGTGCCCTGTCACAGACTGGCATTTTGGCTAGGACATCCCTTAACTGCACTTCCTGGGATAAGCTGCAGGATGATGATGACCCAGTACTGAATATGTGGTCAGAGAAAGTGGAGAAGATCTTATTCTTGATTAATTGTCCTTCACCAGACAATCGCAGTTCAACTGCTTGGTTTTTATATCAGCACTACAACCCCCGCTCAGAGGGAGCACTTCATAAAATTTACTGCTCTTCTCCTTTTAATAAACCACCATCAGGCAAGTTTATACATTACAATTCATTCAAATTCCAGTTTTTGTCCATTGCTCCCCAGCGGCAATGAATTCATGTGCAGTCTGGTCATTATCCCACGACGCCGCCCAGGACCGGCGGCTGAGAAGGCTGGGCATGGATGTTCAGTTTTTGTTTTGATTGATTGGCACTGATGTAACCTGCAAGGAATAATGGCCTTAAATAAATTGTCCGAAATTATCCATGGAAAACACAACACAACCTAAACTAGTACAAAATGTTTTTTTATTATTATCATAATTTCTATTATTAAATTATTATTACATATAATTAAATAGATCTTGTGTAAAGCTATGGATCTAGCTGAAAGTACTATTATTGTTATAATTATTATCATTGTTATTTTTGTATTGTTAATATTTATGATAATATCATCTTATAAACAGAAATATGTAATGTCTATGATTGTTATTTTTTTTAATTATATGACATTTCTTTGTAAGTGAGATAATGTTTTTCTGTTGATTGAATCATGCACACGGTGCACATAACACACAACTTCTTAAGATAATAATAACAGGGGCTCTGGAGGTCTTAGTGACGGATACGTGAGGATGCAGCCACTGTCACAATTGTTTTATTTCCACAAGTGCCCTTTGCCACCGCGCAGCTCTGTGTTAGTTATTCGACTGGTGTGCAGAGATAGTGACCGAGGCTATTTCTTAAAGTTGAAATGTGTACATAAGGATTTCTGTGAGTCTCCAGCTGTTATTAAAAATATCTGCGCTCCATTTTTAATTTAACGCGTAAGATCTGATAGTAAAACAATTTTCCATGCGGCTGTGTGCGCGCTGGCAATACTGCGACCGCGGGGAAGCGCAGATGACTCCATCTGGCTGAACCCAGCGAGGCGCATCAGGCCTTGTGGATCAGGCGACATGTACAAAGTGCACTGGACGGAGCAGAGAGCCCAAGCCCATTCAACCTCAAGCCGACCGACCGTATAAGGCGCACGGATAAATACCGGCTACATCCAACCTTAACAAGCTTAAATAAACACTTTTGATTTATTTTTTCCTTTCCCAGAACAACCTGAGCATACCCTTGAAAAGGCCTATTTATATTAAGGGCTTTTGCATGCTAAGAATGTTTTGGTGATGTTCTTCCACAGGGAAGCTCTTCTCACATAACTTAGGGACCAATACAACACCAGGTCACCACAGTTTCCCCAATACAGCATCTTGTCACTGTTTTTTATACCTTTATACCTGTTGTGTGATTTTTACACGGCATGGTCATTCTTTTGGGGTAGAGATCTGAGTGATGTTCTTGACATCTCACTGGCAGCTGGACCTTCCTAGGAAGCTGCTGTAAGAACATCTGTTGGCATGGCCTGCACCTGAAGCCTGCGCATTCTTTTTTTATAGCTTGCGTTCTCAGGAGCACAGCACTAGCCCCGGGGTCCTCTGCCGCCACACCACAGACGACGGCTCGAGTAGATCATCTGAAACAGACAGTTAACCCTCCTGGAATGGCTTTCCTTCTGACGTTTACTGTATATTGTTCCTGGTTGAAAAGGCATTACCAGCCAATTAGCTCGTTGAGCATGTCGTGCATTTAAAAAAAAAAAAATTATTGCTGAGTAATAGAAGTTGCGTAAACATTGAGAAGTGGCAGAGCAGCATGGGGCCTTCGTCATGAGGTGACAAGTTTTTGCTTCATTCCGCACGCAGGGCCCCGGGCACCCCCTCTAACGCGTCTCACTGTCCTATCTCGTCCATTTCCAGAAGCACAGCAGCATTGTCCCAGAGTGGCAAGTTCTGTGATAGGCGGCCCTTTCCCATAGTCACTCCATACAACTTTATAAATAGAGAGTCTATTCATAGCCATGCTTGTAGGCAATCATTTGGCAAAAACCTCACGAGGTAATCCCCCCCTCTTTTTTCTTTATTTGTCAAATACATTTCCCCTAATTACTTTGTATACCTGTGAACACATATTGTATTTTGTGCTGTGTCTGAACAGGAAAATCGGCTGTAAATCATATACTTTGCCTGGTCCTCGTTAACAGAACTTCACATTGCCCGTGGGTGAGAGTTTTAGACTGGATGAGACATTTTACTGCATAATTATTCAGCGCTGCAACTCTGTGATCGATCTGCTCAATTTATTTTGCTTGGTTATTGACTCTTGGTGCAGAGATAGATCTGTAGCTGTCAGCAGTCAAGGGAAGGCAAAGACATGTGTTCAGTTCCTGTATAATTCAATCTGTTATTGAGTCATCACTTCAATATCAAGCAAAATCTATAGTGATGATCACAGTGCAATATTTTTCTATAACATCCACCAGTCTTTGTCAGGACGTAGGCCTTATCAGAAAAACCAAAGGGCAGCTCAGAAGCGGTGCACCATTGTGACCTCACTTATGGTACAATTAGCCAAGTAGCGCTGGAACACTTCATGAAGTGCCTGGTAAGAGTCTCTTAAAACTGACTCTGCCAAATGACTCCACCGCCCTGACTTTCAGGGGATGTGCTATACATGCCAACATGTGAGGAGTTTTCAGCATTTGGCTGTGATGCATTAACGGTTTTCCACACAGAGGGTTACAATAATTTACCCGCCATCGTGGGCTATTTTTCTCATGGCCTCTGGATGGAAGGGCATGTGATATGATAATCCATGCAACAGATGATGCATGCAATTTCCATTAAATCAGAGCCATGTCAGTTGTGAATTACTCATGCGGGGATTTCTTGTTCCTAAGGTGCGTTGCAAATGAAGATATCACTCCTGAACCAAATAAACATGCGTGAGCAAAGATAATTGACTGAGGTGAAAATATATTGATTATGTGGTATTTTTATTGAATCTTTTATATACCTTTGCAAACAATTTACACTGAATATGCATGAGAGCACGTCTCAAAATAATATAATGTTGGTCCTTCTTTTCATTTGTTATCATGCAACAAAAATGTAACAACACACTGAAGACTGGCTTGTTAAATAAGGCTGCTGTGAATACACACGAAACCATGGAACGTTCCAGCACTGTGCCAGGACCGCATCCCGAAGACACTGCTGTGTAAACCTTCAGCCGCCTGTTCAGTGTAACGTACAGCATGTGTACGGGATGGCAGGGGCTTCTGCCTGCCAGGGTCCCGCCGCATTCCTGGCCTTCCACGCTTCACGCCGATTCGCACCAGCTACATGTCGCTCAGAGTGCCTATAAGCTGCAAGGTCACTTGACCTACTCCTCCAATCCAGAGTGGCTCATTTATTTTCACAATTCCACGTCGCGGCTTTCTGCTCCTCGCCAAGCCTTTTGATTTAAGTCGGTTATGGCATTCTGGGATACGGACTCAGCCGCTGCGTTTTAAATAGACTTTGCTTCGCGGATTTGATGTGCCTGTCATGATTGCTCTCAGATGTTCAAGCAGGGATTACAACTGTTTCTGTGAATATCTGGCTTCTTTCAGGGGCCTTATTCAGTTTTGTCTCTCTGCAATGCACACAGTAGGATTAAATCCAACTGTCAGGCCCTGCATAATTTACACGTAAAGATTTGTGAGCAAAGTGCATGTAAGACTATCTGATAGGAAAGAAGTGGGACTGAGGGGGTCGTAAATTAATTCTGAATTCTGCCCTATAAACATTTCACAGCATTGCCGCCTACGGCGGCTACCCTGTATGTCCCAAACGGCTCCTTCCGTTCCGGTCCTGGTCAATATTGTCTCGTTGCACAAAGTCCAATATTGCAGTGACCACAGAATAGGGTCCTGACAAACGATTAAGACTGCAAGATTCCTGACTTAATGCTTTAAACACTGTATTTGAAAACAATATATTTTACTAGTTATCCTAGAATTTGTCATTCCCAGCTGTCCTCATGTTATTTTCTCATGTCCTTACTTGTGGGAGCCTCTTTTGAATAAAACTTAGATAATACTTTGTGATAGATTTAAGGCTGAAAACATACCATGCAGTTGAGGTTAACATATGCACGCACATCCATATTTTAAGCTTAAATAACTCAAACGTATACTGTTGTCAGCTCATTTAATCCCAATTATCTTGCTGCTTCTTGGGTCACCTTGACGCCACAGCAGAGAGACCTCCAGGAATGTGGCATGCTCTGGTGTGACGGACACCTTTGACGTGTGTGAGAGGCTAAGCCCACAGTCCTGAATGAACAAGAAATCTGTCAGCAACCCAGCCACACCCCTCCCACACACTCAAAATGGAAGCTCAGCCTGAGCCAATGGCAGGATAATTAAAGAGAGGCTCTTCTCCAGGGACTCCTTTGGTATCCCAAGGGCTTCTGCTGTCTTACAACCCAGGTCCAGTTATCATGTATGACTTTCTGGCATCTACTGGAATGTACCCATACCAATCAAGCTAAGAAAAGGGATGTTTAATAACGGCTTCATTCATATCAGATAGCTTAATCACTTGCCCTGCAATGGGTTGGCGCCTCATCCTGGGATGTTCCCTGCCATGCGCCCGTAGCGGGATACACTCCGGACCCCATAAGCCTGAATAGGATATGTGGTTACAAAAAATGGATGGATGGATGGATTGATGGGAAGATTAATTACTCCTTAATTTGTCCTACACAAGGCTGCATAATTTGAAGTATATTACTATTTCATCCATGTCGTCGAGTTCTACTAGCCTTCCATTTCATGTGACCTATATGTCTTGCATGCCATCTGGTAGGGGGGGGGCTCGCTGGCTGCCCCCCATCGCTCGTGCCAGCTCTGATGTCCATTGTTAGCCGGTGCAGTGGCCCTGGCTCCAGCGCCAGCCTCTTCATCCTCATGCTTTCTGCAGACACGGTCTAGCGACGGCCTGCATAGCTTCACAATACGTTAAACTGTTTACTTAAACCGCGCCATGCTGCTAACAAGGCCAGGCTGAGATGGCAAAGGAAACATTAAACAGGTCCTTTGTCTCACATCTCAGGCTCCCTGGCAGGGTTTCCATTGGCAGACATCAATGACACGCACTGACCAAGCTGGCAGATCGCTGAAGTAATTAGCCATGATTTTGCATTACCTAGATCTCCTGTTGAATTCCTTTTGCACATACAGTAGGTCGCTGAGAAAATGGTGAAAAGTAAAGCCACGTTTCCTGGCTCTGTTTTTATTTAGACATAAACACCTTTCTTACACCTAAATGGTGGTGTTTGGAAAGCTCTGGGTCAGCCGTTTTCAAGGCAACTGTTTTTATTTGCTTTTTCCCCCCATGTCAGCACAAACTGTACACTGTTTGTGACTCGCCCACATGTTGGATACTGGCTAAAGAAAAGGAACTTGGGGAAGGAGAGAGAGAGAGAGAGAGAGAGAGAGAGAGAGAGAGCGAGAGAGAGAGAGAGAGAGAGAGAGAGAGAAAGCAGTTTTCAGAAATTGGGAACAGTACATCTTTTCTGAATTATGTGGTGTTTTGAGCTCTACACATGCTCCACGTCAAAAGTTTGGTCATGCTCTGTGCTTGGTGCAAAACTGTGACTTCTCCAGACTGAGGAAGATGAGTTTGTCATGGTCTAAGAAAGCCCCAACTCTTAATGTTGTAAGAACTGCCCATGATACAGCTGGGGGTGAAGGTCAACAATACTTTTTACATCCAAAAATGTTACAGACTGTAAATAATCACCTTTGATCAGAAGTAAAATATTCTTTTCTCAATTAATATTCTTCTTTATGCATTTTTCTAATTTACATTTCTGGTCCGCTTACTAGATAATGTGCATGTGTGAGGTCACATGTTGTTGCAAATTATTTGCTTTAGGATCTAGAAGATTCTTTGCATGATTTTCATTTTTATGTTTTCAGGCAGTTTGAGGTCAGAATTCAAAACACAGGCACTGAATTAAAATAAGACAAACAGGAAATCAATTAAATTGCACTGAGGCTGATTTTTATGTTGCGTTTTTATACTGTTGCTTGTAAAAGTTTTGAGGCAAAAACTTTGAGAGATTTGGAGGATATACATTCATTCCTTCGCTCAGACTTGGAAACCTCGCCGCTGATTTATGCTTTGCAGGAAAACTGCGCATTAGGCTCATAAATCAAAGGCACGTTATATAAAAGGAACCTGAAAAAGACTGTAGCATGTGGTACTTTTTAGGTATATATTAAATGATTACCATAAGGATATTCTAATTTACTCTAGGTCTTAATTATTAGGGAAAAAACTGGTGTTTAAATATGAAATGTTCTTAAATTACTGTTTGTTCAATTACTTTTTGCTGTAGAATAGTGTCTAAGAAAATGCCCTTAAATCTATGACATCATTTTGCTGTAAATATGATATAGGTTAAAATATGTAGAGATAATTCTTATCACAAGAGATATATGATTTGAGATCCGTGAGATATTCTCCCCCAGTGTACTCCAAGATATCATTCCACAGGTGCATATTTCATCAGATTGCCAAACTCCTAACATGGCTCTAATCTGCAGCTTCACTTTGCTTGCTCTTGAGCGTCTTAGTGGTGGTTTTGTCCTGCGGCGAGGATGACAGATTCAAGCGTCTCAGACATAGGTGGCTGGGCATGAGGGATGCGGGGGAGCTGAGGCAGCGCTTCCTGGTTGCCATGGGAATGTACCCTAGCTTGCCTCAGACAGCTTCTGCTTTTATTGTTGAGGACGTTTCTACAGCAGCCTGGATTTGTGTGATCCCTGCGGGCTTCAGTTCCCAATCATTCACGGGGACGGGGAGAGGGAAAGAAACAAGGCGAGACCCACAGCGTCAGCCTGCTTTTTAATGCTTTGTGAGGTCTGGGGGTCACAAGTCCCGCTGTCAGTTTGTGATGATTTATCCTACGGTAAGGCTTTAAATGCATTGGGGTTTACCATCTGTTACACTGGCCCATTCCACACCAGGCTGCGGCTGCGCGGCGTCGCTCCTTTGCCCAGACAGAAGCGTTTGGCCCAACAGCACCTCCAGCTCCTCCCTGAACTCTCCAACTTCCCTTATCGATGCCGGATGCTGATCTGCGGCACGGCGGGGCCGAATTCTGGGGCAGTCCGCTCCACCTTCGCTCAGGATCCCCTTCCGCTGGTGGCAGGATTTCTGTCTGGTCGGCTGTAAGCGGCGCACTGTGGCCGTGTCTTGATTTAAGGCAGCACGGTTCTGCAGTGGGACAATGGAAGCCACCTGTGCCCAGACGAGTGCAAAGTCGAGCCCTTCGCGAGATAAAAAAACATTGTGTGGATCAAAGGGCAGAGACAAGACCCTGGCTCTGATTCACTGTCCTCTCCCTTCACCTGTGACTCTTGGTCTGGGTGGACAGCTGGCTCTTCTTATTAACCCCAAGCTGTTTTTTACGGCTGGCTGAAGGCAGCAGATTGACATTGGACTTAGCCGGCACAACTACTGAACCAGTAACAAATAACACTAAAAGGCTGACTGTAATCTATGCTACAGAAAAAAAAGGAAACATACATTCATCACATGCAGGATAACAAAGATAATATCTGTCGCACTGGTTAATATCAAAAGAACTTTTGATTAAGTATTTGGTAAATTCTGTCTGGTACATTTAAGTATTAAGCTCCTGAATGGGCACTGGTTTAGATCTAAATCTGATCTGCATTCAAATCAAAAGTGACAAATGCAAAGTAATTAGTGGCTCATGTTTTCTGTTAAACCTCCCTTCCCCCTTCCCCCTGCCCCCCCAACCCCCAAAATATGAAGCAATAACTAATGGATCCAAGTTAATTATGGATTATGAGCAGACGACTGGTGGTTTAACTCTGTTTCAGATCTGAGCATTTTAGCAGGAAGCTTGCCTGCCTCATATAAATAAGAACGATAGGAATACTCACACGAATCATCACATTAACAATTTGCATTTCCTACTTCCGTTTTCCTGCAGCAGAATTTCTTTTTAGAGAAATGAATCATTAGGAGAATGATTGGTTGGCACAGCGGCTCACTGGGTAACACTGTCACCTCATGCTTCGAGAGATGTCATTTGAATCCCATCCGCATTCTGTCACGCGGAGGTTGCCTGCTCTCCCCAAATCGTCTGGATCTCCTTCAGGTACGCCACATTATTTCCACAGTCCTAAGGCATGCATATAAGCCCAGGTTCCCCAAGTCCAGTCCTGGAAGGTCAGTCTGCAACACAGATACACATTATTCAGCTCACCAGCTAAATACTAGGTGTACCAGATGTCTGAGCAGGGAAATTTGCAAACTGTGGCCCTCTAAGGCTGGAATTGGGGAAGCTTGATATAAGCTAATCAGTGTCTCTAAATTGCTGATAGAGTATTACTTGTTTGTGTGTTTGTGTGTGTGTGGATTAGGTTTATATTACATTGCGGGGACTTTGGACTAGTATCCTATCTCTGGAATACCCCAATTTTTCTCTAGTGAGTGATATTAATAAAGATAATCAATCGGGAAATGGATGAATGTGCAAACGACAGTCACTAAGAATTTTATTTTCTTATTTATGATCTTGCATGATCCACTGTCACAAAATGGATGCTATTGTTTTCTTGCAGATTTTTTCCAGAGACAGCTGCAGACTTCCAGAGCCCCATATTCGGGACGCCACACAGGCAGGAAAGGACTGAGAAGCCCAAGTGACTAGAGGGACCAGCGTTCTGCACCAGGAGCCCAAACTTCAGCTGGTACCATAGCTCCCAGAGGAGCTAAGTAAATGATCCCCTTCCCCATAGGATGACTCCCTAATATAGCCTTGGTGTCCTTTCTCTGAGTCTCATGGACTCACACGTGCCGGCACCGCGGAGAGCGGCTCCTGGGCCAGACGTGCCGCGGGTCACGAGCCGTGCGGCCCCTGCTCCCCAGGTACGTGCCGATAGCTCTGCTCTGCTTGCAGGCCCCATCTTTGCAATTATCCACATTACTGAAGGCTTGGCAGAGGTTCTACTTTTATGGGGTTACCCTACAGCTATATCTCTCTGTAGCTGAGCTGCATGCCTTTGTTTTCAGTCACAGTGTGTGTAAACAGGAAACCGTATTTGTCCACGGTAGAGACAGAGCTGCTCGCTGTGAGCTACAGCGGGGTGCATGTCCATTCGCAGCTGGTTTGCAGAAGTCATGAGTGATAATTAGAAATCTGTTCATGCATTTGAAAGTGTGTGTAGTGCTGGTAATTTACCTATTTAGTAGCTTCTTCTGTGATGTTGGAGCAGACAGATTTAAAAGCAAAATACAGAATTTTAAAATATAAAACATATAGATTATAAAATATAAAATGTGCAGTTACTCCTTATTAATACAATCAGCCCTCCGTACCCACGGGTTCTGCATCCGTGCATTTAGCCAAACACAGATCAAAAATATTTTTAAAAATTTTTTTTAGAAAGTTCCAAAACTAAAATGTGAATTTGCCACATGCTGAACACTTTGCTGAACTCATGTGAAAGAAAGGAGAGAAAATGAATTTATATTTTCTCTATTTGTATTTTCTTTATGTACTATTTTAAATATTCCGTGTTTTATTCTATGTATTTCTCTACTGTACATGTACAAATTAATTTCCTTGCAGTTATTCCCTAAACAATACAATATAAATACGCTGCATTTGAGCATCTGCAGATTTTGGTATCT
>JAODUD010000107.1:13368216-13379372 GCA_026784285.1 Stomatorhinus walkeri
CTACACTGCGAGAGGTTACCTACACTGCGAGAGGTTACCTACACTGCGAGAGGTTACCTACACTGCGAGAGGTTACCTACACTGCGAGAGGTTACCAACCAATTTAGCCAGCACTGGGACTTTAAACATATCTAGTACACATGGTCAAATCATATCATATTTCTAGTCAGACAGCTCAACCGTGTCCCCTAAACATCACTGGAGCAGAACACGTTTGAAGAGACAGAGAGAGTCATACTTACCACCAAGAGCTGGCTTCCACGACAGCCTGCATAAAGAAAGCCAAAAAGATGACAGCCAGTGCATGATGTCTAGAGTCCATTGCACTGGAGAATGCAAAGCAGTTCAGCCTCTGTGGCAGCAGCATTCTGAGGGACATCTGCAGAAACAGAGGAGAAACGAGTGAGTTTATCAGCACCGCTGACGTATCCGGGACAGACACAAAGGCGGCATCCTGCGGCCCCACGGAGGATTGACTCGTACGCAACACATGAGACCTTGGAGGTCTGAGGAACTGCATTTGGTCACGGAGCTGTGATCTGGCAGGAAGATGCTGTGTGAATCACATGTGCATGATGGAGAAGCACCCGAGAACCCGGCCAAAAGGCATTCTTTTTGGACAGCTGAATTATTCAAGGATAGAACATTCTTCCCCTACAATTTTATTCAGTCAGTAGTGGGGGAATCTGTCGTTTCATGCAACTTGAATTAGAAAGAGTGGTGGAAATGTGCTACAATTAGCTGGGCATTTCATTTAAAAATCTTTACAGACACAAGGATGTGTAATATATATATATATATATATATATATGTGCAGTAAAATAAACGTTTTATAGGCTCAACCATTCTTTCATAAATGTACCTATTCAAAATTTCCAAATTTTTACGTGACATTATAATTTAATGCTGCAATATACTGTTAACGGTAAAAAAAAAAAAAAAAAACAAAAAACAAAAATAACTTTAAAAATAGATTTTAAACCCCAATACCTAGAATCTTAATTGGATTTACATCATTTCGATACTATGGCATTATACTAATGGCACCATTCATCTTTCAAAGTTTCATACCGATTTAATTTTTATTTTTAATCGATGCCAACATTCCTACATACGAGCGCTGAAATCCCTTCAAACTTTTTATGCGGAATTTTTCACAGCTGTCAAAATTAGCATTATGCTATTATAATTTAATTCTGGAAGAGTAGGAATTCATTTGTACTACTCCCAAAAAGTGTGCTCAGTTCACGCATCTGTGTTAAAAAATCCTGTCTTTATAGGCGCTTTCGTAGTCCACAAAATTATTTAGCATAAAAACGCAGTGCATTTTGTTGCCCTATTTTCCAGCTTCAGTAAATCATTAATAAGTTTGCAAAAAAAAGTAGGGTATTGCTATATTGCCGCAATTTCATTAAAAATACTTTTTAAAATTACCCTTTCATTCAGTACTGATGTACAGGAAATATATATTTGCTTAATTAAATTCAAATAAATTTCAGCAAATGCGAATAAAACGAATTCGATTATTTCGTAAAATGATAAAGCAAACGTAATTTTGTTGGGCAAAAAGCATTCACGCTATACATTTTCAGTTATTTAAGTGGTCACGCCTTACGTGGCTTGTAACAGATATATCCCGAAGTATGCACCAAAAAATACTATATACGGGCCTAAGTTAGGCTATTTCAATATAACGGTGCTTATTAATTATTCTTATATCTGGAGAACAGTTTTGTACAAAACGTATATAATCCATTGCTAACCAATACTGACGCTTTTCATATTAGCGGTTTAGCCCGAAGGCATGAAAATTACTATATCAAAATATGCAGAAATTTACATGGAAGGAAAAGAAAAATCCCCACAAACCATTTTCTAATTTTTAAGTTTCTACCTAAATAAAAAAAACGAAACAGTGGTAAAATATGCTGTTTTTAATATTTATATACATTTAGGTTAGAAAACAAGGAAATATACATTATGTAAGAAAATCTACACTGTTCTTAAGTGTTGGCCTACCGTTTAAGCAGTTGGAAATTATCAAATAATCCACGTCAAAAATATATTAGTCTAAAAAAAAAGAAAAAAAAAAAAAACACATCCTACAGTGCTTGCAATTCTTATCTGGCCCAATCGGTGAAACAATAAGGAACAATGCCGTGTAGCTTTCAGTCACCTACCCCTCACTATAAACATAAAAACTTTAAATAGTCGTTTTATTGATTCCGCCTTAATACTGAAGCCAGTATACTCACTGATAACGTTTCACTAGAAGGACATGGTTGAAAACGGCACACGGCACTTGAGTAAACTGAGGGGAGCTCTAAGATTTTCTGTAATTGAACAACGCCGAGAATATGACGGGTCATAATTGTTAAGCTGTCATAACAGCAGCGGCGATAAAACAGATCATGCGGCGCATGTGTTCTGTCAGACTCCCGCGGACGGACAGCGCGGCGGGGAAATCGCCCGTCACCTTCCAGTGATCCTGACCAGGGAGCTCAGGTGCGCTTTGTGGAAGAAACAACAACGGTTCGGCTCCTCTGCAACTGCAAACATTCGCAATAACAATAATAATAATATAATAAATTAACATACTGTGCTTTATACACAGTGCATATAATAACAGTGATAAATGCAATGGATTTTTCTCTAGTTTAAAAATCAAACGTTTAAAAACTGATTTACGCGTATCTGTTAAGACAAGCCAAAAAAGGGGTCCGCACATAAAACGCAGATTTTTCCGCTTTGTAATTATCCACACATGTGGTAAAATGCTGTCAACTAAATAGAAATTAAATACCAAAACGATCAGATTTAAAATTCGCACAAGGAAAGGCAGCAAAGTAAAGGTAGATTTAACAGTTTGGGCCTATGGAGCAGAATTTAAGGCGTTTTATGCATGCAGGACTGCGATAGCCTGCTCCCAGATTTTGCGTACTACTTGCGTGCAGAGTTCTATCAGAAGTATTGCAATGTGCCCCGCGTCGGGTCCCCTGCAAAAATCCAACCGCAAGTCCTAGCGCACAGTAATGGTTACACATGCCGAAAATAAGAAACATTAAACACCAGCAGAGGGAGCCATTATCCAAACGGCTTGTCAGTAAAATACATAAATAAACATTTACCGACATCCAAATAAAAAGAAATTTAATAAATGCAGTGTTAACTCCTCAATAAACTGCTATTTTAACGGTACAGGAATATACAGGTGATATAACGGCACACGCAATAACTGGGACTTAATATAGCAATACTGTCACAGAGCAATAGTATCTATAAACCATTAGCAAACACAGGAATTCCCCAAAAGCCAATTCACAAATATTGCAGGCTACATAAGACTTAAGGTGCACAACGACGAATACAAATTCCAATAAGGAAATAAAGACAGAGAGACAACTTACCCGTGACAACTATTTCAGTGTATAATCCACGTTTTAAAGAGGATTATCAGAGGTTTAATTCCTATAAAACACCTGGGAGTAGAGTTCAGATCTTCTCCTTCTGCGCAAAGAATTGCAATCCAAAGTGAGTAAAAAGATTAGGCATAGAAAAGCGGCTGATCCTCAGATCATAGTAACCGCGATAAATCTTCTGGCTTCAGGTTAGGTGTCGCTAAATTGGCACGAAATGGACTGCCAGTCACTTCTTCCTGCGTAAAGCACAGCTGTGTACGGAGGCTATTTACAATGTCCAAGAGCAATCTAAGTAATTACTGCTTCTAACAAACGTGGGCGTGATTGTGCGGAAACGCTTAATGACAAATAAAACATTCACAAGCAACAAAATGCCCTCGGCTGTTTTTTTCGGTAATAAAAATGTTAAATGGCGTTCTTTTGATTTCTTTTCTTATGGCTCCCAAATAGTTCTGCAAACGATATATTATGTCCGGCAAAGATACTGCTCAAAAACAGCCCGAATAAAGGTTTTTGCTGGGGGAAATGAAGAAAAAAAAACAATTCCAGGATTTTCGACCACTTAAACCAATGGTTCTACCTGCTGAAACATCCATACGGGTAGCTTCCTTCCAGAAGTGAAGTTGTTTTTTCATCCTCCATTCTGAAAAACACAGCGCTCCTTATTCCTTGATGCTTAATGAATAAGCATAAGCATTCTAACTCTAAAAGCCAAAGTGCGAATCGTCCAATATCCAATAGTTTTCAAAGTGGGGGGAACCGGGAGTGGAAAATCCTTTTTAAAAACACCATAAAACAAGCATGCAATACGGCTTTCTATGGTTTTGCAAGTGAAGGCGCGTTTAGTTTCTGAGACGCAAACTCTCTTTGTTTTCCACGACACGGTGAGATTAAATGTATGGAAGCACTTCCAGACCTACACTTATCACCTGCCTCCTCGCGTTCCCCCGCTAACTAACAAGATCTCTTACTGATGCACGGCGGAAAACTTATGCTTCGCGCATGCGCCGAGCGCGTTCTCTCAACTAAATGTTTTAAAGTCGCAAACTCTTAAAAGCGAGCAGTATATAATAGCATGAAACGAACTCCATATTTGCTTCCTAAACCTGTCACGCGTTACCTTGGTGACCAGAACTATTCTCGCTCCCGTTGTAAGAGAAGAAGTCTATAGTGAAAGTCAGGGATGCTCAGTTTTGAATTATTCCCACTTTAATACGGTTTGCAATAAATATTCTGAGAAAATGGTTACAGCTAACAGATTATTATAATTAATAATTCTAATAATAATTCTAAATTATAATTCTCCATTTGCCCAAATGGCAGCAATAGTGTCTAAGCATGTTCATTAATGTAACTATAAATATTTAATAAGCGTTTATACACGTTTTTCATTCAATACAAAATCCTTGTACATTTAGAAACAGAATTCTCACGTTTTAGTTTTAATTTTTTGTTGTTATGTTATTGTGTGAGTATCCGAAAAATCGAATAATTTTAAAATAGAATATATTGATTGCTCCACTTTGCATGCGCGAAATGTAAAGGCAGTTACCACAAGCTTCAAAACAATGTATATCCTACATATCTGGATGTAAGGCGGGATGCAAGAGATTAATATATAATTACGGAAACTAAAATTTCCTTACTGGAGGAAAAGCATGCGGATGTATATTCTCTATTTAGGCCTAATATGTCTGGGGGATACAGCTTAAAAAATGTCAGCGTTATATGCATTTAAGCACCGCGCAATTAAAATCGCCCACATAACTTGCATAGTAATGATGTCCTTTGCTGTGTAGGAGTTACATGCGTTGTGCGGTATAGCCGTTTATATTGCTGGCCGCGTTTATTCCGTCCAAGGTGCTCGTGAGAACATTGGGTTTGAGAACTAAGTGAAATTGTAAAACATGGGCGCAATGCCTTATAAAAATAATTGTTGCCCAAAATAAACTCATCAAATATTCCGGAATAGTACTCCGTTGAGAAAGCAGAATTTTAGCTGGACTTCTTTACCCGAGTTTGGTTCTTGGAAACCGAAGATTTCCTATAGTTTAATAACAAGTTTTGTTCATTAAAAGGATTGTTTTTTTCACCAGTGAAGCATATAAAGAAATGGAAATAGTTTTTTTCTATACCTTTGTATTATACAAATGATTGGAGTTTAACGATTAGTCACAATGTAAAAAGTATGTAGAAAGGTAAAATTAGATTGGCATTTCAACTCAGTTCTTGGGAAAGTCCAGAATACCTACTGACAATTTATATAAACATCTTAAAGATAATTAAGTAAACAAATTTAAGCCAACATCTTTAAATAATAGTGATGCTCATGAAATTCTAAAGGAATGCATCAGTCACAAAATATGTTCAGTATCCAATACCACAGTTTAATGAAAGTAAGTACTTCAGGTGTAAACAATAGTAAATTATCCACAGACTCCGAAACTAGATCCTCTAAATAAATAAAAAAGTGGAAAGTAAAGGGTTGTGTGTTCTATGTCAAAAGAGTTTCCCAGTCTACCTTATAGCTGTGTTATACTACACTTGGAGAGACATAGTCTGTATACAGCTTTTTAACTTTTCTTAATCCCTTTCTTTTGGGTGAAAAACTGAAATATTTGTGTGTGCATTACAAAAGAAGGTGCATTGCTCCTCAGATACATAACATTTATTCTGTAAAAAGTATTTCATAAAATGTTAACTTAGTTAACGGTTTATAACCTCTTTTACTGCACAGTTTATATACACATTTAGCTTTTCACAAAAGATCCTCCAATTAATATTAGTGCATTTAAATTCCTAACAGAAGTGGAGAGATTCTTTTGACTCCTCCATTTTGTAATTTATGATAAGTGATCATTTGATAGCTTTGTGAATCCAAGTCTTTGTGTGCTCAGAGATAGCAATTCATTCAGATTAGGGAGATGCCTTTACAAGAAGAAGAAGAGAAGCAGTGTTGTCTTAAGGCAGGAGGAAAGAGGTCCTAGTGGTAATGCTATCTTCCATCTTGGAAAGAGAAGGAGAGACATCACAATCTTCATCTCGTCAGCCTAACATCAACAGATCCGACACTTGGCCCTTCCTCTGAGTTTGCTCCTTTGAAAGGACATAAACGCTCCACTTTAGCAGAGTGCAAAGGAAGATTGTCCGATAACCTCTGGGAAGCCGTGTGCATCTTCCTATATATTCCTGGCGAGCTTTCTGCTGCACATCCGGCTGCATGCAGCTTAGAAGCTTCTGGAAGTTGCCTTCAGAACGAATGCATATTGCAACGAGTACTTAAAAAATCGAATCACACTCATTGGGAGAAGTTTTAAATGCCACTTCTGGTGCTGTCTCGGGCCAGTGAAACAAGTTGTGCTGCAGTGCTGAGCTCTGCTCCCCTGGGTTTTAAAGTTTGGCAACATCTGTTTAAGTTTATTAGGCAAAAAAGCTGTGACTCTGGCCACAGAACTTATGGAAAAAATAAAGAGTTCATTATTTTAGATCCAGGACAGCAAAAAATTTGATTTGATTTCATCAGAGAAACCTTTGTATTTTTTTTTAAATCAAGGTAAGACTTTACTTGAGGGGGCACATATAATGTAGTATTATAGTCTTACTTAGTGCATTAATTAACCAGAAAGTGTTAGTAATGTACTGATCCCAGTTTATTCATCATTAATCAGTCATAATGGTTCATGTATTCCTCGCAGTAACTATATATGTTAGTTCATGATATATTCTTGAGTAGTAACTGAGTTACTAAGTTACTTTTGCCCCCCGCCACTCCAAGGAAAGCATTAACTTGATCGGTTACTATGGTTGCTGCTGTCATTAATAGCAATATCTTATAATCGATAATTAACAATCAATCTATATATAGACTAATACTACTTATAATTACAATATTAATAATTTTCCAGTAGTTGTACTTAATCACTTTTTTACAAGGGGTGAGGGAGTCATTTTTAATTAACTTCTGCCCTTTACAATAAAATTCTTACAAGATGTACTGTGTAATGTATATAATATAAGTGACTGATGCTTGTTTTCACTGCGTCTACACACAATCCAGCAGAATCATGCAACACACAGGTCAGAATGAAAAAAAAATCACGTTTATTGAATGGATGTAAACAAGCTGGTCAGCACTAACTATTCTGACACACAAAACCACATAGCCTGAAATTTTACTTACCTTTCATTCTACACAACCAACAATACATTGGTTAACGGCAACAGTATATTACATGCCAGTGTTAGATTTAATTTTAAAACCGATTTAATAGTACAACCCAAAACATGCCACACATGTTTATGAAAAGTGTACAGTCCAAGAAGCACAACCAATAATCTAAAAAGACGTAGGGGAGAAGGACTTCATTGTCGTTGCAGCTCAATACACCCAAAGACCACTCTTAGATATGACATTGGTGCTGTATGACCAAGGCTGATACCAGTGAACAGGATGCAAACATATGCCTAGTTTCATTATGGAAATAAGCAGTAATGTGCCAACTGAATATATATATATATATATAACCGTCAGCAATCAAAAAACAAAAACAAAGCCATTATTTTACAGCAAAACTCACACGTTTCCCAAAAAATATCAATCATAATACATTAAATGATAACAAATATTGAAAATAACAGACGCAGAATCCACAACTTAAGAAATCAAGTCAGAATTTAAAAAAAAAGAGAAATTTTCCATTTGTCACAGTGTTAATATCATCCACAGATATGTAATCTGAGTTAACAAAGAAAACAATTCTGAACCTCACACATGAAAAAACTAAATGCAGAAATAACCAAAATAACCAAAGCTCGATAGATAATTCATGAGTCATTGTAACAATTCAAACCCACCATTCAGCATGAAAGCGTTTCTGCCCCATAACAATGCATAAAATTGGCACTTCACATAGTCATTTCCATCTGCACATTGCTTTGTGTGTGTGTGTGTATATATATATATATATATATATGTGCGTGTGTGTGTGTGTATGTATATATATATAGCTATATATATATGACTACTTAGCTTTTTATGGTAGGCAGACCCTACTTCAAGTATTCAGAAATAATGTTTAAGAAGAAAGTATTAACCTAGGACTCAAAAGCCCACCTCCTACAACAAAATTAAAGAGTATGAACTTAAGCTCCTTAGACAAAATTGTCTACTTTTTAATTTAAAACCCTTAATATCCTGCCTGTGAATTCATTTCAAGTTACAATTGTGGATACTTGACAAAACTAAACTAGAACAATTCAGGCTAACTCCCACTTCCCCCGTCCTGTACACTGCACACTTTTGATAGATCCAACAAGACTTTCATATTAAATGAAGCAGTTATCACTGCCACATCCACAGGTAATAGCCATTTTGGCCTTGCATGGTATAACTTCCAATATCATACATTCAATTATACATTGGATTTACCGCCATTACTGCATAGATTTTGAATAATGTCCAGAAGGGTGTAAAAAGCAGACATTACATTGACTATGGAGCTCTTTGAATATCCAACCAAAAATGATGACATTACTCATGAGTGCAATTGCTGTCAGCTGTGGTGAAGAAACCTTCCCCCCCTAGTTATTCAAAAGTTTAACTGAGATTTACTGTTAAAAACAAAAATAAACTAATCTCAGACGGCCGAGTGGTCCTCGTCTGTCTTCGATATGACAGGTGGCAGTCTTCGTGGTGTTAGGACTGTGTCTGACCACTGCACACCGGCCGTGTAAACACAACGACCTCACTTAGGCCAATTACGTACCCTGGATGCTCAAATCAGAAGAATTCTAAGACACAGCTAGTTTTTGGAAATAAAAACCTAAAATATCACTGATCCAACAGACATTTCAGATCACTAGATGCAAAATACTTATACGAGATTTTGGAAAGGATTCCAGCGGTATTTTTTCAGCCATAACCTCCCTTGTCTGTGCTTTGCACTGGGGAAGTACAAAAATTCTTCAGTCTTGCCTCACAATGTCAATGCGTTCATCCATTCATTCATGCTTTTACCGAACAATCTACACATTCTCTGTTCTCCAGTGGATGCAATAAACAGCACTTTCCTTTATAATTTATTTACTTTGTCCCTTGAGGAAGTTTGAAAACAAAATAGAAATGGAATTCTTTTTTTTGTACATATACATCATATATATCGGACAAAATACAGACACGCAGATATACTTAATAGGCACCTGCCATCTTGTTCAGAGGGACAATTGCAGTCACTAAAACAGATCTGCTCAGTTTGGATTGGCTTGGCATTCTGAAACTAGCAGACATTTGTCCTATCCTGACCAGAGTCTACTCGAGCATGAAGCCCAAAGGAAAATATTAAAAGAGGCATCACACAGACTAAACAGTCCCCTTTATGCATTTTGTTTGATCTGTAGCACTTTACGGACACTGGCATCTGAACCCAGAACAACACGGACACTATTTTCTTTTGTCTCGGCCCATGTGTGCTGCAACAAATCATCATTTATGTTTCATGTCAGACTGAGGGGAGATCACTGTATTTGTCACAAATCCTGCATGCGATGGCTTATTAATTATCCTTTGTTTCCCAGACACTTCATCTAAGGAACCATGAAGTGTCTTAGCAGCTGAGGAGAGAACGTCCTGATTGTCATTTATGCAGAAATATATTGTGGCTACAGCATCATAGGGGGTTTGCTTTGGGGGAAAACGTCTGAAAAGCTATATGTGTATAAAACCTAAAGGTTAAATGGCATTAACCTCAAAGTCTGCATAGACTGGATGGGAAACCACTTCATACTCTGGAGGTGGGTGAGGTACCACGAGGGGCGATTCCCATTAAGGCATTGCACACGGTACAGGGACTGGAGCTGGAATTGTGGAGGTCCCCCGTTTGGTGAAAACCATGGCCTTCCATTAGCCTCATGTGCGTTTTCCTCACCGCAGTGTATTGCTGAAGGTTTACTAACAGAAGCTGAGGGAGCCTAACCCCTCCTGAGGTAAGTCGATTACAGGTAGTAAAGCCAAATGCAAACACAAACCAATCCAAAACAGAGTGTATGGCACTTTCTGAGGGAGGAGAGTGTAAGTGTTCACGTGTGAATAGGGGGTGTGGGGGGGGGGCAGTGCTTCCTCTGCTGTTACCAGAAGAGCGAGAATGTGGTTGTTTTGATGTTCGGGTCCAAGTACAGGGCTGTCAGCAATCTCCCTCCAGCCTCTGGATGACCTGATGCTGGACCTACGAGGCGGCTGTCAGAGAGGATCTGCCAGAGGACGTCTTCACAGAGAGGCAGGACCCTCCTGCGCTCCTCCTCCTCCTCCTCCTCCTCTCCTGGCTGTGGAAAGACACGCACAAACAGGTTAATACTGCACAGCGTGACGTGTCTTAGTATGGTAAACATCCCGAAGCTGCTCACGGGATATTTTCAACTATGCTATTTTGCTAAAGCCAATCAGGCCAGATTCAGATACATACTTCCAACAGCATTAACCTTTTGATATCATACTGACAAAACAGTGACAATTCCCTTCTGGAGTTAACAGAATAACAGAAGGATTTAACAGTGGACTGTATCGAAAGATGCTCCCCCCTGTTTGAGCAGCGCAAATGCCATCTCTCTATCACTGACCACCTGCCACTTAACCCACCATCTCTCTATCACTGACCACCTGCCACTCAACCCACCATCTCTCTATCACTGACCACCTGCCACTCAACCCACCATCTCTCTATCACTGACCACCTGCCACTCAAC
>JAODUD010000107.1:13407353-13418181 GCA_026784285.1 Stomatorhinus walkeri
CACAGGTGTCCATCCGCAAACTCAGTAGCCCTTTTTGGAGCCACAGAAAACCAGACATGTGAAACACGGCCTGGCAGAGTTGACTGATGGCCATCAACCCATATGACTTAAATCCCCTCCACGCCTCCCCCAGACTTTCATATCACTCATAACTTTGAAAAATAGAAATTTAATGTGATTTCATATAAAAAAAAGACATTTCTAAGAATCCTTTTCATAATTTCCAGCTCCTTGTCTGACTATTCAGACAGTCACGACCAGCAAGTTGTTCTTTTTAAATGGTTGAAATGGCAAGACGTACTGTGGGTCGCAAGTGTAACCTGGGATCAGGAACACGTCTGTCGGGGAGAGGTAGACAGACACACCCCCAAGGCTCTTTGTCAACATCATTCCTCACTGTTAGCATGCAAGGGAAGCCTTTCTTTTGACTGCTTACAAAGGTACATTAGCAACCTTTGATAGCTGGACAGGTGAATGCCGCATGTCATGATTTTCATGGGGCTGCCTGGCATGGTTTTTGCGTGCTTGTTGCTCTTTTCTGTGCTATGCACTGGAAGGCTACTCCATGTGAACGTTTCAGGGTGTGCCTGCTGCCTGCATTCCAGCAGAGTCTGCCTGATCTTGCATATATTTTCCTCTCTAGATTGTTCATGCAATTTGGCGCAATGGATTTTCACAGGACATAAAGTGAAATGCACATCAAACACACAACTCACTCTTGGAACAGCAGCTCACCAAACCATTGTTGTTTTGCACAAAGAACAAATACTAACTTTAAAGGTAATTCACACAGCCCCCTGTCAGACATGGTGTGAACCACAAAGAAATCCATACTCACAGGTGAATATATATATATATATATATATATATATATATATATATATATACTGTACACACACACAGACAATGTGCAAAAGTCGTAGAAGGTCAAAGTAAATCTGGGTATAAAGTGTATATTTGCTCTGAACACAAACACAAATTAACATCATAACATACGCAAATTAAGAATAACATGATAAGAACTAAAAGGAAGTTCGGTGAATATTGTTGGCTAGATGAACACCGCTGAGGTTCTTAAACATCTCCTCATGAGCGCCCCAGCTATTTCAAGAGTGTGTTAAGTTTCACAACTAAATTAATTAAGGTTGGATAAAATTCAACTCAAAAAATACATGAGTGTATTAGATGGTTGCTGGAAATACTGGGGTTTTGAAATGGCTAAGCTAACACACTTCGATAGGCATAATGTCATAGTTTTACACCAACATGAAGATCATCGTTTTCCTTGACTGTCTAAGGCTTTTGCCCAGTACTGTATATCATATTATTATTTTACAACATGAAATAGATAACAGATGGATACATTATTTTATACACAAGCAATGGATTTATATATCTGTGACACAATGAATGTATTAATGGTAGTTCCATTTCTGTGAACCGTTCCAGTCATACTTCCAAATGACAGACAAAACTATTTTCTTAAGAAGAAAAATTAGAAGGTCAAATATGATTATGACAAATATTGCTAGTTGAATGTTTAGGTACGGGGAGAAAAATAGGCTTAAAACAACAACAAAGCAGATGCTTTACAAGGCAAATGAGCATCACATATGACATGTTTTACTTACATTTTCTGTTTTATGGGATGCTAGCACAGACCAGCTTAGCTGAACTTGCAATTAAGAATAAAAGACAAACAAACCACACACTGAAGGCTTGTTCACAGCCTTATTTTTTTCCTCAGAAATGCTGTGAAACAATTGTTTTCGAGCTGCAGGACACATAACTCTTATTTTTGCTGTCTGTGTGTAAAACCTACAGCTGTTTTAGTGGCTGGATGGTTTAATTAGGATCCTGCATGTTTCGCAGGTACAGAGGAACCCGCTTATAGTGATCACGGTTATAGCAATCAACCGCTTATATGGGTCAAAAAGCTTGGGACAGAATCATTCCTGTACAAATGCTGCTTAAATAATTTGCTTATGGTAATTAAGTAGTCCATGTACAGTGTTCATTTTGGGTCTTTTTATACATGACAACATACAGAAAAAATCTAAACTATTTTTAGATTTAATTTTTTTTTAAACTTTGCTTTACTAATGCTGTGTGCACAGAAAACATAACGGGGAAAGAAAGTTATTTTCTTTCAGTGAAAAATAAAGACTCATCGAAGCTTATGACAACCTGCCAAATACCAGCCAACGAGATGCGGCAGCAAAACTACAATAAGCTATATGTTATGTACAATACTGTACTATATTAAATTGCTGAGCAGGAATCGCCGCGGCGGCGAATAAAAAAGGCGACAAGGCATGCTGGAGCATGCAGATCCTGCTGGTGCTATGGTATTATAGTGAATTACATTATACACAGTTCAGTCATTTAATTTGAACAGTACTGTAATTTGAAAAGCATTTGAAACAGCAGAACTGTATTCTGAAAGAGTCAATAAAATTCTGTAAATAGTGACGCTGTCCATTCTATTACCTTATATTCATGTAATTTATATACAAATGTCAGTTAGATGGTAATCTGCCTGAGACATAAAGAAAACAAGAAAAAAATATATGGTTATAATGATCATCCGCTTATAGCGATCAATTTCAGTCAGACAGACATGATCACTATAAGCACATTCCACTGTATATGAAATATTGCCATTCTCACAGGAATGAAGTCTACTGAAAAAAGACAAAGTTTTAGTCACTAAAATCGCTGTCTTCCTCTACATTGTGGAGTATACACACATTACAGAACCATGCCCCAAAATAATATTTTTGCCCCAAAATAAAGTTTTGAAAATGTGATAATGCATATACAGAAATGTTTAAAAAGAGCCTAACCCTAACCCTAACTAGCAAAAGCAACTAAATTTTTACATTAACTGCACCTTTATAATGCATTTATTACACATTCATAGGACTTTCAGTGCCCTATATAATCATATAATGCTCGCTATTAATATAATCAAACTATTATTCTGACTTCAGACTTACAAAAGTGCTCTGTGTAGGTAAGAACAGAACATCAGAGTATAAATGAAGAAATCCTCTGATCTGCCACTATGTGATCTTCAAGCAGCTCAGTGCTGTTAAGGAAGGATGGACCAATCCATTCGTTAGAACAGTCATGCAATGCATGCCAACTCGAAACCACTAATCCAATTTAAGTGTGGTCTTGCTCTTGAGATTAAAGCAGAATACAAGTCCCAGTGCCTGTTGGCATACTTGAATGGATGGCAACTAAGAATCCAGTCATGCATCCATAAATAGGCCGACACGACAATAGAAACATCCATCCAGCTACAGGGTCACCGTGAGCCTGAAGCCTACCTAAGGCAGCACAGGGCACAAGGTGGCGGGATCCCAGGACGGGATGCCAGTCAGCTGCAGGACATACACTCACACACAAAAGCACATACTGTGAGCAACTTAGAGACATCATCTTGACTAATTAGGCCTACATGATTTTGGACTGTGGAGAGAACCCACAGAAACACTGCACACGAAGCGAGTGAGTCCAGCGACGCCGCTGCCCAGACTCCCATTCCCGAAGGGAACACAATCCGTCATAAAGACCTCTCAGCAACAGGCATGCTTAGAGTGAAATGTAACTGTGTGGATCTTTAAGATCTGTGGTGAGTAAAATTGATTTCAGGTGCTCGCATTGTCTCGTTAAAAGTGTTATAATCCCATGTAAACACGTTACACAACTACAGTTCTGTCCATTAAAAAAGAGGTCCTTCTTCGGGTAAACCGAAGCGTGCACTGTTTATCTCAGAGACACGGATGTTTGTTTTGTTGCAATTCACATACTTTCAGACATGAGCGAGATCAGAGACGCACTTGTGATCAGAATAACCTTGCGATAGAACTTTATGGCCTAATAGTCACTCTGTTTGTTTCGGGGACTTTGTGTACAGCTTGCTGTCTGTGTAGTTATGGTGCAAATGGTGAATTATTAGAAACAGGTGACCTCTGGCCCAGAAGAAGAACATCCACGCCCCCCCATCAGCAGGACATCTCTGAAAAGTTCTTTAAAGGACTTTTTATTTGATTGTAAGGGTGATCTGTGCCATAGGGCCAAACAATAACTAGTGTACACGTGAATGAGATGAGAAGATGTCTTTAAGGCAAAAAAAAAGCAAAACAATACAGCTTCAGTAGCTATTGATTGCAATGAAAATGTTCGGAATTAAAAAGTAAAAAGCCTTTGATAAACAATCAGGTGCTGAGATGAATATAATGAAATTATACGGAAGGAAAGATTCGCTTCGAGCCAACAAGACAAAGTTGAAGAAATTTGAAGTGATGTAACTCTAGACTCTATGTGAAAGAGAAGCATTTCCGAGAAGATAAGCCTTTATACACTGTAATGCTTATACAGTTATTCCTTAACTAAATCAATCTGAAACAGACACTATTGTAAAAGCCATGCTCAATGCACAGCTAATGACACCTCGGCTTTCACTACAGATTTTTGCTTTTAATACATTTTTTGCTATAGGTCATCCTTTATTGAATGAACAGGATAATGCCTTCAAAAGCCCTCTACAATGTTGTACCCCAAATACTCTAAATGAAAGAAACAACAGCAACTGCACGCCATTATTCTGGAGGAAGGCCAGTTAACGCTGACTCTACGTTGCTCCACGTTGCTGGAGACACCGGACTGGATGTACAAAACCAACACAACTGAGAAAAATGAGCCATGGGAGATCGGAGTGGCCCAGATGTGTTTGTTACTCTGACCTGTATCTATGAAAACATGACTGGCAGAGGTCCAATGCCGCCCCCGCCCCTGTCACACCTGCATGACACTGGATAAGCAGCAGCGTGGCCTGCAGCTGCTCCACCAGACACATATATTCCATGGATGCAGGAGGGGCCCCTGGAAGTATGAGGGCCCCTGGAAGTATGAGGGCCCCTGGAAGTGCTCTTTCTCCATTTATAGTAGCATAAACAGAATGAGAGGAGAAAGCATTAAATCCCATTATCAAGTTGTGCATCAAATTAACAACAACCTTTCTTGTTTTGGATCTATTCAAACTTTCAAGCAGAAATACTGTTGGTCTGGGTGGTAATGTTATATTTGCCAAATTTCAGATTTAAGATGTAATCTCCACAAGCCGCTTGGCATTCCCTCTGATATATCTAAAACCCAGATTTCTTTTCCCGAGGTAATGAATTAGTATTAAAAAAATGTCCACTATAAAACCCTAATCCTCCTCATATGAGAAGCTGTCAGTACAGCGTCCGCTTATACTGTAAAATTAAACCACCTACATAAATGCTTATTAGAATGTGACATGGAGATCTTTCCAGTTCTGATGTCGCTCTCAGATTACTGCCCAAAATATCAATGAGCACGCCAGAGGCAAATGGTCCACTGGTAAAATCCGGAAATGGCCGGTCGTGGCCTCCCTGGGACAAACAGCCAAGGAACTTCTCGTGTCATTCGTCGTACATTCCTACGTAGGAGCGCCACTGTAATATGAATTTAAAAAACATGAGCAGGGGAGAAAAACCACAACGTTTCCCGAAATGCTCTGCCAACGTCAAACAAAGTCATGTCAGAGGAAGGATTAACAGAGCCATTCCAGGCTGCGAGAGAGTGAAACAACAAAGGAACGCCCATATACTGTATGTATACACACACACACGCACACACACACTGATTAGATATCTACAGTGACATCGGAAAGAGTTTTACATGGGGGTGTGTGATGTATATCATGACAGGTGCACAAGCAAAAGTCACATAGTGAAAGGATGCGATGTAAGAAAGATTTAACAGAAATTTTAAAATAATAAACATTTAATCATTTAAAATAAGACATATTCAAATAAAACATTTTTCAGGTGCAGTTTTACGACTGATTGCAAATAATAATAAATAAACTGATCCACAAGAAAAAATGATGTTATCTGATACATCAATACAATCTTCCTTAGATTGGCTTATCTTATAAACTGGGTACTCACGCTCATCATGCGCTGTGAATTTGGCCTTAGAAACAAATTCAAATTCATGATTCTTAATGAAAGATAAGGAATGCAATCTTACTTGTTTCACCTGTATTATGACAGAAACTTGTTAAAATAGCAAAAAGTGCCTTTAATGAACAGCGGTTGCAAAACCCACAAATACCGCAATGTAATTTTTTTTTCCAGTTTCGTTCTGTCCTAAATAGAAATCTGTTCATGTGGCGTCACTGAGGACACAATGGAAGCTGTACAGGGCATTGGTCAGACTGAAGCTTCACAGAGAGCGAAATGTGATTTTAATGGAGGAGTAACAGTGACAGGATGGGGGAGGGTCTGCTGATTGGGGGAACACCACCCCCCCCCCCCACCCACTTCTAACGCCCCTGAATAGCTATATCTTTGTGGGGACTCTCCATTCATTTCTATGGGCACAACCAATGACAACCTTAACCCCTACCCTACACAAACACACACATCCACAGACACACACACACACACAGACAAACAGACAGACACACAGTTGCCTGGCATATTGAAAGAAGTCCACAGAGAAATCCTTTTATATGAAGGCTATGTCTTACCGTCATGACCAACAAACAGAAACAAACCTGTCTAACAGCCTCTTGTTTAACATCTGTCTTTTCTATCTCTCCACTCCTCCATACAGTGATCCTACTGCACAGAGCTGTTCCCTATTCTGCACATGAGGTAAGCTTCTCAGACGTTTTTGCAAAATAATAATCAGTCTTTCAACCATGTAACCCCAGCAGTCAAAAAAATTACCCCACAAATTACTCACGTCTGGGCATTTGTGAAATTTGGCCCGAAATTCCTCAGGGATATTCCTTGTTTCTCTAGGGCTCACCTCTGAGGAACTCCCTTGTGAGAATGTCTGAGGAACATGTCATCACCGATCTCTGCACATTACCTTCATCTCAGTGCTGGATATAAAACTACATGCACAACAGCAATGGCGAAACAAACTGGTGACTCTTTCACACTGTGGAATCGCAAAAGAGAAGAATGGATGTTAATGCTTAACACTGGGCTTGTAAACCTTACAGATTTGGAGCCCATAGCTCATACTGTACATTTTCTAAAGATAATTATTTTGGAAACACAAAATCACATTATCCAGCCATCCATCCATCCATCCATTATCTGTAACCGCTTGTCCTCTTCAGTGTCACAGGGGTCCAGAGTATATGACCACAAGGCAGAGAACAATCTAGGGTGGGGTGCCAATCCATAGCAGGGCACACTGAGACACAGTAAAAGGGTCTTTATTCTTTAAAATATTCTAAATATCTTAATGGCATCTCAAAGGAAAGCTTTCAGCTGAAGTATAGTGACTGTTCAGAGTCAGATCCATAGCCTTGTGGTTTTTGAAAAGCGATAATCTGTTAAACAGAAAATCTTCTAAACCAGACGTCCTTTGACAACAATCAGAAAACATGTATTCAAGTCTTCAATGCACATTGTGTCAGGGTTTATTTCTGGCACGATATCTCCTATTACAGGGCAGAAGACAAACTCTGGCTTTTCAAAGCAAACCCTGTAACCAATATTCAAAGCCTGAGGTACTGGTCCTGGTGTTCAATTTGTGGAGCACATTAGTTTGGATCAGACCTCCCTGATGGGAACCGTCCACGCTGGCTATAAAGAACCACGTTGACTTGAATCTTTGAGGAGGTGTGAAATGGGGGAGGGAAAGCTGGAACATGCTTGGAGTAATTCAAATTACAACCTTCACGGGGACCAGAACAGGCTGAGCAGAAGAGAGGCAGAGAGCCCCATTTGGCAGCCGGCATGTAAGCTGAAGCGGCTCCTCCGACGAGCTAATCCCACGCTGAATGTCGTCGTAAAAGTGTGGCTTTTTTAGAGGGACAGATAAAAGACACAACAGAGAGCTCCTCAACCGCACCTCTAATGTGAAAGCAGCCCTGGACTTGTAGAGAACAAAAAAGCATGTGTGTTGTACGGCATGGTGACCGACCCACTGAAGCCGCCCCAGGTCGCTCCTTACAACTGAGCCTGAGGAATTCTCACCTCTAACGCAAGACCGTAACTTAGTTTCGGCTGGCTGTAACCGAGAGAGGGTTCACTCCAAAGAGCAACGTAGCATCTGGTTACGTGGAGTATATCATCCAAAGTACATAATCATTTACCTGATATGAACATGGCTATGGATCAGTGGGATTCCAAGTTTATCGGGGGATATTTTACACACCCCTGCCAATACTGCGATGTCCGAGTAAGAGCGAAGAGTGTGAACCAGTGTAGGACACCTCAGGAATATCTTCAGATATGGGAGGAATGACAGGAATAGATAAGCAGTACAAGTCGAAGAGGTGTGTGCAGGAGCTATCTATACCTGCGACCAGGTTCTTGCTAGCCATGCACTTGAAAAATGCACTTAGTCTGAACTTCAATGAAAATATCCAGCTATAGAAATGAATAAATAGTAAAATAGTAAAAAAATAAATAAATAAATAAGAAAAAAAGTATAACTTATATAAGTCACTTGAAAAAACACATGCCAAGCGAATGTAACAAGCAGATCTATTTCACCTGCAGTAAAACCAACAGCAAGGTACTCAAAAGGCTATACATGCAGGACAGGCTACATGACAGCCTTGATAAAACATCACATACAGAGGAATACATGAGGAGATTCCTAAGAAAGATATGCAGCAACAGAAAGGTAGTATATAAGACCTCGTTGATAAAAACACAGATATTCATTTAGTGCAATGCACAGTAAATAGCTCTGCTATTAAATTAGACAATTTCAAATGCAGCATGTTACAAACAGCTGGTTACGGACAGTAAAAAAAAAAAAAAAGATAAAAAATTTTGCACATGTGCACGACAATCACAAACAATGAAATCTCAGTTGTTTAACGTGAAACAAAACACGTCAGGCTGTTTGCTCATCGCGTAATTTTCGGAGTCCAGAATATGACTGACACGTGCTGAATCCATTTTCATACAGCAACAACAGCTTTCTTTTTTTCTTCTATTGTGTTGTACATTTTGATTTTTTTTCACAACTGGCAAACCAGGCTTCTACATAAAGTGACAGTGTTAACGCAGATCAGTTTGGAAGTCTGCAAACATGCTTTTGACTGGCAAGTGTGAGTATTTTTTCTCCAAGGTGCTGTGAGAAGGGGACCGCGGCCCACAAGCACCCTGCAGTGCAGCATGCGAAGCCCTGGCTTGTGTTTCCGGCAGCACATGGAACCGCACCAGGCGGGGGGGTGAAACGCTAGTGGGAAAGGGGCCCACCTTCCAGTGACATTTTCCAGAATCCCGCAACTCCTTTATAAATATATATATATATGTGTGTGTGTGTGTGTGTGTGTGTGTATACACATGTGTATTGGGGAATACTTGCAGCACAATACATTTTCAAATCTAATTACAATCCCTGAGTGGTTTGTTGTGAATACAGGGGGGTGAGTGATAAAAAAAGAAGCAGAAACAGTTAACAGCTCCATGTCTTTTGGACATGTCGGGCTGCTGCAATGCACTCTGGGAGTGCCTGGGACTGATTAATGAAGCAGGACTGCCTATTAGCTTTGTGACGGCTCTGTCGCTTGTGACACTAAGGACCTACAGGTGTAACAATTCCAACAGGCCCGTTTAACAGGAAACGCAAAAGTGACCCATAAAAATTAGTGCACCTCCACCTACACTGATCCCCTAGACCCCAGAGGGCTGTCAGAACCTGGGTGCACATCAAAGCAGTGGCTGACTGACAGATAGTATAGTTTCTGAAAGCTTCAAAGAGGCTAGACTAGTGAGATGAACTGTCCGTAGCGAACTGTGGATTAGGGTTCCCCACAATGGAGCTCAGTACAAATGACCCGGCAGCCAGCGGTATTGAAAACAGAGTAATATATCCATGTCAGTTCAGTTTAGTTCCTTGTCTTCAATCCTCACTTTCTAACTGCTGTTAGCATGCAAGTGATTTTGTTTTGAAATGTTTAACCTGATACTTACCAAGGACTCTTTGGTTTTTGAGATTCTCTTAATAGAAATAAACACAGGTTCCTCTTAGGTTTTTATTTAATTGTTTTTTTTTGCCCCTTACAACCAACACCGGTCTGAAGTAGAAACATGAGATCATGCAATTGGGAGTCAGACCAAAAATCTGTAGCACAGCTATAGCAAAATGCACAGCAAAGGCAAACGTTACGTAAAAGTTAGGTGGCAAACTTACGTAAACAAACAAATACTGTATTCCTTCACGTGCTAGCATAGTGGTAATACAGTGTGACCTAATCCGTGTGAGCTCTCTTGGGAATAGGTGCAGGCATATACTCTACACACACACATGGACACACTCTCTAACATTTGGCAGGTCCTCACTCAAAGTGCTAGGCTACATCACTGATAAGCAGCCAAGGAAATTGACAGGGGAAAAAGAAGCCTAACAGGACTGGTAAAGAGAACAACAATATTCTGCCAAGGTCTGGAATTCCATCCCAGCAGTGCAAATCCCTTCATATAAAGAAGAACATATCAGAAAGCTCAGCTTTCTGAACCTTAAGATATAAGCTCTCTCAGTACACCGTATGTTTACGTTAAATTCAAGTCAAATCAAAATGAAAAAGCGCAATATTAATTCCCTTAAAATCTGCATCTGTGACTCTACTGCTTATCACTCCTAATCACTCCCAGGAGACCGGACTTTTCACAACCCACTGTAGCTTTTTCGATTTTGAGTTTCATGCAAAGTCTGCAGGACTGTAGGCCGGGGGTAGAGTACCCGGTAAGGGGCTGGCCGTGGATCCTCTGCTTTAGGGACAGGACTGTAGGCCGGGGGTAGAGTA
>JAODUD010000107.1:13440632-13453645 GCA_026784285.1 Stomatorhinus walkeri
GCAAAAATGTGGACAGTCTGGCAGAGAGTTCAGAGGGAGCAAAAATGTGGACAGTCTGGCAGAGAGTTCAGAGGGAGCAAAAATGTGGACAGTCTGGCAGGGAGTTCAGAGGGAGCAAAAATGTGAACAGTCTGGCAGAGAGTTCAGAGGGAGCAAAAATGTGAACTGGTTGTGGGTCCCTGCAGACCGGATTGGGAAACACTGCTTAAGAGTGATGAAAACAGTCCATAGCAAAGTTAAAAGGTGTTTTTAATCATGTTATAAAGCAAATAAGATCAGTAGTACACCATATAATCCACCCACCTCTACCACAAACTCTTCCAAAAGGGGAGAGTTAACCTTCCTGTAAAAAGTCCAGAAAACTCTGTGAACCACTGATAGTATCTAGTGTGTGTGTGTGTATACCTGAATTACATTGTGTAACTGAAAGCATATTTATGTTTGATTTTGAAGGTTATAAAAGAAATAATTAAAAAAAACACATAAAATAATATATCACTGTAGTGATTAGAAGTTAGACTTATGTTACAGATTAAACACTTTCCTACACAGCCTTTTGGCAACATAAATAGCAAAATCTTATGCCTTCTGTATAGTAAGTGAATATCATTTCAATAGATTTCATTTGCCAAGCCAGGCCTGTCTTTACAAGCTTGCAAACGTAATTTTATTAATTTGAATTAAAATATAGTCAAATGTTTCCTACTATTTCCAAAACTTGTTCAACACTGGATAGAATGTTTGGCAGGTTTCCCTGAAATCTAGAACAGGTCTTACTTATATAGACCAATGATATTTGTAATGAGACACTTTCTCCTAAATCACTGCGGAGTTATTAAATATTCATGAGCATTATTACCATACTGGCAGTGTGAGGTGTTTCTTAGAGAAATGCAATATTAAAGTTAAAGTCATTTGTGGGGATAAATTGCAGACTGTGGCTACCAAATTTTATTTTAAACCTGTTTGTAGAACAATTACAATAGACATAAAATGGAACATGATGTTTGAACATTTTTTGATCAGCAAACCAATGTTAAAAGGAAAAGTATATATTTCCCAAATAAACAAGTATATATATATATATATATATATATATATATACACACACACACACACACACACACACACAAACTATTAGGAAATACTGTATATACTTTTCCTTTTAACATGGTTTTGCTGATCAAAAAATGTATATATATATTCACAAGGGTATTCATAAGGGTAATAAGTCCAAACCCACAAACACACACAACACAATTTTTGCTGTGATGAAGTGCTTTTCAGCATTAACAATTCCTGGATACAAGTTCCTGTTAATGCTCCCAAAGGAACTGTAAGTGAAGTGTTGCGGCTCTGCATTACACAGGCATGTCCATGATGACAGAAGCTACAGCTTCTCTCCAAAAAGACCAGCCATCTCCCACTATCGTAATATGTAAAAGTCCAACCTCCAGTATACAGGACACCTGCAAAACTACCGACTGAAAAACACGACTATCAAAGTGGTTTTACAAAGAGTTCAATGAAAACCTATGATCAGTACCTCCCCTTGAGAAGAACATGTTTTTAAGCAGTGTCAACCATTGTTGACTTATTCCAATTACTGTTTATGCCAGTTTTTTTGGTTTCACATGCCAATAAAATGGAAAGGGATTATAGTATTGAAATCCCAACAGAAGGTCTACAAATGTGTGAACCTTCCACCTGGTAAGTTGTTGAAGGGTGAGTGAAATTCTTCCAAGAGCAACAACATGTGATATCGGTTAAGTGTTCATTGCCGCTCTAACAATTTAAGACATCCACACAGTGTAGCAAGTGATGTATGGTTAAAGTACATGATGGAAAAGCATGCATGCATGGCTCTATATCACGTTCACTTCTCTATGAAGACATCTAACCCAGAGACGCAGAGGACTCCGGCCGTGGCGAGCTGGACGGGAGACAGCAGATGGTCGAGCTGCGGCAGTCTCCCAATGTGCAGACAGCGTAAGATATCGTGCGGTAGTCTTGGGACTCTTCAGGTTAAGTCAAGGTCAGGGACGGAAGTAAAACTACGTCTGATGAGCTCCCGTCTCATGGAGAAAACGTTAAGATTTAAGACACCCCGGGACTACTAAATTAGCTACATGTATCTCATGCCGTTATTTCTGCAAATTGTATGGATGGTATGTGCTTAAAATGTAATTTTCTCTATGACTCAACTAAATGTCCAAAGTAGACGGCTTCTGGGAGAAATACAGGTGCAAGATACCCGAATGAGCCACAAATTTCAGCTTTCACCAGAAACAGGCTTTTTTTTTTTTATCCTGAGGACACATACCTCCATCTGCAAATGCAGGCACTGTCCTTCAGCAATTGACCCTTTTGCAATCAAGTATATTTTGCTGCTTGATTGCTAGACTTTGTAGATAAATTAGTTACAGATGCACTTGAGTTTTTCCCCCATGCTAATAAAATATACAACATATTTACAAACTAGAAAAAAGCCAAACCTGTTTTACATCAAGAAAATCAAACCATGAAGCTGTTTATATTGTCCATCATTATTCAAATACTCATCCTTGATAAGAGGCTGGTTATATATGGATTTTCATGCTTGAGATATAACATAATGTAATAAAGCAACATAATAGATTTATTTTGTATCTAAAAGCGTAGGTCAATAGATACTTGAAAACAGTGTTCAGAAAATGGAGTATTCTAGAGTGTTCTTGTGAGATAAGAAGAGACCGACTATTTTAAAAGTATGCCTTGGGCAGTGATGTTATAGATATACCTTATATACTTTATATTAGTCTTTGTGGTATTACTTATTATTAGATTTTTCATGTCATAAAAAGACTCCAGCATATATGTAATTAAGGTGTTCATTGCCGATACAAAACTTTTTGTTACACATACAACTAATAATTCCAAAAATGTTTCACACAGAGCTAAAGAATATAAGAACAAAATTGGACTAATAACAGAAATTTATAGCTCTTAAATGCCTGCCATTGTTCTTGCTTTAGTTTTAATATTCTTTCATGCTGTTACGGGCAACTAATTCTTTTTCATATGAGGAAAGACGGGAGGCATATTTGTTTCTGGCTGCTAATGCAGGCTGCCAAACAGAAACTCTGGGCCGGTGATGTGACCACCTAGTGACCTTGGAAATTGTTTTAACAAAGTGAAAAATATCTCCCTCTTGCAGGGAGAGACATTTTTTTTAATTAAATGTACATGCAATGTCTGCCTGTGATACAGATAAATGGTTTCTTCTGGCGCTCCCCTTTCAATCTTTTGAAATCCAGCCCAAATGCAAATAAATAACTGTTGATGCGAAGAGGAAATGGTGAGTTAGATCACTATTTTACTTGCGGGTTTTCCACATTGGAAGCTGCCTCGTGCTACTAGCTGGAAACTGTGCAGTCAATAAAATGGCAAACATATTTGATTTGACATTCCATGATGCAGGAATTTTTGTGTTGTTTTTTTTTCCAGCTAATTTAATGCTGGGAGAGGTCGGAAACAATCAGAAGACACAAAACTCGCCTCGTTGCATATTGAGGGAATCCATGACGCAAATGTAAACATGCTTAATGGCATGTGTGCGGAGGTGTTCTTAACACTGACGTGGGAATTGACTGGAGTGCATGCATAATTAGCAGGGCCTGCACGCATTCGCTTTAAGTGAGGCTGCACAGATTGCCAGCAACACTCTGACTGATAAATACATTTCAAAGCCTTTTCTGGAGTCATTGCCTGTGTTTCTGCTCTCTAAAGGTTTATATATATAATGAGGTGTCAGATTCAGAGAAACAGACATTTGCGTGTACTCGGCCACCTGCACATTCAGCACTTTACAAATCCTGCATTTACCCTGGATAGGAAATGACAAAGTATCTTTTCCCATTTGAATGGTGGAAATAATGGCGGTTGTTTTGTAGAAAGTTGGCGGATAATTAGAAAGCAGGAAAGTGAGGCCGAGGTATGGCCGGGCTGGATCGGGATCACTGTAGCACAAGTTAATGCCGCTGGGTACTCCACCAATACCCACCCCCATAGCTGGACAACTCTTTCTGACTAAACTCCCAGACAAGGGGAAAAGTGGAACAGGATCACATGGGGCTGCCCGACAGGGCTGTGGAACCCTGTAAAATAAACAGCAGATTTTCATGTGGGCTTGCTGGTGGTGTGAGAAAGAATCAGGTCCCTCCCCAACTCCCTGGGACAGAGCAGGACACATAAACAGGAAGAAACATACGCCCGCACACGCGCAGAGAGAGTACGCCGCGGGCAGACGTGTGTGTCATGAGCCTGCTGTTACACTACAGGCTCCCTGTGCCTCAGAAAGGGTTGAGGGTCATAATAAGTATGAATAACATTCTGTGCCTCTATTCACACTATTGCACCTTTACACAAAAGTAAGACTAAACAGAGGAGAATTTTTCTACATCTTTCATAGTGTAAACATAGGTTTGTCACTGATGGCAACTGTAAAGGAATCCAGGCCTGGCCAGTTCTCAGTGTAAACACCTTGCAGAGTGCCTCCCCATCCATCGCAGCACTGCCCCCCCCATCACCCAAAAAGAAAGATCAGTCTCTGAAGGTAAGAGCTGGAAGACAGACGGGCACACGCCGAACCCTCGCTTTGATAGCTCCTGAATCCACCATGTGCAATGATCATAGAAGACACACCGCTAAGAATGAACTGCTAGGTTCTCTGAGTACGATACGGCGTCCATTATGGTCAAAGTAACAAATGACTCTGTTAGTGGATCATATTGACACGCATCCGCCATTCTCCCAGGCACCGAACTTGTCTTGTTATTAAATAAAGATCTTTATCACTGTGTATTACATTAAACAGGAGTAAGCATGTTTTAAAACTTTGCAGCATATATCGAATTAAACGTGCTCTTACCAATTAAAGTGCATCGGAAATTTCTTTGTCAAATCTGTGCTAGACATGACCCCCCTCACAAAGCACTCTGCAGCTAGGTTTGGAACCAGCTTGTATTTTTATGTATTTTTTAAGTATGTGAATGACCATATGTATGGAATTAACGCTAATGTGGCATTTCTTTTTCACCTCTTTTTGTCTTTTATTTCTAAGTGCTCCGCAGCCAAAAACACATTTTGTTTTGACAATTGCTTTCAACCTCGCTTTATTCCAAGAGGCCAGGCAATAACGTCAGCTGGGGTTCCAGCATCATCAAACAGGCGCACACAGAGCAAAATACTTCAACAAAAAAATGTGAATGCACAAATATGTTGATGTCATAAATATGCCTAGTGAATTATTACATAATGCTTTTTAAACCAGCAACCAGACCCTAATTATTAATGCATAAATTAATTTTGGACTAATTATGACTATGAAAACTGCATTTTGGATTACGCTCAAACTCAAAAGTTTTCTCTGTTAAATTATTTTTGTTTTCATTGATCATGTTAACAGGGTGATTTCCCTACATGCTAATTCATGTAACTATTTTTTTACAGAGTAGACTGCTCACATTTCCAACATGCATGAAACAAGCACATCACTCATGAAGCAAATTACTCGTGATTAGCCCCCTGTGTCAAATTTTAATTAACACTTTGAATAAGACAGATCAGCGTATTAAACACGGGGTTCTCCTCTATGAGTAAATACATAGTCTGGAGTTCCTTTCAAAAGGCTAAAAAAATGAAACAAAACTAAAATTAAGATGACAAATTGCATGTTATCAATATGTACGCTAAACGACTCTGCGGTGACTAAATAAAAGAGAAAGCAAGAAAAACAGCAAAAAAGTTAATAGTGCACATTACATTTGGAAGCTAAATATTGTTCTGCAAAGAACACACGTTGAAACAATTTCGACTGACCCCTGAATCAACTGTTGCATTACATTTTAAAAAACAAAGATCAAACTACATTCATGGATTTTATCCAAGAGGAAAAAAAGTTACATTTTTCCTAAACAGTGGCAATCACACAGAGCCACTAGGCTTAATGAAGGAGTTTTTCTTCCATATCCTCAAACTACAGAACGCTGAAAGATGGAGAGTGAGAAGGTCGCCGGACAGCTGACGAAAAAGATGGGATTTCTGTAATAAGAAGTTGTGTGTGGTAGACCTCATGGAAGACTTTTGAATCCACGGTGTAACGCTCAGGGCATTAACGTTAAGGCTCATTTGAAAAGAAAACGCGAGTCTGCCCTCCTGATGGTTCTCACAGAGAAAGAGAACCATAGAAAACAATAATTGAGATAAATGACCAAAATGAAATGGCTCTCAAGCCAAGTGTAAACAAAACAACGGCAATGAGAGGAATTAACAACATAAAATAAAGAAGAATCAGCAATTTCCCCATATGATACATTAGAAGTTAAAGGACTGACCAGAGTCAATGCTAATGGCCACAGGCAGATGGTCATTTTGGATATGATTAGCATCATGCTGCTAAAATAATGCTTGTGGACAGATACCAGGCCCTCGCACACACGCAGACATGCAGTACGAGGTGCGCTCCTCACCCTGATCACATTGAAACATACACAGATTGATGTGACCATTGTTTAGAAGTCTTCAAATGATGAAAACCTTCAGCCTGACAGAAAGGAGACTGAGAGGTTAAGGATGGCTGGGGCGTGAGGGTCACTGTCTTCTACTCATGTAAACAGTTCCCGGACAGAACGGCAAAATAAGGGCTTGAGATGTATGTCAAACAAGCAGTACAAAACGGCATCCCATGGGTTATGCTCACGGCAATTGGAAGACTTCAAAGACTGAAGACCGTCACTGGAAGACAGCCTCGATACATCTACACTTGATTTTTTTTCCACCCTTATTTAAGTGTGGCCAAATATTAAGTTCAAGAAGGTTACGCAAACACTTTGAAACGGCAATCATATCCCTAAGTAATACCCCCAAGCCTTCAATTATCCTCCATGGTTTTCCTGTTCCCATTTTTCTTCTTTAAATATATTTTCAGCTCTTCTAACTACAGTCTAGAACTGTAATAGTGCACATAGAGGAGCCCAAAGGCCTGCAAAAAGTATCAAAGAGCAAGAGGACAGATAGTCCAAATCTCAACACTGGTGAGGTTTAAAAAAAGAAGAGGAACAGCAGGAACATATCTCACGCCCGTCGTGTTTCCAAATCCAGACACAGGCGGTGGAGCGCCGGGCGACCGCAGGAGGCGTGTGGTCATGTGGAAGCCGCCATGGTCACTTCCACAGCATGAAACCTCTGGTCCGGCTACACAAGGATCCCGGCTTTTCCCACATTTCCTCAACATTATTCTAACAATGGCTGCCAGTTCACAACCATCTGAAGCAAAATGCAGAAAAACTGGACAATTTCCAATCATCCATTCTTCTCAGTGTCTTATCCAGAGACTGAGCAATTCAGAAATAATAGCCCAACCATACATTCAATGACAGCACAAAGGCATATACAATAGAAATATACAAAAACAGAGAAATATATTCACTGCTTGATTCTATCTTTAAGGTTCAGCCGCCAAGCTTTCCCAAAAGTTTAAGATGCTTCTTCTATAGTTGCTATGTTATCTGTTAAATTGTTTAATTTAGCTCTACATATACAAGAATACATCAATATAAACCATGAATGAATCAGTCATGGCAGTGATGTTGTTCCCTGACACAATGGATGCTACTAAACATTCAAACCAATTAGAGGCCACAATGAAAGATAACACTGTTTAGAAAAACGCTCCAGGACTAACCTGAAGTTGATTACTAGAATGCTGTAACTCAATTCAAAGGGGCTATTGCAAATCTAGCACAGCATATAAGGCACAGTAAACACATTAACATTCAAGAAAAAGGCTTCGGAGTACTTTGGTCACCAAGTAGGCTGGATAATGGTGCCTGCAAAAGGAATAAAAAGGTCTCGTCCTAATGACAGGGCCTTTCTGCTGAGAGAAGTATCTCTCACCTGCATATCCCCTGCTGATGCTGGTCACTTCTGATCCCTGGTCAGCTTATTTTCTTTAGGCATGTTCAAGGTCTCACTCAGTATGTGTCAGGGTTGGCCCCATTTTGTCACTTTACCATTCAGATGGTGGACGATTATAAAACCTGCTTCTACTTGGAATACATAGAATGTTCTTGATGTCTTACCATGAAGAACTTACGAGGACTATCCCGTATAGACCGACACAAATACGGCAGCCGTTTTCACACAACACAAACAATATTGTGGATAGTCTTGTGCAACGACTGGCTGGAGGCTAACATATGGACTCAAAACCCATGTGTTTAAGTGGAGGGAAATGGACGTCAGACTGAGTGATGTTTCATGTGCTTGAAACACAAGCGTAAGTTCATTGTGACCGGGTGACACATGCGGCGGATCACTTACTGAAAAACATAGACAGCAATGAATGATTCCAGTACAATAGTCATAGAAATGGAACGCAAGCATTATCTTACTGCAAAAAAAACACAAGAATTCAGATTTAATTATTATTGAGCATTATTTTACTACTTTTTTGTCTATGTGACCGGCTTTTATGGAAGCAGCTGTAGCAAACACCGAACAATGACGCATATAAAAGTGTCACTACAGGAAAAGAAGATGACATGCAACGCTGACACAATTTATTGCATCGCTCATCAGTTTGTTGTTTATTTGAATTCACTATGATTTATGATGCTCCTTGTTGTCAGTTCATGAAATGAGACATAAACAATGGCATTCTGTGAGCCTCTTTTGTGCCTAATGTCTTGCCAGCTTGTTTCTCATCACCTTTCAGTGATAGGTAATAATTTTCTTTAAATACTAGCTGGTGCAAGCATTTCGTTTGCCACTGCTTGAGAAAAAGATCACTGCTATTTTTTCTTAATCAAACCAGATATAGCTATTTTTAATGATAACCTAAGCTAGCCAGTCAAATAGAAAGGCAAAACATTTCATGCGGAGCTCAGAGCTATAGAATGAGCAGTAGAGGCCAGTCATTGTGTAACTCCTGTTAACAAATCAGAAAGTTAGGTAAGTCAAGCGTCATGACACACAGTGCAGAGGAGTAAAAGGCAGGCCTCTGTGCAAACAAAGGGGGTTCTATTGAAATGAAAAACTGAACAGAACTCAGCAGGGGCTGGAAAACAAAGGGGACCATAATGGGCGAAATACCCAGAGGAATGGTACAGGACAGAACACGGACGTAGAGGGGTGACTTTGGGGACAGACCCAGGGATGACGAGACAAACAGGTACTTAAAGTCAAAGACTAATGAGAGGTGACAAGCAACAGGTGTGACTCATCAGGGGACATTTTAGAGGAGACAGGAGGGTCAGGCGGATGTGATGGGCAGGACACAACATCTAGCTGCATTCCAAAGTTTTAGCATAATAGCCCTAAATGAAAAATATTCTTTCTGCTAAAGATGAAACCATCTTTTTAAAAAAAAAGAAGCAGGCACCACCGCAGGACCACCAAAGCAACCAAATGTGGCATGCAGATTTTTTTGGGATGGGGAGAAGTGTTACATGGGGACACTGTGTTAATGCAGCAGAGTGTAAATCAGACTGCAGCAGTCTGCTTTTTGGACTGCAAAACTGTGCTACCTTGCAATGTGTGGCAGACCACACCAAACTGAAGAACACCATCCTAAAAATTTCCTGTATGGCTCCAAACATCTGCTAATAATCATAGATCTCCTGATTTTGATTTTGCCTTAATGTCCTGTTAAGGAAAAATGTTTACAAACGTTTTTAAAAAAAAAATGTTTTTTTGTTGAAAGAAAACTGAATGCATTCAAAAGAAAAAATACAAACTATTACGTTTGGTTGCCTTTAGTATTTGTGATATCTATGGCTGCAGCACATCATTCTGCCCTCAAATCTCATACAAAATTATTATTATTATTATTATCATTATTATTATTATCATTTTACTCAATTTGTCATTCTTTAAAGTATAGAAATCCCCCTCACATCTGGATAGACAATGCAGGGAATGGCATACTAAAAGTCTAATTACGGATATGACCATCAGTTCACTGAAACTTACAAGACGTCTGTTAAAATGGGGAATAAAAATGTTTGGAACCTGGCCATTTAATAGTTTAATTTTACTGTCAATAGGCCAGGTATGTTCCTGTGCAGGAAAGCAGGTGCATGAAATGGATACGTTCTACAAAACACCTTGTATTTGTGAGGCGCCCGCCCTGTAATCACTGAAATGTGCACTTGGGGCTGGAAGAAGCTACGCAAACTGCCACCTTGGAACATTCCGGACTATAAGAACCACTCATGATGTTATATATGGTCAGATGATAAAACATTTCAACTGGCACGTGAACCCAGGTTACATTCTCAAAGGTGTCCAAGTAAACAACCTTGATCTTGAAATGCAGCCTAAATAAAGATTCCAATGCACTGATTACGGCGCCTTGTAATTAGGGCAAGCAGAAAGTACACAATTTATTTAGTGCTTGAAGTTTATACATGCTTTAGCACATATGCCATAGTGAAGGGCACCATTACCACCTCATCAATCCAGCTTTCAACGCCGACAGCCAACTTCCTCATCGGGGGCTGCCATCGGCCGAGGCTGAGGAGAAACACGATAATCGCACACGTCGGGTCAGAACTGCGCAGCGCAGATAGTGATGCCTTGCAGACCTGTTACATTACCAGCAGCATTCTTCAGCCCACTAGGAACACAAACAATCTCGTTCACATAGTGATTTCTGCAAGGAAATCCCTCTCCAAGGGCTAGACTCCGCAGTTGGAGCACCTGCTTGCAGTTTTTATGTCCTTTCACTCTTCTGTCACTGGTACCCTGATTGAAAATACTACTTAATTAAAAATACATATACAAAACTTGAATTTGCTGAAAGAATTACAGATTTGCACAATGATACGCTAGAAACCCATTCAAAATGGTCTCCAGAGAAAAAATCTAAGACAAAACAATATTATTGCACTAATGCTCTCCTTGGGTCAGGTGATAAGTAAGCCCTGGTGGTTTTAATACAAAGGCTGCAGTTTATATAACACTCTTTGTGTGCTGCTATTTGCTACACTCCAACACTGGGGAGGGGCGGGGGGTGGGGCACAGGAAAACATTTTTAAATGGTTTTCTTTCATTTTCCCTCCAAAGACGCATTATCTCCCTATCACAATCTTTCCAAGTCACTGAACTAGTATTTTTCGCAGGGAAAACCATGATTATGACGATGAACAAAGTCCTGTAAAAATATCAGCTCTGCGTGGACCGCGTCATTTTCAGTAGGGAATCACGTCACTAACACGCTTATCTTCTCCATTATCACCAATTCATTTGTATGCGTTTCAAAATAGTTTTAAAGATATAGTTCAAAAGGTGACTAAAATTGCCACATCCGCATGTCTGGTTTTTTGAGTAATGTCTTATAATGAGAATGCTAGAATTTTGGTGAAAAACACATGGTCTAGGATGTCAAGATAGGTGCCAATAAAAGAGCAGGAGGGAATTTCCAATCTAATGATCAGACATACGCTGTAATCACCAGATGTGCATGGACAATACAGATATACTCTGACACTGGCTACAGCATCAGTGCTTAAACATGGGGATTCATGCTGGTATCAAATCATCTCAAACAACCTGAGTTGCACAACCAAATGTTTTGATATATGTCAGGTACAGTGGGGTGCCAGTAATATTCCAAAAACCCCTCTGAAATTAGGAAATGAATCAATCTTGGCATTCCAGCACTCAAAGTCGAGTCATTCAGGTCACTGCTTGATTACATTAGTGTACTAGTTGGCGTGTTAGTGTGAGCAACATACTAATTTGTGAATTGATACAAGTGTAATATTTACAGTCAGGGCCAACATTAACAGCTTTAATGTCAGACCTTTCTGGGAAACACAACATGGTCTTTTTGTAACATCTCCCGGTTTCGGCAGGTTTTCCAATCAGGAAGTAGAAGTTTAAAATATTCTGGCCTTTTGGCTGCCTTGGGAAACATAAACAAAACATTTGGTATTTTCTTCAAAATGTGTTGGACGAGGCTTCACCTAAAACAACACTGAACGTACACTTAACCTCAGTAAGGAATTATTTGCGCCTCTTTAGTGACCAATCTTGTCAGGCCTTTCACCAGTGGTCAAAACAATCCCACAAATACTGACTGGTTCTTCAATGTATAATTATTTATAATCGTCATTAGGAAACAGCCAGAACATTGAGCCCAACAGTGTTTGTCTTGCTTGTGGGAGTTTTTCTTACACAAAAATGTTCTGAGGATAGAACGAAAAATTATTGGTTCAAAGAGATCACATTGTAGCGGAGAGAGGTACAAGCAACTAGAGGAGGTGGACCAAGAGATATAATTAACATTGACCAAGATATGATTGGTTATCTCTCTGAACCAATTATTTTCTGTTCTGCCTTCAGAACATTTTTATGTAAGTAAAACTCCCATGTAGGTTCATCATGCATGCCAATAACCTTGCCCTGGGGCTGTCAGTTCCTCCATTATTTTATAGGAAAAAAAAGGCTCAGATTTGCAGAAGGTGTGACAAAATCAGAAAACTGAAACACCTCATTAGGTTTCTGATTCTCTCACGTCTGACAGAAGTATATTGATTTTAGGTGTCCAATGTCAAGTGCTAAAGTCCTTAAGTCCTATAGTACTCTGTTCCACGTCCGCTACTTTTGGTTTTATTACTAGTTCTTCTGACAACAATCGAAGAATCCACCAATGCGCCCCTACATTAAAACACTGAAAAAAAATGAGAATTTTGATGTCACAGAAGCGCACAATAAACTCCAAATTTAATTGTGACGAGGCCAAGGTTTCCATTATTAACTGAGTCAATCACAAACACCTGTTCTCTAAGTATTCAATGACAAAAATTATGCCTGTCTGGAAAAAAACACCATTTTCTGCATGTAAACAAATGTTTTTTTCTTGATCAATTAACTAAATTTGATCAGTCTCCTCACAATGTTTCATCCCACTCTTTCTACACAGGCTGTCCATTCAAGCAGTGGGATAATCACTGGATTTACTAGAATGC